>SSNR01000413.1:419294-465830 GCA_006937965.1 Callopanchax toddi | reverse complement strand
CCCCCCCCCCTCTACTGGGAGTGAAGGTCGGTCAGCTGTGCCGTGTCCTTGCTGCTGGTGGAGATCCTTACCCCCCCCACCCTCCTTGATGTGTTTATCGGTTGTTGTGACTGTCACTGCCCGATCTGTAACCGGAAGCACGATCAGTTCTGCGCATGCGCGAAGCCTACGTCACTTCCTCTTTTCGCCAACTTAGCGACATTCAAGTCTTTTGAATGATACGGTTAGCTCCCAGTTAGCCCTTAGCTTTTACCAACAGCTTAGCCTCTTTCTCGACTGCTCTGACCATTTAAACAATGGATACCTACGTGTATAAACATTTTAATACATTATGTATGTATATAGACTTATTATATACTTGTTAACACCTTAAAAGATACTCTGAACCGTAACTACCGTAAAACACTTCATGCGTTCTGCACATGCGCAGAACCGATCGGGTAGACCTGATCCGTACAGTCCAACTTTGCGCATGCGCAGTAAGGATCGGGCCGTCCTGATCCATAACTCCCTTTTTATTTTTTATTTTCTTCGACATTGCATGAAACGTTGTCATTGTTGTAAACTTTTTAATAAATACTTATTACTGTTAACATCTTAACTGATACTCTGACCCGTAATTACCGTAAAAAGCTTCAGCGGATGTAGACTCATTTCGCACATGCGCAGAACCGATCGAGTTTCCGTTACCGATAGGGCAGTGACAGTGACTGTGTGTAAAATGCTACTCCCTCCCTCCATTTTGTTTACATTTTCTTCTGCTCCCATCTTTATTTTTTTTGCCCAAATATTGTGTTGAAGTTGCCCCAATATTTCTGCCCAAGACTTTAGTTCCTTACACAAGTCAATGTCCCACTATATCTCATAATTTACAATGTAGATCCCCTGATGGTACCCCAAATCTTGCCCAAATTTTGTATCTGGTACCCCCAAATCTCTGTTTTGTTTTTTATTTTCAATGTTTTCTCAGTTTTTTTTTTTGTTTGTTTTTATTGTCAAGCGCTTTGTGATGTATATCTGTGAAAGGCGCTATATAAATAAACTTTACTTACTTACTTACTTACTTACCCCTGTCGGACAGAAAGGTGGTTTGACCCAAGTTTCTATTTTCACCATTTTTGTTGGTGGAGAGCAGTTCGCCCTGGGCTGTGTGCCTGGTTGCAGAACTGAACTCTTTATTTAGAGATTTTTCCCTGAAATAAAACGGGACATATTTGGACTCAAACAAGAGTTTATTTCCAAAGTGTTTTGGAGTGTGCAACAATACAGAGGTGCCTGGGAACACAATATTCTCTGCACTACACTCCTCCCTCCTCTCTGAACCTCCTCTGTATATCTGTGAAAGGCGCTATATAAATAAACTTTACTTACTTACTTACTTACTTACTTACGCTAGCTCCGGAGTGTTTTTAGCTCATGATTCCTGATTTTTTTTCCCATCTCTCCCTGCTTGAACACAGCTGACTTCTTTGAATGAGTGATGAACCGCTCCAGTAGAAAGCAGTGAAGGCTGAGGAGACATTTAACGGGTAGATTTAGGGCTTTCTGAGCAGAAACAATGGTGACGTTTTTACAGCAGTGATTTAAAACGGACACTAGGGGGTGCTAAATTCTAGCCAAAACTTCATAATATTCCTTTAAGATTTGACAGGACCTGAAATATGCAGCATCTTCTATCATCATATCAGCTAAAGCCTCATCAGAAATAGTGACAGTTGAGATGTCCTTCTAAGGAGTAATAATGGAGAAAGTCAGACATAGTTTGGGTCTGGGTTTGACCCAGTGGTGATGTCAACATTTATAGAATTATAAAAGCAGAAAATGACTGTTAGATTTTGGTTCATGATTTATTACTGTGTAAAGCAGGCCTCTGTGTGAGATCATCATGATAAAGAAATAAAAACGCAGTCTGAGCCTTGGATCATCATTCAAGGGGCTTGGGAAACTTTTTATGAAGCACACTTAAAAAGGTGAGAGGTGAGAGCTCCTCTAGGAGAGTTTAGGCTGAATTAAAGAATAAAGATGGTACCAATAAGTGATTTCCACACTTGTTAGACTTATACAAATTGTTCTTATTTACTGCATTTATGTTGATGCTTACATATTTCTAATGAAGCCCTTAAGGGAACACAACAAGGGGAAGAATTAAAAATCTGTTTCTCAGGATCACAAGAAAATGGTGCACATGAGAAACTCTCTGTCATGCAGTATTATCTCCGGCACATCAGATAGATTCTGTAGCACATGGGGGGCTGTTGGACATCAAGAGTGCCTTTGGAATGTGAAATTTGACAAGTGATAAAATAAATTAAACTTTTCTTTCTTGAGTTTTTATGACGACATTGGATAATTTCATGTTTTCAGGAAGTTGTATATTTATTCTCCTGCAGCCTTTTTGGATAATAGTTTTAAGTTTAAGGATATTTGATGTGTCTAGTTACTGAGGATTCACTTTATTTTATTTTTATTTATTTATTTTTTTTATTTATTTGTATAGCACCTTTCATGCCCCAGCGAGCAACACAAAGTGCTTGACAGATTAAAATGACCCATACAACCCACATTCCCTCCCTTTCCCACACATAGAACAATTATGACACTCTCCCCTCCCAGTCCACAACCCATTCCCAGGCACACATACACATCAAAACCACAGTAAACACTATGTTGAGCTCAGATGGCTCCAGTAATGAGCAACACGCCATCAAGTGGGCCCTCTGCCTCGTCAGCTGTAGAGCCAGGTCAGCAGCAACACACCAACCAAGGGCACCCGGGTATGGAGGGTGGCAACCCCCGCCACTGCCCGGGCCCTACCGGGGAGCGCCCGAGCTGCCACCGCCGACCACCGGTCCCAAGGCAGAGGGCTCCACAGAGGAAACACTGGAGGATTAAAATGCGTAGCATATAAAATAATGAGAACTTATATGAATAGTAAAATGACCAATAAAATGTGAATAAAAAACTAAATAAATAATAATCAGTTAAAAGCTAATCTAAAAAGGTGGGTCTTGAGTCTATTCTTAAAAACCTGAACGTTCTCTGCGGTCCTGAGGTCCTCTGGCAGTCCGTTCCAGAGGCGAGGGCCGTAATAACCAAAAGAAGCTTCGCCGTGGGTGTGTGTCCTGACTTTAGGGATGACTAGGAGACGGCTGCCAGAGGAGCGCAGTGACCGCGAGGGTTCATATGGAAAAAGCAGTTCAGAAAGATAAGAAGGGCCAAGACCATTAAGACACTTAAAAACCATTAACAGTATCTTAAAATCGATCCTGAAACATGCGGGGAGCCAATGCAGTGATTTTAAAACCGGAGTGATGTGCTCCCGCTTCCTGGTCTTTGTCAGGACACGGGCTGCTGAGTTTTGTAAAAGTTGTAGACCTGAAGTACTCTTCTTGGAAAGACCAGAAAGCAGGGCATTGCAGTAATCGATTCTACTGGTGATAAAAGCATCAGCGTCTCCGTATTGGCTCCGTATTCACTGGTGCACACCAGATGGTTTACTGTGAGCACAAAGAACCTAAAGATCTTCTGATGCCCCCAAGAAACCTTTTTTTGTTGTTTTAGTTTTCCCCCCTTGTGTCACTTTAAAACAGTTAAGTACTAGGAAGTACATTGTAGCTCACAGATTAGCTTTAAGTCTTTGAAGTTGGTTACTTTATATTTATTCAGATTTTAAATGAAGGTTTCCTGTTTAGGGCTGGGTATCGTTAAATATTTTTCGATACTACTACTTTAACGATACCTGGTTTTCGATACCGGTACCTTAACGATACTTTTTTCGATACCTATATGTATAATTCTTAGAGAAAATAACAAGTACTTAAAGTTTTTTTTTTATTAAACAAAAAAAAAAAAAGTTTTATGGCATATTGATGCATTTATTATTATTATTATTATTTATTTATCTCTTCCCTCTGGGACTAACTAAGGCTGTCATACGATCCATGAACTCTTTCTTTTGTTGTTTTGTTTCTGAAAGGGAAACTGAATATCCAGATTTAAGAGTTATTTGGTTTTTGTTATGGAAAAACAATCAGAAATACAGGAAAACGGATCTGTTTTCATTATTTCATTATTCCCTTTTTGCTAATAAAGAGTACACGGATTCAGGTCGACCAGAAACTAGTGTTACTCTGGAGGTGCCAGGATGGGAGCACAGGAAAACCTGAATGAGGAGGAAAACCCTCCACATCGTTGCTGATAACAGAGCCTCTATGGTCTCTAATAAAAAGTAAATCCTCCTAAATAAAACAAGTACGTCTCGTGGCCTCGCAGATTTTTAAAATGCAATTAAAAAAACAGCGCATGTGTTCTGCTTCCTCCTGAGGAGGTTGCAGCTCCGACGCCTCAGCAGGTGAAAACGGAGCTGCGGGGTTAAACACGGTGTTCAGGTCAGATATTTTTACTCTGCCGTCCTGACGGTCCGGTCGGTACCAGAGAGTGTTTAAACAAGAGAGGAAGGTCTCGCCTCGTCTACCTCCGCTTATCCAGACCTGTGTCGCGGCTCGGGTCTGACTTTTTTTTTTTTTTAAATTGCCGTAAGTGTTGAGGGGAGAGCAGAGGGAGGGGCTGGGGCTGTTGTGTGTCACTCAGCCTGTGCGTGCGCCGATCAGAGCGAGGCTGCAGCGGCGCATTTAAAGGGACATTTTATTGTAAAAGTACCGAAACGTAGTATCGAAAAACTTTTTTTTTTTTCGGTACCGGTACCTACCGAAGGTTTCCGGTCGGTACCACAGTAGTACCGTGTTACGATACCCAGCCCTATTCCTGTTCGAGTCTTGTTCAGAATGTTTCTGTATGGAGTTTCTGTAGTTTTACTTGTGTTTTCCTCCATGTACTCTTTCTTTCCAGGATTTAAATATTTTAGTGTTGGTTCAGGATCACCTGTTACTCTGAGTGTGTTGTTGTCTGTTTTTTTTAATCAAAGTATAAAATGTGATTTATTGCCTTGCAGTTTGTCTGCAGCAGAAACAACCTCAAGACCAAGAAAACCGTGTAACTGCACCAAATCACAGTGTCTCAAACTGTAAGTGCTGTTTTATTGGAGTGAGATGATGAGACTGGACCGTGTTAATGTGGAGCTTTATGTTTGAGTTTGCAGATGATGAGCAGTTAATGAAGCAAAATGTTTAAACTATCCAAATTCAGATTATTGTGGAAATAACTTCTAGAATATTCTAACTTGAATTCAATTCTGTACAATTTATTTATAAACAATTTTATAAACAATATTTATTTATAAATTGTACAGAAACGCAGAATAATGCACTAGTTATTGATGTCCTGATCAAGACTTTTTGTCCCTGATACCAAGCAGTCATTTAAAGGGATATTCCACCAGAAAGTGATTTTTTTTTTTGTTGATGTCTATTTTCATATTCCTCATACAATTGGTAACCAGCCCAGCCGTTATCCTGATCCAGCAGTACTCCTTTAGCATTAGCTTAGCGTAAAACACTAAGTGTGAAAACTCACTCAGTAGTGATACTAATTCTGCCTAGTGACCTCAGTAAACATATCAACTGTAAGTGAAAATAAAAAGTAACACGAAGGAATTACAGGTACTATTTTAGACTTGGGACTACTTTATGACAAAAACAGCTGTAAGCCTCCGCTGAACGGTGCAAGGACATGACGCAGCGGCTCCAAAGACGCCTACGTCCGTAAATACAAATACTGACTACTAGACTAAACCTGGTAAAGTTTTTGAAGATAATCTCTGTGCAGCTCCCGACTTTGTGTTATTTTTCATCATCTGTGAGGTTTGAAAACAATGTTTGGATATTTGTTTATGAAAGTAGGTCTCCTTGGAGCCACTGCATCATGTCCTTGCGCTGTTCAGCGATGGTTTACAGCAGTTCTTTGTCATAAAGTAGTCCCGAGTCTAAAATAGTACCTGTATTCCTTCGTGTTACTTTATATTTTCACTTTAGGTTGATATGTTTACTGAGGTCACTAGGCAGAATTATTATTATTATTAGTATCACTACTGAGTGAGTTTTAAGGACTTTTTCCTTACAATGCTAGTTGTTACCATTCACTTAGTGTTTTACGCTAAGCTAATGCTAAAGGAGTACTGCTGGATCAGGATAACAGCTGGACTGGTTTTGACCCACTGATCTAACTATGAGGAATATGGCAACAGACAGAAATCACTTTCTGGTGGAATATCCCTTTAAGATCCAGCATCTACTGACACTGAATCTCAGTCTCAATAATTGCATTATTTTGCTTTTTTTGGGGAGGAGAAGCACAAACTTGCAGACCACTCACCATGAGAACATTAAAGTTATTAAAATCTGTTCATTTCAATTCAGTGTATTTACAAAAGCTCCAGTTCACAACACAGGTCATCTCACAGATCACGGGGTTTGTTTTGTTCTTTAAAAAGCTGATAACAGAGTTGCACTCCTTTGTTTGTTTTTCTTCAGATACTGTGACTGCTTTGCAAATGGAGAGTTCTGCAATAACTGTAACTGCAATAATTGCTTCAATAACTTAGAACATGAAACGGAACGTCTCAAAGCCATCAAGGTGCGCTGGAGGTTTACACTGACATGAGTTTTGTTTGTCACAGAGTGACTTTGTGTCTTAGTTTTAAGGTGAAAATGTGTCTTCACAGACATGTTTGGACAGAAATCCAGAGGCCTTCAAACCTAAAATCGGTAAAGGCAAAGAGGGTGAGTCGGACCGCCGACACAGCAAAGGCTGCAACTGCAAACGGTCGGGCTGCTTGAAGAACTACTGCGAGTGCTATGAGGTGGGCTCGCCGCTTTTAGACTGGCCTCATCTTTTTATATTTTATGTTTAATTACTGACCTTTGTTGTTTCCTCTGATTCGAAGGCGAAGATCATGTGCTCGTCCATCTGTAAGTGCATTGGCTGCAAAAACTTTGAGGAGAGCCCAGAGAGGAAAACGCTGATGCATTTGGCTGATGCAGCTGAAGTGAGGGTACAGCAGCAGACTGCAGCCAAAACCAAACTGTCCTCGCAGATCTCAGACCTGCTGATGAGGACGATGCCTGTTGTTTCCAGTGGAGGCGGAAGGTAGAGCAAACACTTCCACACAACAAGATCAAGTCCTAAGGAATATAAAGCCAATTAACTCGCTCTAGTAATGAAATTGAAGCTTAAATAAAAGAAAAAAATTCTTAAATAAATCATAAAAGCTGTTCATTTTAGAATATTTAAGCCAGTTTCAGAATAAATAAAAGGAGGTGTGAAGTACAGATTTTGATGCTTGCAAAGATGTAACAAAATACGAAGCAGGATCGCAAAAAAGTTCTTAAATAGACCCTGTTTACACCTTCCATAGCATTCACAAGATACATTAGGTCTACGTACTTCACAGAGACATTCTGACTTCAGCTGAGGGCTGCATTCCACTCCTGCACAGCTGTATTAGTGAGGGCTGCATTCCACTCCTGCACAGCTGTATTAGTGAGGGCTGCATTCCACTCCTGCACAGCTGTATTAGTGAGGGCTGCATTCCACTCCTGCACAGCTGTATTAATGAGGGCTGCATTCCACTCCTGCACAGCTGTATTAGTGAGGGCTGCATTCCACTCCTGCACAGCTGTATTAGTGAGGGCTGCATTCCACTCCTGCACAGCTGTATTAGTGAGGGCTGCATTCCACTCCTGCACAGCTGTATTAGTGAGGGCTGCATTCCACTCCTGCACAGCTGTATTAGTGAGGGCTGCATTCCACTCCTGCACCATCACATGCTGGTTCTGTAAAATGCTCACAAGCTGTTAGAGCTGCTGATAAAAGGCGTCATAGTTGACGACAATGATAAGTCTGCACTACTATTTTTAGTTGACACATTTGATTAATGAAGCATTATTTAGATTCAATTCTTCAACTTTAAACAGCTGCTCTCCATGCCACAAGTCTGCGCTGCTTACATCAGTTGAATTAGTCTCCTGTCAAAAGTTGGCTCCATCCAAGCAGTTTCCAAACTATCATGGAGGAAAAAGCAGAGTCTGCATCAGATTTTAGAGGTTTTCAAAGACTGAAGGAGTCTAAAGTTTGGAAGTTCTTCTAGCTAGCTGACAATAGAAGGTGGTTTGTTTGTATGGCTTCTTTGTTTTACTGTTGCAGCCTGAGCTGGATGAGGATCTGATGAGGAGGCAATCGAGGACTACCAAAGCTGCTAGATGTGCTCTGTAAAGTTTGAAAGGTTGTCTGTCTGCCGTATTTCCCAGTGAATTAACATTTGAGGAATCTTTTGGACCAGAATCTGTGCCCCAGCCAGGTTTGATTTTCGTTTTGCCAGTGAGTGTTTTAGTGTAGGTTTTATGGAGCTACAACATTGATTTTACTCTTTAATTGTGCAGAAAATGTTATCAGTTAAACAAATAACATTTTTGGGTAAATTCACATATGAAACATATAATTTATAAACACAGAATTTACTCACGACGGATACGAGTCCTATTTTTGTTTATTTCTAGTCAGTGGCGGCTGGTGAAAAATATTTTGGGTGGGGCGCATTTTTGCTAGTCAGTTTTCAGATGCGCAAAAAAAATCACATATTACCACTAGAGCAGGGAATGATAATATTTTTATCTGACTGAATATTTTGCTGGTAAAAATCCCTAGTACCACCAGTTCTCTAACAATGTGGAGCTGTTAGGTCTAATTCTACACATCAAACAGTAAAGAAATCATAAAGTTTTCATGAGGAGACCTTAGAATAATATCAATATAATCAGATACAAATAAAAAACAACCAAAATGTAGTCACAACAGAAGTTGTAAAAGTTTCAAGGAAAAAACAACCTGGCAAAGTCAAAAACATTACTTAAAATTCACAATTATCTTTCTACTGACACCACAAACAAATAAATCCACCTCTAACTAATACAGTCAGATAATTAATGTTACAATTCAGCCAACAACCACTAACCAAGCAAGTCATGACAATCAGGTCAACTAATGAAGTGAATTAACAACAAAATAAAGTCAAATCCACTGATAAGTCCCATCAAACCCAGTCAGACCAAACTTCCTTAAAACGCCATAATAATTTAATGAAAAGTAGAGAAAACTCATGAAAAACGGGCTAAACTACATAAACCAACGTATTCAATCAGCAGTACCTGTACTTCTCTAACATTCGGCAGACACCTCAACAAACACATGTCGCTATTTAAGGTATAAATTCACTCATCAGGACTTAGCACTGCTAGCCACGGCTAGCTCCGCCTATGGGGTTTTTGAATGGGAAAATACGTGACAGACACATAGTTATTAAGAAAAGAAACAAACAAACGAAGTCACTCACCATTGAGTTGATGAAATCAGGACAAATGGAATCATTCAGCTTGTTTTCACAAGCAGGAAAGAAGGATTCTTTGAATAAATATCCATTTTCTACCCTCCATTAAAAAGAGAGCAAGAACTTCCGGTTTCGGTCTGAGCAACACTCCAGACTCCTGCTGTTGTGCGCATGTCACACAGGGACACTGAAGACCTGCGTCCCGAGCGATCTCCTATTTTTTGCACTCAGTGCGCATGCGTCAGGAAAAATTTGCCAGTGCGCATGCGTCAGGGGCAAAAAACAATGCGCTATGTTGGGACGGCGTCCCGTCCAGACATGCGCAGTAGAACCCAAAGAAACACGACCTATCGGTCCAGTAAAATATAGTAAGAAAACCTTTCTAAACTACACCTAAATGCAGATTATACACAGCACTTATTGTATATATAATGGATGGCTCGTTTAGTTTTATTTTTATGTTAGTTTTTTATATTTTGTGATCCCTATTTCTCTTCTTCTTCCTCTTGGGACTGGTGGGGTGGCGCCCGAGCGCCCCCTATGGACGGGCCGCCACTGTTTCTAGTTCAGTCTCATGTTTAACAGTAAATCAGACAAATGCTTCATGTTTGTACTTAAACATTAAACACTTTGAACTAAATCCAGTCCCAAAATAAACTAGTTCTTGCCTAAATATCAATATTTCCACAATAACATAGATTAAACTAAAAGAACTCTAGTATCTTGCATCAATTTGTAAATGTGTTATTTTGGAAGCAGAACTTCATAAATGGAATGCAGCCCTTGTTAATACACTGATTTTTTTCCCCACTGTTTCAAGTCCAGATGTCTGCTCTGACATGGCTATAGGGTGAGGTTGTCCAAATCAGAGGGATAACTGCTCTCTCACAAGCATTTCATCAGGTTCTGTTGTGTAACAGCTGCGAAACAAGTGAGAACTAAGAATAGCCTAATAAATACTAAGTTATGGTGCATGTTCAGAGTAGGTCTACTTACTAAAAACACAACCTGAAGTTATTAAACGCCTAGTCTTGCTTTCTTCTGCTTCTCTGGGTCATGGGGCAGCATCTCAGAGAGAGTCCTCTCCCCGATCACCTCCACCAGCTGCTCCAGTGGGGATTTTCTTCTGAATGAGTCACTGAGAACAAAGCTAAAAGGCTTTTATCAGTTATTATTATAAAAATAAATTTACAGAGTGTCAGCAGTCAACATGTTGGGTACTTCATCTGCATTAGTCCCACCCCTTCTGGGGTAAATGAACCCAAACACTTTGACAAAATATTAAAAATAAGTAACACCAAGTTAAATAAGAATACTGTATAATACTTTAAGTTATTATTGTTGACAATTAATCCAACAGCAATTAATTGATGCTACTGCTGATTAACAAAAGTCCTTTAAACGTTTTTTGGGACGTGTAAAAATAACGCCACCCAGTGGTACGATGCACCATTACCTGACATACTGGTGAACCCCAGTAGGTTGAATTTCTGACACTTAAAATTCTCCTTTAATAAGCTGCTTTATTCTGTTGTTTTGTTTTTTCAGAGTGACATCACAGTAAACTATTATACAGCGTTCTGACTAGCATCCTGGTTGTGGTTTAACCATGTAGCAGAAATGTTTACATCTTTACCAGGGACGCACCGAAATGAGAATTCTTGGCCGAGACCGAAAACCGAAAATGAGGAAACCAAGATCAAAACACAGAAAGAAATAATTCTGTCAATTATTAGAACCATAGCATTTATGGCTATGATGTGTACTAACCTCACTAAAATCAAGGCATTGCAAAAAATAAATTACAAAACTATGAAAACACTGATGAGAGGAGGGAAATAGAAGCTCCTGTCTGAGCAGCAGCAACAGGGAGTGCTTCATTTGCAGCCCTGCTCTAATAAAGACGCGTTCTTAATTCAGTATTACGTTGTTGTCAGTACTTTTCATGGTTAACTGGTGACTAAAATAGTGCACAGTTATTTTCAGGCTGTGGTAAATTTGTGACTCGGTAACTCCTGATTTCCAGCTGGTCGATTCTACAGAGGACTTTAAATTGTGACATCTTCATTATTATTATTATCATTATTAGAAAATGATTTTGTTTGTTTCATGTTCTTAAAGTTAGTTTTTTAGTTGTTAATAAGTGGTTGAGTTGAAGTTGGTGTGCTGTGTGTGGAATATTTTTTTTCCACTCTCCATTTAAAAAAAACACACTCTGGTTCAGATCAGACTCGGGTCCAGGCAGGGCTGGACTGGGATGGAAAAACCTCCCTGGCATTTGAGGTCATGGCAGCCCAGCACGGCCTTACAGCTGATATTTGGTTTCTGTTCGGGCTGTAAGCCATGTGACTCTGAGGCTCCGTACTGTGGCTCCGTACCAGGAGGTGCTGCTCAGATCACCGGCTGAGTGGACGGCTGGTTTGTTTAAGATCACCAGCAGACCTGGTGGTGAAATAAGTCCACACCGCAGACGTGCTGGATCTTATCCCGTTTCTCGCGTACTGGCTGCGCTATTTGCTCGCCACATCACACGTTTCGGCGTGTTGTTTCTGTGATTTAAGTGTTTCAGTCGAAGACCGAAAATGCACTTTTGGGTCGTTTTTGGCCGAAATTTTTCAATGGCCAAATTTTTGGTGCATCCCTAATCTTTACCTTAAGTTAACAAACCACTGGGCTGTAAAAAACACTCTGAAACTGACAACTTTAGTAAAAGTATAATTACTTGATGACTTCCACATGACCACAAATATAAAGATGACAATGGAACAAAAACAAGTCACTTTATTTAAAAACTCTCATCTGGCCTGAAGACACAAATGTCTCTTCATGGTTCATTTCTGTTTGGAGAAGCAAACAAAACTATATATTCATATTACTACAGTGGGGCAAAAAAGTATTTGGTCAGCCACCGATTGTGCAAGTTCTCCCACTTAAAATGATGGCAGAGGTCAGTAATTTTCATCATAGGTACACTTCAACTGTGAGAGACAGAATGTGAAAAAAAATCCATGAATTCACATGGTAGGATTTTTAAAGAATTTATTTGTAAATTAGGGTGGAAAATAAGTATTTGGTCACTTCAAACAAGGAAAATCTCTGGCTCTCACAGACCTGTAACGTCTTCTTTAAGAAGCTTTTCTGTCCTCCACTTGTTACCTGTATTAATGGCACCTGTTTGAAGTCATTATCTGTATAAAAGACACCTGTCCACAGCCTCAAACAGTCAGACTCCAAACTCCACTATGGCCAAGACCAAAGAGCTTTCGAAGGACACCAGGAAAAGAATTGTAGACCTGCACCAGACTGGGAAGAGTGAATCTACAATAGGCAAGCAGCTTGGTGTGAAAAAAATCAACTGTGGGAGCAATTATCAGAAAATGGAAGACATACAAGACCACTGATAATCTCCCTCGATCTGGGGCTCCACGCAAGATCTCATCCCGTGGGGTCAAAATGATCATGAGAACGGTTAGCAAAAATCCCAGAACCACACGGGGGGACCTGGTGAATGACCTGCAGAGAGCTGGGACCAAAGTAACAAAGGTCACCATCAGTAACACACTACAACGGCAGGGAATCAAATCCTGCAGTGCCAGACGTGTTCCGCTGCTGAAGCCAGTGCAGGTCCAGGCCCGTCTGAAGTTTGCCAGAGAGCACATGGATGATACAGCAGAGGATTGGGAGAATGTCATGTGGTCAGATGAAACCAAAGTAGAACTTTTTGGTCTAAACTCAACTCGTCGTGTTTGGAGGAAGAAGAATACTGAGTTGCATCCCAAGAACACCATACCTACTGTGAAGCATGGGGGGGGGGAAACATCATGCTTTGGGGCTGTTTTTCTGCTGAGGGGACAGGACGACTGATCCGTGTTAAGGAAAGAATGAATGGGGCCATGTATCGTGAGATTTTGAGCCAAAACCTCCTTCCATCAGTGAGAGCTTTGAAGATGAAACGTGGCTGGGTCTTCCAACATGACAATGATCCCAAACACACTGCCCGGGCAACAAAGGAGTGGCTCCGTAAGAAGCATTTGAAAGTCCTGGAGTGGCCTAGCCAGTCTCCAGACCTCAACCCCATAGAAAATCTGTGGAGGGAGTTGAAAGTCCGTGTTGCTCGGCGACAGCCCCAAAACATCACTGCTCTCGAGAAGATCTGCATGGAGGAATGGGCCAAAATACCAGCTACTGTGTGTGCAATCCTGGTAAAGACCTATAGTCATCGTTTGACCTCTGTTATTGCCAACAAAGGTTATGTTACAAAGTATTGAGTTGAATTTTTGTTATTGACAGAATACTTATTTTCCACCCTAATTTACAAATAAATTCTTTAAAAATCCTACCATGTGAATTCATGGATTTTTTTTCACATTCTGTCTCTCACAGTTGAAGTGTACCTATGATGAAAATTACTGACCTCTGCCATCATTTTAAGTGGGAGAACTTGCACAATCGGTGGCTGACCAAATACTTTTTTGCCCCACTGTATAAAGATGACAATGGAACAAAAACAAGTCACTTTATTTAAAAACTCTCATCTGGCCTGAAGACACAAATGTCTCTTCATGGTTCATTTCTGTTTGGAGAAGCAAACAAAACTATATATTCATATTACTACTGTATTTCTTGTTTAAATGCAACACAGAAACCTTTTAGACATGACATCACTTTTCTTTCTCGGGGACTTTTCACCCAAAGGGGGGCGTAGCTCTTATTTTAGAAGGAAGTGACGTTTCTCTAGTCTTTGGGTTGTATGAGCTTTGCAGTGTGCTAACTCCTTCCTCTAGTTTAATGTTAGATTTAAGCTCAGGCTTTGAGGAATAGAAATATGCTAATCTAGGTGTGAATCTGGAGGTGGAGTAGAGCAGCGTTACATCACTTCTCAAACAGCCTCTCTCACTTCGGGGGGGAAATAAATGCTTAGAAAGACTTGTAATCAAACTCATAAGCTCCTGTCCTGTTTTAAACAGAAACTGTGTTTTTTATACTTTTGTTTACTTCCTGAGTTAAAGTGGGACAGAAGAGACGGAGGGAGAGATTTGGGACTCGTTTTTTAAATATATTTTTCTCTATCTACTTGGCTCTCTGTAGTTTTAAGTAATTTTGTTTAGAGAGAAAAGATCGTTTTTGTCTATAATTATGGCAAGGGAATTAAAAACTGTTTCCTCTTTAGGAAAACAGTCAGAAAATAACGTATTAGTCTGGTGCACCATGACATTTGTTCACTTAAAAGCTACAAAACAAATCAATTTACTTATTTTAGAGTTTTTTGTTTCACAAACGCCACAAAATATTTATTGACCACTGTTCATGTCGTTTTATTTGAATGTGTATTTTACCTAACAATGTGTCTAATCAGGAATCATTTTTCTTGTGTTTTTATACAACCGTTAACATGTAGTCTGAGCAATCCTCTCTCCATGCATCCTGAGTGAGTTTACACCTGTTGGAGTTGCCCACCTTTGCTAGAATACCCAGACGTGTTCACACAAACCTCAGTTTGAACCCCCAAAGTTCCTGCGTCTTAATCTGTAAAATGCTTTTAATCTGACCAGCGATGAATCGGGGAGAACAGCTTGCCCTGATGACTGAGATTACATCAGGTCAGCCTTTAATCTGAGATCTTTTTATTTTTCCCACCACAGGCTGCCGTACACGTTTGTTACAAAGGAGGTGCTTGAAGCGACCTGCGAGTGTTTGCTGGAGCAGGCTAAAAGGGTCGAACACACTCGTCAGCCTGAGGCCGAAGCAGAGAGGATGATCCTGGAGGAGTTCGGACACTGCCTCATGAGTATAATCAGCTCTGCGGGGAAAGCTAAAGCAGACTGTGCTTCTATCAACTGCTAGTTCTCCCTAAACTTTCCCCACCCAGCTTTAGGGGCTGACAGACATTTGCACTCAGTCTTGGACCCCTCTGGGTTTCTGCTCTGGAGGAGAAAAGTTATCTACTTCATCATAAATGGGGAAAAGAAGGCAGAGACATTCTCCTGCTTGGGTGTGGTCAGCTGGAACTATAAATGCTGAACTGATGTTTTGGACCTGCCTTCAGTTTTTGCCACAGTCGACCAACTTTGTGTTTCACACAGAAATGACTGAGTTTGTGCAGAACAGAAAATTCAGCCTCTTTTTCCTTTAAGGCTCCGTCAGACCAGTCCTCTTCAGTCTTTCCTTCTTCTGTTTAACCCTTTTGTGTTTTTCTATTCTTTGTCATATAGAGGTTTTCAAAAACTGCTTGTAATTTTAATGTTATCGATTATTTGTGTTTATGGTAGACAGAATGTGTATCTTTTGATATTTATTTTGAAAATGATTTGTAATTGATGTGCGCTCTAATATTGTGAGGCTTATACCTCTACAATTGAATTATTAACTGAGGCTAGGCTACATTATTTCAATGAAAGTGAGTAGGGGTGACGTTTGATTTATACTAAAACAAATGTAAAGTAAATGAACACACAGAGCACTCCTCACAGTAGCTGAACACGACCAGACTGATGGACTTTCTCCTGGTGCTGTTTGATGCTATATTAGTTATGTTCTTACTGTACATTAAATTTGGCATGAATTCACCATCGTTTTCTTGTTAAGCCTCGTCTCGTTATCCTACTCACACATCAGGGACTGAGTAGGCAGAGGGAACAAAATATATTTCCTTTGAGATTGACCTGATGATTAAAAATAAAGGAATGAACTTCAGAGCGCTCAAATGTATTTGGAAGTAGTTCCAGTAATACCCAGAAGTCATTCATTTAAACACAACTGTTCACAATTAAAAGCTTTACAAAAACTCTAAAACGGTCACTAAAGCAGCAGCAGCAGGGTTGACCAATAGTTGTAGGGCTAACGCCGATTTTTTATTATTGGGTAGCTGACGGCCAATACACAATGCTTTTTATTTGTAAGATATGAATGATCCCCATCCTCCATCTCACAGAAATATGATGATATAATCAGAGTGCTTCTATTTCCCTCCACGTGATTTCATCAGAATCCTAACGCGTAGCTTGATTCTGTATCTGCTTTTCTCCATGTTTTTTATTCTTTGAGTGATTGGTGTTTTAACAGCGTGGTAAATGGTCTCGTTGAGGGAGGCTGTGGTCACTTCTATAGGAAACTGATGAACACTTTTAAGATCCAGAAGAAGGATTAGACTGTTTCTCAGGGGAACATTGTGCTGGTCTTGGAGCGTTCAGTTTATTTGATTGTGTTCAAGATTCTGTGTTGAATTTGATTCAGTTTATTTATAAAGGACCAGTTTGCAACTCGTCTCAAAGCATGGAACAAAACGAATCCAGATCATTTCAGCGCAACTGATTACATTAAATGAAATTCAGTTAAAATAAAATAAAATTCATTATAAAATGCCAATGAGTCAAATTGTCCTGTTAAAAAGGAACCAGCAGGTTGTATTGAAGCATTAAAATGTAATTCTCCATTCTGAGCAGCACAGAGGGCGACAGTGGGAAGGAAGACTCTTTAAACAGGAAGAAACCTCCAGCTGACCCGGGCTCAGAAAGAGTGGAGCCTCCTGTCTCAGCCTGCTGGTGTCTGAGGGGACAAGAGAGAGACAAACACATCAGGACTGGACCAGTTGTGTCTAAAACAGGACAAAGTTAGTGGCAGCAAGAGCAGGAACTACAAACATGGAGAGTAGCGAGCCAGCAGAGAGAGGAGGTGTGGTCAGTTTGTCCTCCAGAAGTCTGAGTCAGCATAACTAAAGAGATGAGTCACGATAAGCCTAGCTGTGGGATGGGTGGGATTTATCAACGTGGAAAGTCTGAAGCAAGTCTTAACAGTAGTCAGGGCGTCTGCCTCACAGAGGGAAACGGAAAGCTGGTTTTTCCAGAGAGGAGCCTGAAAACTGAAAGTCCTGCTTCGCATTCTACTTTAAGAAAGTTTAGGATCCACAAGTGAACCAGTATCGAATCAGATAAAACATCTGAGTAATTAACCCAGTGGTTGCAAGGTTGGGTTTAGCTTTTTTTTTTTTTTTTGCATATGCATCAAATTAAAAATTCCATGAGCAAAATTTTGCTAGTCTACTTTTGTTTTGTCTCATCACTTTTTGAGTTTAAGATTGAATCACCTGCTCTTCTTTTCTCATATTGAAATGACATTTTACTTTGCTGTTGATTCTTGTTTTGTTCTGATATTTTTCCATTAAAGTAGAGAATTGATCATGTCATGTTTTAGGGAAAACCACATCAAACCTCCAAAACGGAATAAATGTAATTAGTCTATGATCGCCACAACCACTTGTTGACATGTTTTATACACACAGTGTGTATCAACACCACAGCCTAAAGCAAATATTAGTCTTTGGCTCATAGTTGCTCCTTCGCCACATTTCAATGACCAGCTTCCACTTCAGT
The DNA here is from genome assembly GCA_006937965.1 of Callopanchax toddi. Classification (NCBI taxonomy): domain Eukaryota; kingdom Metazoa; phylum Chordata; class Actinopteri; order Cyprinodontiformes; family Nothobranchiidae; genus Callopanchax; species Callopanchax toddi. The sequence continues at coordinate 448,181 of SSNR01000413.1, read as the reverse complement.
GAAAATAGTATGTCACCATTTTGATTGGATGTCCCACATTAGAAAAATAAACTAATCTTTTGTAAATAAATTAAATTCAAAACACTTGAATCCCAAAGCGCATACAAGTCTGAAATGGAGTAATATTTCAATAGTCAAACAATACGCCATCCATCCTTAAGTTTCTTGAAGCTTTATCCATCAACTGAGTGATTCTTAGGTAATAAAGATTTTAGACATAAAAATTTTAAATTTTTAAATTTCATAACCAATAAAATGTGGCTAATTTTGTGCTTTTCTATTGTAAAACAGAACAAACTTCACTGTCGCTGATTTGTTTCCAATCTTTTATGTGATGTCATTGTAGACTACATTACCCATAATGCTGGCTAAAAGTACGCATGATCAGTTAACGAATCAGATGCTGTTACATGCAACGGCCGCGAGGTGGCAGCACGCACAAAATAGAAGAAGAAGACTGACTAAAACAGGAACGAGACGAAGAAGAGGTGCAGCAGTCTGGAGGGAGAAACGTGTCTGGAGGCGGAAGAATAGGCAGGTACAGAAACTTTTACCATGTAAAAGCACTTTTCTGCATTTTCAGTTTGTTAAATTGATATGAGAAATGGTCTAATGGTGGTTTTTGCTTAATTTTCAAAATGCTAAACTTTGAGCACGTGGAGGAAGACATTCATTTGAAACCTGCCATTGTTTTGTGTGTGTGTGTGTGTGTGTGTGTGTGTGTGTGTGTGTGTGTGTGTGTGTGTGTGTGTGTGTGTGTAAAATCGCCTTGGCTATCTTAATGATTAAATAAGTTCACATTTGGCTGAGAGGTTTATTCATGTGTGTGTGGTGTACACATGTATGTAGGAAGATGGTCAACCTGTTGCGATCACTGACAACTTGAATCACTTTTTGCAGATTAAACCGGAGGTGTTCCAGCATAAGGACTGAAGCTGATTGTACGTATTACAGGTTATTTATTATACACACCTACTCTAATAGCCATCATCCCAATGATTATATCAATCACTACCCATCTGACCCATTCATACGTCTGGGAAAGATTATCCTTGGCCTTTAAATGAGGGTCTTCTGGCCTTTAGTTACTCCAGATTTCCTGTTTGTAAATTGTTTGTTTTACATAAACTTGTTGGTTTGTTTTTCAGGGTTTCTGTGAACAGACTTCAAGTGTTGGACACAAAAACCAAATGCAACACTGGATCAACTTGTCTTTAGCTTTTACTTGAATATTTAAATAAATAAATAAATTGTGAAACAAGAATGGTGTGTAGGTTTCATTTATTCATTAATAATAATTATACATTCACTAGTTGGTGCATTTTTATTTACTTCTGGTTTGCATGTGTGTGATTAATTCTAGTCAAATATTCATGGGTCCAATGGATGCTTGGAATCCTTGTAAATACTTTAAATTTAATGCAGCGTTTTAAAATAATCCTTCTGAGCATGTATGCTTTGTTCTTGTGTAAATCACTATTGTAAGGTGCAGGGAAATCTTAAATTTATAACCTCCAAATGTTTCTTTTTTTTAGACGTTTAAAATATTTGATTTTAGGTGATTTAAAATTATAAATCTGTAAAGTATTCAGAGTTCGTACAACAAAGAGGAGCATGTGTACTACAGTGGGGTGGATTTATGGAACAAATTGGGTCAAGATTTGAAAAAAGTGTAAATATAAATTAGTTTTTTAAAAAGCTACAAAATATTTGAATATGTGGAAAAGTTGGGCTAGTACAGTAAGTTGGTTGTTAAATTGGCTTTAATCTACTTGTTACTTTATTGATTTTTCTTGTTTCTCTTTATAATATATTACATGGCTTAAGTTTTTAAGGATAAGCGAGAAGGGGGTAGGAATGAATGTATAGGTTTTACTTCTACCTACTCCTTTTCAGACTATATTGTTTTTTCTATATAAAAAATATGCTGTATAAAAACGTTTTATGTTGGTTCGAAATAAATAAATCAAGGACGCACTAGAAATTCTGCATCATAAATCTGAGGCTTGTTTACATGTGCTTGCTAGGTTTTAACGCGTTAAGCTATGACAGTTAGCATGCTAATAAGTTTATCCATCCATCCATTTTCTGTAGCCGCTTAGTCCTCCACAGAGGGTCGCGGGGGGAGCTGGTGCCTATCTCCAGCGGTCAGGGGGCGAGAGGCGGGGGACACCCTGGACGGGTCGCCAGTCCATCGCAGGGCCCTAATAAGTTTATGCTGGAAAAAAATCATCCACCCACGTCGTCAAAGAGTCTACATGTAAAGCATATTAAAATAGAAGTGACAAACAAAACATAACGACACTTGTTTTCTTTTATAAAGTGTTTAAATTCAGACATTCGTTGTATTTCTAAGTACTTATTTCTGCATAACCGGGCAGATCGTCCCCCGGAAGTTGATGTTCTTCTTCGTGGGAGGAGGCTGTTGCTTAGTGCCACGTTGATGGAGACCAGTGGGGACGTGGAAATCTGTCTCGAGCCCGCAGCTGGGACCCGGTAGCCCGTTCTTTAGACCTACGAGCCTTTTAATCCTCCACCAGAACCGAAAACGGGAACTTAAACGGGTGGAAAGTGTGTTCGGCTCCTATTTTTTCTTTACGTTCATGTGAAGAGCACTAAAGAAAGGAAGGTAAGCGGATTTAGAGAAGTAATAAGATCTGTATTCGTTGTGGATGTCACTGCACAGAGTTTAGCTAGCAAGGAACGGAACCGAACATATCCTTACGGGAACAGGTACCACACTGTCCGAGGAACCATACAGGAATGACAACACCGTACGGAACTTTCATTTACCTCTGATACACGTTTTGGAGACGCAGGGTTGAATAGAATTGATTTATCATCTGTTAGCTTGCTGTTAGCTTGAGTTAGAGAGAGGCTTTCAAATCTAAAATGTTCTTTCTCTAACATATTTTTAAAGTACACGTCCCATGTCATAATTAGGCCTGTGTCTGTCATTCTGTAACTATACAATAACAGTCAGCTGGGTGCTGGAAACTCACCATTCAAAGGAAGATTAAAAGTACTTACTAATATCTAAACCTGCACTTTTTTAAAGCCTTACCTAAAATGTAACAAAAATATAAATAGGCGTATTTCAGTCAGTGATCTCTAGAAGGATTCTTGCACAGAAACTTTTTCATGAAGGTGTTGATGTCCACGTTGTGTAGAGGGAAGAGGTTGAACCGTCTGTCACAGGGTTTATTATTAAAATGAGATCATTAAAGAAAGTAATGAGTCGTAGTCAAAGGCATTGAGGTAAGATATTCAAAGCCTGATGTGGCTCCTTGTAAAACTTTCGAGTTTTGGAAGATTTGTGCAAATATGCATGATTATAACCTAATACGTGGGTTTATAAAAGCATTCTAAACTCATACTTCATGGTAGTACACAATAGATCAGTCAGTTCAAATCACCAGGAGCTGATCATGTAGTGAGAATTTATCACTGTTGTGTTGAACTTTTACTTTCTGCAAAGTGTACTATATGGACCAACAACTGAGTAGACACAGCACTGTAAATGGAAATGGTTTTAAGTGGCCTTAAAATGATCCAATCACAATAATGCAAACATCAAATGAGAGGGAATTATAGGTTTTGTTTTCTCAATTTGATCTCAAATGTAGTTGACCACTTTGAAGATGATTCTCTTTTTTGTGCTAATTATAGCCATATATTACTCTCCATTCACTGTCTCTGACTTAATGATAAAACTATACTCGGACAGAATTTCCTTTGGAGTACTAAAAGTAACTGACTACTAAGAGTACTAACTGAAAATAATCTTAGGTCACTTCACATCAGACTCTTAGCTGCATAAACCTGATATGGTATCTTATAAGGCCAGCCTTTTTATTTTTAAACGACTCATTATCTGGTGCTGATTCCAAATGACATCACAGAGAAAATGCAAAACAAAGCATCATACATTCAGGGGGTTTTGTGTCTGTTGTACTTACTGTACTGTGTTTTTCCAGGATGAAACTTAAAGAGATCAACCGCACAGCCATCCAGAGCTGGAGTCCTGCACAGCACCACCCCATCTACCTGGCAACAGGTATGAACCTGCAGCAACAATAAGCTGCTGCTAAAAATTGTTTTGACAGGTTTTGTTCTTATACAGTGAAACGCCTCGGTGATTAGAAAAAGAGCTTCAACTGTAAACAATGGAGTGTTGATTGTGTCACCAGAATTATATCACCAGAGAAAGAATCAGAGTTTGAGTTCTGCAGTACATCTGGTTAATTTCCAGTGCAGCTTCGTATAAAAGACCCCTGTCCTCTTTTTCTGCAGGAACATCAGCCCAGCAACTGGATGCCTCCTTCAGCACCAATGCCTCCCTGGAGTTTTTTGAGCTGGACCTGTCAGAACCATCTCTGGACATGAAGTCCTGTGGCAGTTTTTCATCCGCTCACAGGTAGACAAGAACCTTTCTGCACACTTTATGCTGATGACACTACTGTTTTTCTCATCCGCTCACGCACAATTTGTTTGACTTTCTCCTCTCAGATACCACAAATTAGTATGGGGTCCATTTGGTATGGATGACCAGGGTCATCCGTCTGGTGTCCTGATCGCAGGAAGCGAGAACGGCAACGTCATCCTGTACGATCCTGCAAAGATCATGGCCGGCGAGAGCGACGTTGTTATTACCGAGAGTGATAGACACACAGGGCCGGTGAGGGCGCTCGACGTCAACCCGTTTCAGGTATGTACCATTCAGTCCTGTTAATAAAACAAAGTAAAATATCTGTATAAGATGAAGCCAAGGACACATTTTTTGTTTTGTTTTTTCTTTTAGACAAACTTGGTTGCATCAGGTGGAAATGAGTCTGAAATTTATATCTGGGATATGAATAACTTTGGATCTCCAATGACACCGGGACCTAAAACACAGGTGCATTTACTTTTTAAAAACGTGTTTATTCTCACTTATCCAATTAGACTTAAATGTGATTCTGTAAGTTAAATATTGCACTGATTTAAGCTGTCAAAATGTCAGCAACAACCTCATTTTGCATAAATGTAAAATGATTGATTTTAAACATCTAAAACTGAATAAGTCTCACTGATTTAGTGTTAAAAATGCATGCATGCAGTGATTCAGTTTAAGGATAATGACTCTGAATGTTTGTATTTTTGCGTTTAAGCCCCAGGAGGACATCAGCTGTGTGTCGTGGAACAGACAGGTCCAACACATCCTAGCCTCTGCCAGCCCCAGTGGCAGAGCTTCAGTGTGGGACCTGAGAAAGAACGACCTCATCATCAAAGTCAGCGACCACAGCAACAGAGTGAGTCGTTAACCAGGCATAGGCATAACTTTTAGTAGTAGAGAACTGAAGACCCCTGGCTGTGCTATGTGCTGGTTTGATGTTGTGTTTCTGATTTAGATGCATTGCTCCGGGCTGGCCTGGAACCCAGAAGTAGCCACTCAGCTGGTTTTGTCCTCAGAGGATGACCGGATGCCCGTCATCCAGATGTGGGACTTGCGTTTTGCTACGTCTCCTCTCAAGATTCTAGAGCATCACGCACGGTAAGCACATCTGCTAAACACGGTGCTGCAGCAACTTCATGGTATTGTCTTTCTTTTGGAGACCTAAAATAAATATCTGTTTATGTTTTTATAAGAAAACCAAAATACAAAGACAAACTTAACATTTGTGCTTTTTAAAAGTATTGTTTGTGATGTAACTTATTTTTAAACTCCTCCGTTGTCCTCCCTAAACATTTCCTATGTTTTTTTTAATCAAAACAAATATGGCTGCAGCATTTTGTTTAAATCGGTTCAAAGGTCGCTGACAGAACTGATGTTATTCTGCTCAAAGTCACTTTCAGGAATACAGTTAGTTCTGTTTGGCTCCTCATCAGATTACACAGCTGTAGTGTATTTGTTTTTTAATTTCATTCAAAGGGATTTTCTTGCCATTTTGAGGTGTAATTATGTGTAAAAATGATAAATACTATCTTACTCATTGTAGATGGTTTGCTGATTGTTTTCTGTTTGAAGAAATAGAGTTTACATCCTACAGGACTCAACGTTCATTATAACACTTTTCAAATGTGAATGTGACTTAAAAGTGCTTAAAGTAAAAATAAGGTGGGATTAAAAAACAAAAAAGGTAAAACGGCAAACATAAAAATAAAAACATAAAACTGACAATTAGGGATGTACCGATACCACTTTTTTCAAAACCGATCCGATACCGATACTTAAATCTGAGTACTCGCCGATACCGAGTACCGATACTTCTACCACACAAAAAAATGCAACAAGTTGGAATACAGGTTTTATTTTTTCTTCTCTGCTTTTTACAACAAATGACTGAGTTAGATTTAAAAAATATATATATATATTAATAAAAATGATCACAAAACTAAAATATAAGGTGAAAAATAACCATTTTCTGTGATTTCACAGTGAAATTATTGCATTTTTCCACATTTTAACCAAATAAAATGAACTATTTGGCACCATCTCCAGCTCTCAACCCACACTGTTCCTCTTTAGCTCAATAGCTCCCCCTAGTGTTCAATATAGGAAACTACAACAGAAATCACAAGTCACAGACAGTGAAGCCACTGGTATCGGTTCCTGGTATCGGGTAACTTTAACTCGGTATCGGGCCCTAATCATGCATACAACAATACAGAGATTTTACAGAAATGCAAATATAGAATATTATCATCTGTGTCTTTCAAATAAATCACGTGTTTTGTTAAAGTCGTGTGACTCTGACCCATCCAGAGGTATCTTGGCCATCGCCTGGAGCTTGGCTGATCCTGAGCTGCTTCTGAGCTGCGGGAAGGACAGCAGGATTCTGTGCTGGAATCCAAACACAGCCGAGGTAACGGTTTACGGCATACCCAAAGGATCGTACGTCTCCTACTGCTCATTTCACATGTATGAGAATAATAACTGGAACTTTCAGGTGCTGTACGAGCTGCCCACCAGCAGCCAGTGGTGCTTTGACATTCAGTGGTGCCCCAGAAACCCCGCCGTGCTGTCGGCTGCGGGCTTCGACGGACACATCGACATCTACTCCATCATGGGAGGAAGCAGCCAGGCGCAGAGCCAGAGACAGGCTGACCAGGTGACATGTGAACCTGACAAAACCTCTACAACAGGAATGTGCATTTCTTTTGAAGAGATGGTCATCTTCTGTCCTCCAAGTTTCTAATTGGTCCTAGGCAACATGTTTTTTTTAATTTTCATATGATTCACACTTTTGTTCCTTCACTATAAACTATGTGTGTTAGGGCTGATGATCTTTGTTCTCCTTTTGATTCAGTTTGATAGTGTTGAGAATCATCAGATGGTCGTGATGCGATGATCAAACAGTTATCAGTGCGTCCTCCTAGCCCTCACCTTCCCTCTGTGGGAATACTTGGTTCTTTTAAAGCAAAGTATTTTAAAGACCCGTAATTGATTTACTTTCATTCACTTTTTATGAATAAAACAAAATGTTTCAGGTAAAAATGACCAAACGGTTTGCTGTACTGAGCTCACAGCTTTCATACAGAAGACTGTATGTCTTGTGTTTGCTACCAAGAAACGGTCCTGGTGCTGCACTTCTGAACTTTAGAGTTCCACCTTTTGTGTCCCTCAGCATTGCTTTATTAATTAATCACCATTAGTGAAATCTATTTTGAACATTTTTAAATTGATTCAGAATGTTTATGACCACATCACAATACACCAAATAATAATTCTATCCCTAGAGCTGTGAAATTAATCAAATTAGTGTTTTAATTTACACAACCACAGAACAATGGAATCATATTATTTTGTCAGATTTAGCTCTGCAAGATGCTCCTAATTTAGCTCGCCTTTTGATGGATGGATGGATGGATGATAATAATAAATAATATTACATTTTATTTAAAAGCGCCTTTCAAGACACCCAAGGACACTTTACATAGTAGACGAGATAAAACAGTACAAAAACTACATAAAACACTAATATGTAAAAGACTGTGTGGTAACGCTAGTTTGAAGAGGTGGTTTAGAGTTTTGATGAGAGAGTTAGTGTTGTGAAGGTCTGGGGGAGAGAGTCCCAGAGGTGGGGAGCAGAGCGGCTGAATGCTCTACCCCCCATGGTAACGAGGCGAGCGGGGGGAGCCGAGAGTTGAGGAGCAGAAGAGAATCGAAGTGTGCGGACAGGAGTGGCGATGTGAATGAGATCAGACATGTAGGATGGAGCCGGGTTGTGAAGAGATTTGAAAGTGATGAGCAGAGTTTTGTAATTGATTCTCTGTTTAGTGGGTAACCAGTGAAGTTGTTGCAGAATGGGGGTGATGTGGTTAAAGGAAGAGGTCCTGGTGATGACGTGCTGCAGCATTTTGTATAAGCTGCAGTTTATGGAGGGATTTGCTGGGGAGACCACAGACAGTGAATTGCAGTAATCGATCCTGGATGTTACAAGGCTGTGGACAAGGATGGCGGCAGTGTGAGGAGTGAGTGATGGACGGAGGCGGGAGATGTTGCGCAGGTGGAAATAGGCAGACCGTGTTATGTTGTTGACGTGAGATTGAAAATAAAGCGTGTTGTCGAGGATGACACCCAACCTCTTAAAGCTGCACTCGGCAGTTTGGTAAACAAGCTAGGTATCGCTAGCTATTTTACAGAAACACGTCTCAGAGCTCTCACCCCTCCCGTCGGGTGTAACCCGTAGGCCAGCCTCCTCCTCCGACACGCCACCGCTCGTAGTCTCAGAAACAATAAACAGCTAAACTCCAGCTGTTGAAACGTCCCCCCTGGTTTTTCCTCTTTCTACGTCCAAACATTTTTAGGTCTTCTAGCTGAAAAGGTGTTTTTCTTTTTGGGACTCTGGTATTTTTCCTAAAACTGAAGCGCTAACAGCTGTTTCTGTCCTTCTCTCACTTCCTGGATGTTCTGCTGAAAAATGCTCCAGCAGCATTAATGGAGGATCCAAGCAGTGAGGAAGTGAGGCGCTTCAGGAGACAGACAGCCTGATTGTCCAATCATTGCTTTCGGTCCGAAACGTCTGATTGGCTGAGGTTTTTAGAGAACTGTGGGAGAACCACTTTATTGATTCCTTTTGTGTGTTTTTTTAATCGCCACAATATATTTATAGCTATGCTAAAACGTCGTTAAGAGGCATGGAAAAAACAAAACGTTTTAAGCTACGTTGTTTACCAGATCGCCGAGTGCAGCTTTAACATGAGGAGAGAGAGAGTAACCGTTGAATTGTCGATGGAGATATGGAAACTGATTGATTTGGAGAGAATATCAGGTGTGCCTTAGGAGGACTTCAGGTTTAGAACTGTTGAGTTTGAGGAAGTTGGAGGTGAATCAAGAATGGATTTCTTGTAGGCAGAGGGTCAAGGAGGAGGGTGGAGGTGAAGCTGAGGGTTTGGTTGAAAGGTAGAGCTGGGTGTCATCCACGTAGCGATGGAAATTAATGTTGACTTTATGGAAAATAGAATAGATAGATAGATAGATAGATAGATAGATAGATAACTTTTCACAAGCAGCAAACATTATACTCAAACAAAACAATCAAATATGAATAAATAAGTTAAAACGGACAGCAATAAAAACACAATAAGAAAGTAAAAACTATCTATGAATAACACATTTCCACCCCATATGAAGATGATGCATCCTATAGGGATGTTTTTAAAGTCAGTGCTAGTAAAGCTGGCAGAATGATGGAAACACACAATGGCAGTGTAAGGTGCACCTCAAATAGATACGCCATTATTTTTAGTTATGACCTCGATGCTCTGTAGTAATTTTCTTTTTAAATATCAATGCTCAAAAATCCACATCTATGTGGATTTACTTCCTGTTTGAACCTCCAGCCTTGTTCTGCCTTCATAGCAGCCCTGTGACGTTCTCGTTTTCTTCCTGTGACTGACTGGTCTAAAAAAGTTTTTTATTTTATTTTGACAAACCACATTGCAGCATTCTCTTTGTGTTTACAACTGAGGAGGAAATAATGCAAAGTGTTTTCCAGCTCTGTGAATAATCTCGATCTGAATAATGACCAAAATAATTATAATTATGATTTTTCCATTATTAAGCAGCAGGCCTGTATTTAATAGAATCTTAGTTTGTGCCTAACTGGACTGTGGGTGTCCATGTTTCAGATCAGTAACTCGTTTGGGAACATGGATCCCTTCGGGATGGGACAAACGTTGCCTCCGCTGCAGCTTCCTCAGGCTGCTGCTCCTCCAGCTACAGTCAACCCCCTGAAGAAGCCACCTAAGTGGATCCGCAGGCCTGTGGGAGCCTCATTTGCCGTGCGTTAGGATTTAATTTCTTCAGGTTTACAGGAGAAGAAGAAACCTACGATATTTAACAAACTTTGTTTTCTTATAGTTTGGTGGGAAGCTGGTGTCTCTGGAGAACACAACGCCTCAGCAGCCCCAGCAGCCCACAGCCCATCTTGTGCACATTAGTCAGGTTGTTACAGAAACAGAGTTTTTGAAGCGCTCCCATCAGCTGCAGGCCACCCTGAGTTCAGGCGGCTTTGTGGACCTCTGCCAGGAAAAGATTGATGCAGCTGAGAACAAGTTTGAAAAAACCGTTTGGTCCTTCCTGAAGGTACAAGTTCACTGTGAGACCTTTATTAGAAAAAGCTCGACAGTGAGTGAGTTAAAGAGCTTTGTGCCATTGTTTTGTGTTTTCAGGCTAATTTTGAAAGTGACATTCGCAGCAAATACCTGGAACTTCTGGGTTACAACAAAGAGGAGCTAGCCTTAAAGGTGACTCTAAAATGGGCTCACATTTCATGTTGTCTTTTCCAGTTAATCTGAAGGACTTCCCTTGTGATGCATTTTTTTTATTCATTGCCAGATTTCAGAGGCTTTAGAGAAAAAATCTGAAGATCCATCAAAGGTAAGTTCAAACTAAAACCACACCATTAGATAATATATTTCCAGGTGTTGACTTCTGTTGATTCATATAGTTCCTGATTTGCTGCTGTATTTTCTAACATTGTTTTTCTTTAATACTTGAATAAACATTGATGATTGTGTGTGTGGTAGTGAGCAGGACTGTCGCGCCCTGAGTGCTCAGACTCTGGATATAAATACAGTATCACTGCAGCCCCCCCCCCCCCCCCCCCCCCTTTAAAGGGATATTACGGCTTCACTTTGAACAATGAAAACATCTGAATCAGTCTCCATGTCTATACGGCTTATTGTGGGAGTGACTTTCTTCTACAAAATTGTAGCTTGTCAGTTTTTAAAGAAGGTGATATTTCTGCCTGTATATCTGTCAACAAACTAACTGTAAAGTGTCTGCAATGAAAGGAAGTACTGTACTCACACTAAGCTGGGGGCAGATTCTCTTTTCTAATAATCTGTCAACATCTCTCACAGCCTTTCCATGAGTGATGATGTATCCATAGTAAAACAAACTATTATTACCTGCTGTTGGCGTATTAAGTGTATTAATGGTTTTTGAAACTCTAGTTTTAAGTACTGGTGTTACTGAATATATATTTAGCTGAACCTGTTCAGATTTCTAACAGGACTTGTGGTCAGTGTCTCCCAGCTAGTATCTCTCAGTGATGGTGATATACAGTACAGGCCACTGCCCACAGAAACAGGAAATACAAGTACTTTTTAAAAACAAGTTAATGCCCTTCATTTATTGCTCTTTTCCTTGCAGAAAGACCACTCTGTTGGCTGTATTTACAGCTTTTATTGTAGGATGCAAAGCGAATGCCTTTTTCTCAGGTTTTGCAATAAGGGAAGTGTTGCAAAAGAATTTCTCTTCTACTTCCTGTTTTGAAGCCATTTTTGGGAAGTTGGTAAAGATTTTCATTTAATCAGTAAAAAAGAAAATCTGCTCTGCTACTGACTATAAAAGTCCACTATATTTTATGTTTTGTGTGTGTGTCAGGGTTGAATGTTTGGACAAATTCATCCACGATAGGCTGAGCCCTTCGCCAGTCGTTTTTTATGAGCACTTTAGATTTTTTTGCCTATGAATTAGTTTCTTAATTCAGGGTATCAGCGGAGTCTTGAAAAGTATTAAAAGGTGATAAATCAATTTTGGGAAATTCAAGACCCTTATAAAGTATTAAAAAGTCTTATCACGGCTTTATAAAGTCTTACATTTTGGAACAAAAAAAAATCTGAATTTGATATCCAACAGTTTGAGTCCCAAAAACATCGTAAACGTGTGAATTTAGTCATTTTTATTTTAAAAAAAGAACGGGAAACAAAGGGTGCGTTAGTAATCCTTCTCTCAGAGCACCAGGGCGGGCGGTGCAGAAGTTCAAAAGCACAACGTACGCTCTGGTGTTCCTGGTGAGGATTACGAACGCACCGAAATGTTAAGATGGAAGAGAATCTCGGTGAACGCTGCCGCATAACCAGAATGGCAGTGAGGTATTAAAAACTATTGAGACGGTCTTGAAAAAGTCTTGAAAAGGTTTTGAATTTAACTTCAAGATTCCTGCATATACCCTGTAATTAATAACAAATGTCTGAGTTCTTTGCTGGAACTATACATCTGCATAAGCAGTCGGTTCAAACCAAAATCATCTCAAATAGGTGACTTTGTTTTTTTGGTAACTACTTACTCCACCTTTGGACTTTTAAATTGTCAAATCAGTCCATGCGTGTTTATACAAAAAGTGTCACCTGCGTCTATAAACCGCCCACTGTCATTTGTTGGACTGACAGATATTGGTTAACATATCTCCCAGCCTTTATGTGTGTGTTTAATTTTAGGCTGCTTTTAGTATCAGGATTTCAAACTTTCTCCTGAGTGTCCCTGGGCTTCATTCCAGTTTGGTTCATTTATTTCATCACAGATCCAATTCTGAGAACTTGTTGACCACAATCTGACAAATCACTTTAAAGAAGGATGACATCTCATCTTCTATTGTTAAAAAAATGAAGGGAAACAAACTAAACGAGATCTCGAGAACTAACCAGAGGGCGTTTTGGTAATGGCCAGCTCTACTCTCCCAGGAATAAACCTTTTTAGCTAAAATAATGTAGAAAATTGGAATTTCTATCCTTAAACTAAAGTTGGGAAAGAAAACACTTAAAATGTGTTGATAGAATATTCTAAGCTTTTTTATTTTTCTGTGTAAAGTTAAAGTTGGGAGTATATAAATACAAGGTGGAAAAGTTTTTGTCTTTGTACATGCATGACATATTTGGGAATTTATTTTTTTATAAATGTTAAATAAAGGAGACAGAATTGCTAGAAGTAATTACGTCTTTTCCATCAACATGGATAAGAACTAGACTCCTGCTTTCATTGCTCAAAAGTGAAGCCATGTTGTATTTTTGAATTCGAGCATTCAGGATGTGGAGCATAAAGACACACTACTCACCTGCACATAACGATGGTGATTTTAAAGCATCTAATAAGGATTTACAGCTCAACATAAGATACAAAACACCTGGAAAACATAATTTTAGTAATCAGGAAACTGTACATGAAGGGGGTGGGACTTAAAACCTTTACCGAAGCCAGCCACTAGGGGGATACTTTTGTTTTGTCCAGTTTAGTACTGTCCAGGAACAGATATTTTGCTTAATTTTGATGCTTACATTTATATATTAAACACCTGAAATAAGTTCATACTTTACCAGTTTGAATCAGAACATTAAAAAAAAACTTTACAATTTTTACAAAAGTTATAAAACTTCTTCTAACTTCTAAAACAGACATGGAGTTCACCTAGAGAGGAGATGTTTCATTCTGTTCTGTTAATGCATTTACACACAATCCCTTCACAGTTCATACTTTCTTTGTCAGAGTAGAAACCAACAGACGTAGTTTGTTTTGTTATCAAGTGTTTATAGCGTCACTTTAAATAAGGACCAGTAGACGTTGCTAACTAAAGATGTATTTTGTAAAGTGGTTTGCCTTTTGCAACATTTCAGCTCCCATATGCAGCAGCGTGTTGAATGCAATGTGAAAACAAAAGCACTAACGCTGCGTTCAAACTGTTCATTATTAGTTTGTGCACCAGCTACACCCGGATCCTAGTCCAGTGTTTGGTCCTGACTGTGTGACTTCTTTATCCAGTTGAATGTGCCTCCTCTCACCTCCCTGCAGCCTGTAGCAGAACTCAGCCTGGTGCCACCTGTTGACACTCCAGAGGTAGCGTTTGACTTGATTGCTGCTGCAAACCTCCAGCCGGTACCCACTCTGGAGTTAAATTCCACTCCTGACCCAGAGACCGAGGAGTCGGGCGAATCTGATGATGCTCCTAATGGAGACCTGGATGAAAACATGCACTCCGCTCTTACAGAGGAGGATGCTGATGATAAGCTGGATGAAGAGGAGGAGATTCCCCTAAATGAAGTAATGCACATTGTTTCAGATGCTGCCTTCAGACCTAACTGTTACTGCTGAACTCAGGCAACATAAACAGCCTTTTGTGTTTCCATCAGTCTGGTACACATGGTTTTAAATACTGTGGATGAGAAGACACCTGGAATGTAGAAATGTTGTTGGTCTCATCCCAGCTCTCAGACTTGGTTCCAGTTCAGGTTTACAGCAAGTTCCCATTAAGACTCACTCTGAGAGGTTTAATCACTCAGAAAATCTGCCAGTCAAATAAACACTGGTTCATTTGAGCTCACAGTTCATTAGTGAGGACTCACTGCTGCAGAATAAAACAGGTTAGAGCACCCATACAGCTTTAGTCTGCAGTCGCATAAAGTTTGTTTGCTTTGCACAAAACATATAGACTTTAAATAGTTTTGTTTGTGTTCACTTTAAATTTGACAGAATGTTTTTATTTATTTCTGGATGAGCTGAATCCTGGGTGGTTCTTGTTTTTTTAGCACTGCTAGAATGGATTATCTGTCAGTTTGATATGTTGGACTGGTTCACCTTCTAAAGGTTTCTGACCAACCTGGAGGTATACTTTGGGTTGTTATCTTACTAATAGACCCAGTGGCAGCCTAAAGTGAGGCTTGCAGCAGATTTCTTTAAATATTTCTTCAAAATGCCAACATTCAGCTCATTTTTCATGATCCTATGAATATAGACGAGGTTCTCTGTGCCTGAACCAGCAAAACAGTCCCACAACTATTCACTGTTCAACACTGGGAAATGCGTTTTTTAGGGTTGAAACCAGGCCTTCCATTTCAAAACAAAAACAACATCCATGTACCAAAATACCAGACTTACAAAACGCATCACCATGTCTGAAATGTTCATGGGCACATTTTAGTCTTACATTGATGTGCTGTAGTTTCAGTATTGATGTTTTCTTGGATGGTGACATTGAAGTCCTCCATGATGATGAGCTCTCACAACCGTGACACATCAGCTGAGTAACCATCACCCGGGGTCCTTGTTGACATTTCTGGTTAATTTTTTCTCCAAAGTTTTTGAAATGGTGGCCACAGAGTTTGTCTCCTGGTACTTTGCAGTGATGCATCATAGCTTCTCTAGAAATCATGAGACATTTGGAAATGCAGTGTAGCCTTCACCCTCACAATAAGCACCTACTGTCTTCTTTCTGAGGTCAAGCAAGGTCATGTTGCTTACTCAGGTTTGGAGTGAAAGTTAATTGAACGGTCAGATTTGACTTAGAAAATACTACATGTACATGTATGAACAGTTTTTATTATGGTAATTTCCATGGACATATTAAGAGTTTTGTGTGATTTAATAATTCTGACCTTAACTGTAACTGCACACTGTTTCAGAAAGACGTCACTGGACAGGTCTCTGCATTAAATACTTGGTGAAACATGGTGGTGACTTGGATAAACATCCTGATGCTTCTCTTGTGTTTCAGGAGACGATAGCCCCCATTGAGCTGGAGGAGACCAGTCCCATCAAGACACCAGCTGAGATCCCACCTCCAGTTCCAACTCCTGCAGGAGGAGTCAACCTCAGCATCAGTCAGGGTAACAGCTCAGCCTTCATGTCCAGACGGGGTTACATCATTCAAAGAGAAAGCCCAAACTCTCCACAGGGAAACCTGGAGTCATTTATTGCACGAGTTGCATAGAAATTCTAAGAAAACTGAAAATTTGCAACAAAAGAAATGGGTTGACAATTTATTGATGTTCACTGCAAATAAATACTGTTACTTATAATGAATCTGCTAGTCTGAAAATGAGCACCCAGTAATAGTTTACTGTCCATTGATGGATGCCGCTTTAAATGGAGCCAGATTCAAAATGTAAACAATTCCTAAATTAGAGAAACTGAGATATCAAATTGATATAGTTGGAAGAACAACTTGTTTATAATAATCAGCAGGTAGTTCCAGCTTCAAGAATCACTGCTATGATGAGAGCGCGTTACTTTTAGGTGACCTTATCGAGTTCAGTTATTACAGTCACAACGCTTTGTTCTTTTTATTTATGTATAGATTATTAAAAACATTTTCTCCTTTTTTTTACTTCCAACAAGATGTGGATGGGTTGATCACACAGGCTCTGTTGACTGGAGACTTTGAGGGAGCTGTGGAGCTCTGTTTCCATGACAACAGGATGGCAGATAGCATCATCCTGGCTATTGCTGGAGGAGCTGAACTCCTAGAGAAAACTCAGAAGAAGTATTTCACAAGAACACACAGCAAGATAACTAAGGTAATTACCATGGAAATGAGCTTAAACAAACTAGTTAACTCATTGAAAGTTTCTGCCTGCCCCTTTGACATTTTACATCCATCTTTGTTTAACAATGTTTTTCAGTCCATCTGTCCCAGTCTGCTCACCATAGTCAGGTCAAGTCCCTGCCTACTTTAAAGCCTGGGGCACACAGAAGACGAACGCGTAGCGCCTGCGCCGTTTTAAAAAAAACAAAAACATTATAATTACTGAGAGTGGCTACACGGAGAGCGCAACGCAAACATCAGTCTGCACGGAGGCGCTAAATATACGTAGGTGTCGGTTCTATTTCAAGCGCTGCGGCATTTACGGCTTTAATACGGCAATTTTCCAAGAAGCGTTCAGCTGCGTAGCGCGTCCTGTGTACCCCCTACGGCAGCGATTCCATGGTGTAACGCATCCGTCCTCTGTTTGCCCCAGGCTTAAGAACGCTGTAATCCACCCTAAAGAACCTTCTCGCTTTAGCAGCTACAGACCAACCTCTAAATCAGTGTTAATGTCCAAGATCCTGGAAAAGGTTGTGGCTGAGAAACTCAGAAACACACCATCCCTGATAGTTTTCAGTCAGGTTTCTGTAGAGCTCATTCTGCTGAGAGTCTCCAGTGACATTCTGACTCGAAGTGATGCAGGAGAACGTTCTGTTCTGGTTCTGATGGACCGGACTACAGCTTTGATCCCATTGACCACCATCTGTTAGATGGTAGGCTGAGACACTGAGTAGGATCTTTGCTGGAGTGATTGTCCTTGCATCTGTCTGAGCATTGTTGCTTTATGGCTGTTTCTAACTACAGGTCCTCCCCCACTTTCCTCACCCACGCTGTTCCACAGGGTTCTGTGTTGGGGCCTCTGCTGTTCCTTCTTTATCTGATCCTTCTTCGTCACATCCCAAGCTCGTCCAAAGAAATCTCCTAGCATCTTTATGCAGATGACACTCAACTGTACATCTCCTTTAAGCCCCAGAGATGTCTAAACTACAGTCGTTGCAGACAGGTTTAGACACTAATAAAAACTGGATGTCTGAGAACTTTCTACAGTTGAATGAAGACAAAACTGAAATCTTCATCTGTGCTCTGGACAAACTTGTTCCTAACGTCAGCGATTCTCTTGATCAACTTGCTTCGTTTACCAAACCCTCTGTTAGAAATCTTGGCGTGACCTTTGACCCAGCTCTTCCTCTGGAGGCTCCTTTCCGTTCTCTGGTTCACTCCTCCTTCGCTCATCTCAGGAGTATTGCTAAGCTGAGTTCCATTGTGTCACACTCTCCATGCATTCAGCCCTTCATGTTTGGATACTGCAACTCACTCTTCAGCTGTCTGAACTAAACATCCTTGGATTGGTTACAGTTCAGAATGCTTGTTCTAGTCTTCTGACTAAGTCCTCCAGATACACCCACGTCTCTTCAGCTCCACTGGCTGCGTATAAACTTCAGAGTTCATTTCAAGATCCTGGTTCTTATTTTAGGACCCTACATAGACAAGCACCAACTTACATCAGTGAGCTTCTACATCCTTCCACCCCCAGCAGGTCCCTGAGGTCCAGTGATTAGACCAGACTGGTTGTGCAGCGTACCACGCTAAAGTCTAAAGGAGCCATAGCATCTGTTGCTGTGGCCCTCGGACTCTGGAACTCTCTCCCCCTGAGCCTGAGACCAGTGGACCCAGTGGTCTCCTTTAAAAAGCAGCTCAAAACACGTCTCTTTAAACTGGCTTTTACATGAACATACGGTATAGTTACTTACTCTTTAGTTGCTTTTCTGCTTAGATTTCTGTTGTCAACTCTCTGTAATTGTAAAGCACCTTGTGATTTATGTTGTAGAAAGGCGCTATAGAAATAAAACATATTGTTGATGTAATGATGTGACGTTTGTCCTGCAGCTGATCAGTGCTGTGGTCATGAAAGACTGGCACGACATCCTCAAGACATGTGACCTGCAGAACTGGAAGGAAGCTCTGGCTGCTGTCATGACCTACGCCCAGCCGGAGGAGTTCTCCTCCCTCTGTGGTTCGTTCATGTTGATTTTTCTTTTTGGTTTAAACTGCTGTTGATCTCTCTGAGTTTTAACCCCTTGCTCTTTAACCTGTTTGTTAGATCTTCTGGGTGACAGACTGGAGGTCGCAGAGGATGCTCAGCTAAGATCTCAGGCCTGTCTGTGTTACATCTGCGCTGGAAACGTGGAGAAGCTTGTGTCATGCTGGAGCAGCGCGCAGGATGGACGCTGTCCTCTCTCTCTGCAGGTGTGTTTATTAGATAGAATTTATGAAGTAATTCTAGTTTTAAATCTTAAATGTGCAACAACTTACTTTCTTTTCTACTTGTGAACAAATTACTCTAATTGAGACAAATTTCTCCTTCACTAATTTAGCAGTTGTTAAGCTAAAATGTACAAACGTGTGAAAGTGAAAACTGTGTTGAACATGGAGAAGAGTTTAGCAGCAAAACGGAGTTTATTAAGGAGCTGGTTGGCGACAAATCAGAGACTCTCACCAGATGCCTTCTAATAGGTAACTTAGCTCATGGCTTTTTGGTTAAATATGCAAGTATTGTCCAACATTTAAATCTCATAAACTGACAAGAAGTCAGGGGTGTCCCACTCAGTTTGATGGGGAGCCAAAATTAAAACTCTGGCCGTTCTGAGAGCCAAACTTGGTCACCTTTTAAAAAGTCATACATTCTGTTTTCAGATGTCTTATGTTAGGGATGTCCAAAGTGCGGCCCGGGGGCCACTTGTGGCCCTCAGAGGGATTTTGTGTGGCCCTCAGCTGAATTTTAAGAATGATATAATTTAGTGCTCCTGCAGGATGTTGATGCAGAGAGATGATTTCTGATATTTTTGTTTAGATGTTCACTAAAAGACTCAACAAACAAAATAACTGGTAAATTAGAATATTTTTAAAATACAAAATGTATTATCTAATCAAAGTATTTGATTTTTATTAATCAGCTTTTTCCAGATAATTAAATTTCCTGGTAAAAAGAACCAATGCCTTCACAGTCGACCAATCAGATCCAGTCAGTGACTTTAATGCTTTTCATTATTGAGTCAAACGTACGAGGTCCCTGTACGCCTCGTATTCACAAAGATTCTGTTCATTAAATTGACGCATTTATGAGGAATTTGTGAGCAGAACCACTAAATAAAATCATTATTTGCCTTTTCTTTTTTATTTAAAAAATGTTCAACCTTTTGTGGCCCTCAAGGACTTTACACTTGGTGATTTCGGCCCTCGTGTTGAAAAGTTTGGACACCCCTGTCTTATGTCATATCATATATACAGAAATGTGCACTTTTTTAATCAACTTTTATTATTTAGATGTCAAACAACCCGTTTTCTGGTTATTGATATTTTTTTTATTGAATAAGATTGAGTTGTTGTCCATTCTCAGCCTTCTTTAGTGATTATTTCTAATCCAAACATTTTACCACAGACCATCAAAAACTCCCCAGAGAAAAGGCAGGTTTAAAAATAAAAAGTGACCTTTTTGAACTAATAAAGAGATAACTCAAACATGAAGATAAGCTGAAGCAGACACGCTGCGTCTCAGATAAAAGCAACAACAAATGCCTGGCGTCCATATTGAACTCCAGGACTGAATGAAGGAGCATCAGTGAGACGAGACGCCTCCTGTTTGATGTTTGAGTCATCTTCTGTTCTGTGACCACCCACATCATCTGAGCAGCTTGTTTGTGGAACAGGAGCTGAGAATGTACTGCAGCTTTTGTCTCATCAGCATTAACTCAAATATTGAGAAGTTTAAACTCAGCATCGTTACTATGGCTACAGCAGCTGAGGGGATGGATATGTGACCACATTGCATCTCCCAGTGCATTGTGGGACTTGTGGTTTCAGTGGCATTTGTATTGTACACCCACGGCCCAGTTATAATGGATATTAAATCTGATACTTTGGACCAGATGAACTTATTATGTGAACCACATTATAATGTAAGTGTTGTTATTGTGTGCGAGGACCTGGTGGAGAAGGTGGTGGTGTTGCGTCGAGCGGTGGAGCTGACCCAGAGCTCTGGTCCCGCTGTGATCGGCGTCCTGCTGGCTGAGAAGATGAGTCATTACGCCAGCCTGCTGGCCTCACAGGGCAGTCTGTCCACCGCCGCCACCTACCTGCCCAACAACACCAACCAGGTACACAACACCACCACAGCTGCTGTTCACTTCGTCTCATCTTAAAGGGAGAGTTCAGTCATTTTGAAGAGAAGTTTTATCATTTTTATAGAAGTAGGAACCATACCCACTAGTGACATCACTCAAAGTGAGCAGAGAATCAGGAAGTTGTCCTCTGACCAGAGCATTACTGATGGCTAGTCAAATTTAAACAGATTTAAACATCTCTTGCTCAAAGAAAGTCATACCAATGCATTAGAACATTATATGAACAGTTTTTAAACCTTTACATGAGATGTTTAAGTTCAAGCTGTTTGCTTCAGCCAAACGGCGTTACTGTATGTGTATCACTCACTGCTGCTGCTTGACCAGCCGTACATTCTGGTTCCTAGAAATATCCTCATGCACTGTAGCTCCAGACATAGGCAAGCTGCCTTAGCTGTCCTGATCACTGATTTTTACCGTCTGGTTTAAGAGAACTACCGGGAACTGACAGCTAAACCAAAAGTCATTTGACTTGGTTTTAGTTGAACTTGATGCTCATATTGTTTCTTCCCTATTTAGACTGATACAGAAAGATCTGTTTATCCATCCAGGTTGCCGTGCAGCAGCTTCGTGACCGCCTCAGTCGGGCTCTGGGACAGCAGGCAGCAGCTTTGGTACAAACCCAGAAAGCTTCAGCTCAGCTTCCTGCCCATCAGGCTCAACACGGTTCGGCTCTGACCAATCAGCTGTACAACCCGGTCCAGCCTGCTGCAGCAGCTCCAGCTCCTGGACCCACGCCTAGTTCTGCACCAGCCCAGCTGCAGTATTACCAGCCGGTATGTTCCACCTCACCACTGGGATTTTCCTCTAAGAACACACAAACCACATGGTGACGTGCTCATTGAGGTGTTTGTAGTCATTTCATGTCTGAGTCTTCATAGCTGGGTTTAAAGCAGGGGTTCTTAACCTTTTTAAACTTGAGGCCCAACATTTCTAGAACGAAGTTACCCAGGGCCCATCAAATTAAACTGTATTCATTATTATTAAATATTATTTAATCTCACACATGATTTGTATTACTAGTCCAAATCTACTAGTTTCATAGTGTAAATAAATCACGTGAAATAATATGCTCATCAAAAAGCAACTTATTTTTGTCATGCGTTTGTAAATCTGCACATAAAATAATACAAACTGAACCAGTCATTGGAACAATCAAGCATTTAAGGCTCAAGTAAGTCATCAACAAAATAATCATTCACGCTAAAAATATTTAAATATAATTCTCAAAAAAGCAAACTGCAAATCTTATAAAAAAATTGTTAAACTAAAACTGACTATAATCAAAAGTCAATCATTTTCAAATAAAACCACAGTAAATAAAATTGAAAATATTGCCTTTGCTTCTGTGGCAAATGAACAGCAGCGTTGGAACAATAGCAGCTCTATTTTTATTTCTAAAAGCTCTTAATGAGACACTTGAGCCTGCTTCTTTGACATAATCAGATCTAACCTGGGCTGAATGGCTGAAAGACTCATTCTCATGGTAGCCTCCAGAGTTGCTTTTAGTCTCCATTGTTAACGCGCCAACGAGTACGAATGGCTGAAGTCCAACTCCGGAGATTTAAATGTCTTCTTTTGGTTGTTTGAGCTTCATAAACAACTCGGTAGCGCATTGCCACCCCATGTGGTCAGATTATGTATTGCGGTCATTCTTACCTGTGTTCCTACTACGGCACTCCGGACCCATAAGTGCAAAATAGAAATGATTTTGCGGCCCACAAGGTGGCGCTCGCGGCCCATGGTTGGGCCGGGGCCCATTGGTTAAGAATGACTGGTTTAAAGGACTATTTGTTGCTTGAAGATTAAAGCTAAAAGCTCCTGATTGTGTGACCGTATTGATCCATCCAGTGATTGACGTCTCTTTCAGGGTTTTATGTTCTTGTGGTTTAAACCCTGGCTCTTTTATCTAAAGGAGTTTAAAGAAACGGTTCCATTTATTGGAAGTGGGGTTGTGTGGAGAAGATTAGATGTTGGTAATTTGATCCTAAATTCTTTAAGTAGCTTTTCAGCTTGACTCTTGACTACAGGATGGACACTGAGTGCTCATAGTTCTCCACACAACCACTTCAAAAACCCTAAATGATCCCTTTAAGTTTTGATTGTGGTGTTGTTTAGTGTGTACCCCTCCCCCCCATCCATCATTGCCCTTTGCCGTATATTTCTGTTTGCTTCAGGTGAGGGCTGCCTCCACCGTCACTTCCTGGAGTAACCAAACTCCCACAGCCCTCCCTAATGTCCCTCCTCCTCCTCTTCCAGTAGGCAGCGCCTCAGATCAGAAGGTACACCAATCTTTTATCAGATGCACATTTCATGTCCTTAAAGTCTCTCTGGAGGGGGTGCTGTCAGTGGTTATCCCCTCTGCTGTAGCCACATCACCACCAGCCCACCTCCCGCTGAGGCTGTGATGCATTCACTGTCTTCACTCAGTCTTTTGTTTCTTCCTTCTTCTGATTGTTTTTATGACATCATCCTTCATAGTGCTTATCTAAACGCTCATTGTTTCCTAAATTACAACTATACTGAAGTTTATTTAGCATGTAAGGAATCTGCTCTCATTTCACAACTCCAGGATTTGTTTTTAAAAGTGTTATAAGAGCATTATATGTTTGCTGTCTTTTTTTCTGCAGGTGGAGCCTCCAAACCCCATGTACGGTTTACCAGCCTCCAGCTCAGCGGCACCTCCACAGCAACCCTCTGCTCCTGGGTACATGTACTCCCATCAGTACCAGCGTAAGTTGTTTTATCCAGTTTCTCTGATGTGAAGAGGCAACTTGGTCTCATAAGGGTCAACAAAACATGATGTAATAAGATGGAAAAGCACATGGACTACAAAAAGTCTTAGAATGACATGTTCATAGAGTTTTACACCAGGAATAACATTTTAACTAGTGAGCTCTGTCACATTTACAAGGTAGCATAGAAAACACCAGTCAGTGTATTGGTAGAATATTCTTAGCTTTTTCATTTTTAGTAAAGTTTTTTGAAAAGAATTTGCAAGAACATAGATTTCCCACTCACAGTGTGAAGTTAAAGTTGGGAGGAGAAAAATACAACAGGGTCACATTTTTGTCTTCATATGAACGTACATGATATATTTAGGAATGAATAGTTTATAAATGATATTTAAAGGAAACAGAATTGGTACAAGAAATGAAGGACAATATATTTATCATCAACCTGAACAATAACTAGACTAGACTGTAGAATGTTTGTATCCAGAGTCAGAGCGCTCTGGACGTGGAGCTGAAAGTCCCACCTGCTCACAGTCATGGTGTTTTTAAAGCAGCAAATAACTAAATGCAGCTAAATGTTATAGAATACAGAATATCTGAGTATATCACAGCAAGATAAGGTGTATGTGAATTAAAATAAGTCAACACCTGAAAAAATAATTAGAGGTTTATTTATTTATTTTTAATCTGGAGAATATTCCAGTTATTTACATAGAGGACATGAGACCTTTTGCAGCCAACCACTAGGGGGCATTTCATCTTCTGTATTATGGTCCTGTTTAGCAGTTACATGTCGATGCATGTTTTTGAATGCATCTTCTTGAAAACCCCTCCAAACATCTCTCTTTTTCAGAAATGTTTGACTCTAATATCTGAGTGTTGATGTTTGACACTAACATGTGATTTCTAGTTGTGTTGTCCTCTCTGCCTGTTTAGTTATTAGCCTTCCAGCTGCAGCTGAAGCATGTAGTAAGTGTTGTATTGCATGGTGCAGCTGTTTTTAACCTGCTAACAGAACATCCTGTGTGCCTCCTAGCCTACACCCAGGTCAACCAGTACCCACCTGGAGCTGGGGGTGTACCTCTCTATCAGCCTCTTCAGTACTCCTCCTCTGCTGCTCCGCCCACGGAGCCCTCCTCCCCTCCTCACCCACCCGGCTTCCTCTCTCAGTACACTCAGCCTCCTCTCTATCCAGGACAGCCTTCTGTCAGCCTATCCTCCTCTCCTTCCTCCCACCCTCCTTTCTTTCCCACCTCCACTTCCTTTTCCGCTCCTCCGACCTCCGGTGCATCTTTCCAGCATGGCGGGCCCGGATCTCCAGTGTCGTATATGCCTCCTCCACCGGGTGGAGTCTCAGGTACACAGCTAGACCCCGACCCAGAGCTGATCCCCGCCTCTAAGAGAACAGGTCTGCATGGCTCTGATCATCCTCAGCATCACCGTTTTTCCTCACTAACTTGCTCGTTCACTTTTTTCCACAAGTTTATCATCAGTCAGAAGGTTTGATTAACGGTTTCATTTCAGTACGGAAAACGGCTAATGTTAGCAACTAACCAAAATCACTGTATTGCACATTTTAATAGATATAAACTGAAGCACACTGAAATGTGAAATTATTTTTTAGGTAAAAAAAAATGTAATAGCTCTTTCATAGCTCTCTATAAATAAATATTTTAGAGGTAAATTTACAGATTAACAATCGTCAGATCTTTTGAAGCAGTTCTGTGGTAACATTTACAATTAATAGAACTCAGCTGTTCTTTGAACAAGCTCAGTTTGGAGAGATGGAGATGAATTTTAACCTGATTGATGAGCTAACGTCTTTCACAGCTGGGCCAGTTACAGAGTGGACTTCTACTGTCTAAACCATCTCTAATCTGATGGTTTTCAATAAATACCAGTTAATGCGTTGAATTGGACTTAAAGATTACAAGGTAGGAAAGCGTAGAGCAAAAGAAAAGTAGAGTGGTATCACGTTTTAATGCGATAACTTTATTGTTCTAACAATATACTTTTCATGTTCGTACAATATGTTTATACGTTTCATGTTAACTGAAGACGTGTTTGATGTGTGGACTGAGCCAACATGAGCAGCTTGAACAGCAGGTGTTCACTGAGACGTTCTTTCTATCTGAAGAAGGAACTTCTCACACGGGGCTGTATGTCAGTCTGCGCCCAGTTTAAGCTTGGCGCTGCGCTTCGCTCTGTGTGGCGCACAGCTTTCCCCGTGTTCTCAGGTTGGATGCAGATAGCGGGAGAGTGCGTGAGTGACAGCAGTTCTCAGCGGGAGTGTGTTAAGAAATAGTCGTGCACAGGGCTCTACTCTATTTGACTCTATAACCCGCCTGAATGCAGCTCAGGTGATGTAGTTTGTATCCATGGGGCCTCTGTGAGTTGATCCAAGGGAACTGCTGCATCCATCTCAGTCTGATCAGACGGATTCTTCCTCAATCAGTGAAGAACGAATGGGATTCTCCTCCTGAACAGCCCCATGCGTTCTCAGTGTACATCGTCTCAGTAGCCACTGTTACGCTGCTCAGTCACAGCATGGAGCCTCGGTCCAATAGAACCTAATCCGGTAACATGATAAATATGTATATTGTACAAACCTGATATTATAAGAACGTGAAAAGTATATTGTTAGAACAATAAAGTTCTAACGTGATACTACACTATTTTCTTCTGCTTGGGTGACAGCTTTACGCTTCCATAACAAAGAGCCCAAAAAAGTTATTTATTTAAAAGAATTTCTCTTCGTGGACATCTTCACCTTCTGTGAAGATTGATTTCTTCTGTTATTTTTCTGATATTTAAATAGACAAAACAATTTATCATTTCAATGTTATTTTATATTTTAAGTCAAATAGCCTTTAGTTGGTTATGATTTTTTTCACCATCCTATCTAAACGTACCTCTTTATTACTGCTGTTGTTTCTATAGATGTCAGCAGCAGACGGGAAAACAAAGCATTCCTAACTGTTCTTTATATTATTTCTACCATTAAAACTGGAATATTAAAGAAAAGCAAGTCAAGTCGTGTTAATTTGATTGAAGCTGATTTATTTTTTTTAGTAAACACGTCAGAACAGGGATTCTGTTGTTTTATTCTCACTGTAGTGAAGAGTTGATCAGCTGTTTGAGTAACTAAAGATCAGCCGTGTAGTTTGAGATTGTGTGAACTAGAAGAGTTTGTTAGAATCAGATGATCTGATACCTGTTATCAGGTACTCCTGTTTATTCTCACTATCTGCTCACTGATTGGCTGATTGACACCACTGAAATAAATCAAATTATTGGGAGTGAATTTGCATGGCTTTTTGTTGATGAGTGATTTAATCTTTAATCTGACAAATTTAATCCAAATAACACTGAATTGTGGACAAATCAATTTATATTTGACACTTTATTTGTGTCCCTATTTATCAGATAAAAAGTTTAAAACGTTTTTTAGAAAAGTTTGTACGTGAACGTTGCCAAATTCAAAGACATTTTAAAATCTGAAACTTCCTGTGAACGTTTATGGTTGAGAGTGATTTTACACACATTAATTTATATAATATTATTAACTATAAATATATCATGCTTTTTACAAATAGCGTATTTGTTTAACATTGTAAAAACTTAAATCTACTGATAGCATGAATCTTTTAGGTTATTTTTTCAGAATTCTAACTTTTAATTGACACTTTCTAAGTAGTTTTTTGTGTTTGATGTTCATGAATGTATCATGTAATCTTGTTAGGTAGCAGTTTATTTCTGTTTAAATGACAGTAAAACAATTTTATGTTTGTCTCTCTTCTAAAAACAAGAAACTTCAGCTCAAGCTGTAATATTTGTCCTCATGGAAAAAAATTGACATTTTAACAATTATTTATTTGTTGAACAAGTATTTATTGTTCACGAATCAACTAACTTCTAAAAAAATGAACACAAACAAGGTCACAATAGGGGGACATAAAGTAAAGTGTTCAGAGTTTGAAGTGATAGAACAGATTAACAGGAGTTTGTTTTGTCTGTAGGACCTCAGAATGGCTGGAATGACCCTCCATCTCTCACCCGAGTCCCAAAAAAGAAGGTAAGTCTTCATTCATTAAACATCTTTACATGATTTGTGTAAAAACAGGCCACACCTCTTTTATTCTATTAGTCTGCTCCAGTGGCCTCACTGAGTCCATCAGCACTGAGTTTTAAACACTGTCTGTTCCAGAGTTCAGCTGAACTGCTGCTGACGCTCTGTGATTCTAGCTCCGTTCAGACGGAGAACATCCTGTTTTAGTCTTGTAATGTGTAGGTAGTTAGTCGTTAGGTGAGGTCTTGGTGGAGGTAGTCGTTAGGTGAGGTCTTGGTGGAGGTAGTCATTAGGTGTGGTCTTGGTGGAGGTAGTAGTTTGGTGTGGTCTTGGTAGAGGTAGTCGTTAGGTGAGGTCTTGGTAGAGGTAGTCGTTAGGTGTGGTCTTGGTGGAGGTAGTCGTTAAGTGAGGTCTTGGTAGAGGTAGTCGTTAGGTGTGGTCTTGGTGGAGGTAGTCGTTAAGTGAGGTCTTGGTAGAGGTAGTCGTTAGGTGTGGTCTTGGTGGAGGTAGTCGTTAGGTGAGGTCTTGGTGGAGGTAGTCGTTAGGTGAGGTCTTGGTGGAGGTAGTCGTTAGGTGTGGTCTTGGTGAAGGTAGTCGTTAGGTGTGGTCTTGGTGGAGGTAGTCGTTAGGTGAGGTCTTGGTGGAGGTAGTCGTTAGGTGAGGTCTTGGTGAAGGTAGTCGTTAGGTGAGGTCTTGGTGAAGGTAGTCGTTAGGTGAGGTCTTGGTGGAGGTAGTCGTTAGGTGAGGTCTTGGTGGAGGTAGTCGTTAGGTGAGGTCTTGGTGGAGGTATCGTTAGGTGTGGTCTTGGTGGAGGTAGTCGTTAGGTGAGGTCTTGGTGGAGGTAGTCGTTAGGTGTGGTCTTGGTGGAGGTAGTCGTTAGGTGAGGTCTTGGTAGAGGTAGTCGTTAGGTGTGGTCTTGGTAGAGGTAGTCGTTAGGTGAGGTCTTGGTGGAGGTAGTCGTTAGGTGAGGTCTTGGTGGAGGTAGTCGTTTGGTGTGGTCTTGGTGAAGGTAGTCGTTAGGTGAGGTCTTGGTGGAGGTAGTCGTTTGGTGTGGTCTTGGTGAAGGTAGTCGTTAGGTGTGGTCTTGGTGAAGGTAGTCGTTTGGTGTGGTCTTGGTGAAGGTAGTCGTTAGGTGTGGTCTTGGTGGAGGTAGTCGTTTGGTGTGGTCTTGGTGGAGGTAGTCGTTAGGTGTGGTCTTGGTGAAGGTAGTCGTTAGGTGAGGTCTTGGTGAAGGTAGTCGTTAGGTGAGGTCTTGGTGGAGGTAGTCGTTAGGTGAGGTCTTGGTGGAGGTAGTCGTTAGGTGAGTTCTTGGTGGAGGTATTCGTTGGTAGTGCTATGAT
>SSNR01000413.1:352444-395921 GCA_006937965.1 Callopanchax toddi | reverse complement strand
AATGTTGAACTTGTGGTAGGCTTAAGTTTTAATTTCTGCTCCCCTTTATCATAGTTCCATGTCTAACAATATTATTGGCATTTCTGCTTAAGATAAACCACCATGTGTTTTACTGCTGCTTGTGTAATGTTTCTGTTGAGTTAAGTTGTTGTTTCCTTCAGTCACCACTAGAGGGCTCTGCAGCCCTTATCACTTTAGGTTTACTTTATGATGACAGAATAAATAAAGATCTACACTGGAGTCTGTCTTTAGTTTGTCCTTTCTGGGCCACCGTACTGTAATAAAATGGCACTGCAACACAATAATATGGTAAAGCTTGTCACTTCTGAAAATAAAATGCTTACATGAAACTGTAGTAAAAACACAACATGTGACATTTTTTCATGATTATGCTTCGGTCATAATTTATGTTTCAGACTGTTGCTCCCAGATTTTTCACACTGTAACCATAACTATTAAACCACAGAATAACTTTACAGAGTTTCAGGGTGAAAGTACGTATTCTGAGCGTGGATTTATTTATTAGTTTGGTTGAATGTGCTGCAGCAGAGCTGTAAACATGGGCTCACTGTGCAATGCTCATTTTGAATTCTGCCAGAAGACGATCTGCAGATCTTCTTAGAAAAGAAGTGCTTTAATCACAACTGGGCCTTTCTGCATATCCATGTTCCTAAAGCACGCTGGTGTTGAGGATACTTGTGGAAAATGCTGAAGAAGTTAACTTTTGTGGAGTAATCCTTTTTATGTTTTGACTCTTTATGCTTGTTCAGTCGGATTCATGATTGTTCACAAGTGTGTGTGTGTGCTGCAGATGCTGCTGATGGTGCTGAAGAGGAGGATCACTGAGATCTGAAGAGGAGCATAACGACAGGATGGATTTGTGTTTTGAATGTGTTTTTAGTGAAAAGTAACATGTTTAACTTTGTCCCTGACTGACTGAATAAGATAAAAATACTATAGATTGTTCTTCAGGGTTTAATTCAGTCCACCGTGAGACCTGCTCTCTTCTAATCTTAATTAAATGACACTGAAGACCAAGATAAATAGCTTGGGGGCCACGAGTTGACAGTTTCACAATGATTGTTACCAGGATGGTCTTTAATCCATAAATCCAATTACTGTTTATGACCTGGTTGATAACTGCCTTTGTACACTGTAGAGCACGACTAAAGTAAGCGTGAGTGTGAAAGTGTTTAACTGCAGAGACTGCTATAGCAAGCCAAAACACTTAATCCACCTGTCGTTCTCTCTATTCCTCTTGTGCTCTGAAACGCAAACATCAGCATCCTTTTTTCATTTTTCCAACATTTCCTGGCAGGATGTGCATATTTCATTTGTCCTCCCTAACGCCTGATATGGTTTCAAAAAGGATCACCTTAAAAGCTGTTTTCATTCTGCTGCAAGTCAGGGCAGATAAGACAGAAAAGACAGGATTTTAAAACCAAAACAAGAAGCTGACAGATCCTAAAATAAAACGGGAGGGATTTCATTGAAGCTCAACATTATTTATGGTTTGACAAATCAATGGTCGCAATGTAAGTTCATTTATTCATGCTGGCCTATTTCTCACACCTGACTCTGATCTGTGAGGTAAATACTGTTACCCTGATTTCATGTAGGTTGAGTTTTAATCTCTATTAGCTTTTTCATGCATTTTAAGGCAGAAGACTGAACTATAACAATCACACTTTTATTGAATTAGTATTGATGCTTAGAGGTCTGATGTATGTAATTCATGTAAACATGTAAAGTTTCATTTGTAAGTGGATAAATCCTTATTTTAAGATCAAATTGAAGCTGTTAAATTATGGATGAAACAGTTAAGTGTTTGGTAGGAATTCATAACAGCTCTTATAAAAAATCTGATGGAATAAAGCATGAATGGCTGACAAGTACTGTGTCTGTACTCCCCCTTGTGGTGGCTGAAGGTTATAGCAACTTAACTTAACAGTAACTTTACACAAATGGCAGCACATTTTTTTCCACTGGCATGTGTTAATACAAACATTAACTGTAGCACTACAGAAATACAAAATAACAGCAGAAATCGATTCTCCGTTTTTGTTCCTGTTTACATGCAAGCTAGCTCTAGCACTGCAACACAGCTAGCTAAATAAATACAATATTACATTAAAGAAAGGAAGACATGATGAACTCCATAAAGTAACACAGCTAGCTGCTCCAGGAAAGTAGAAAAGTCACAGTTCAAAACCTTCAAAAGTACAACAGTGACTCATGGGATTGTTAAAGAAAGGAATGTCTGATTAGACCTTTTTGTAGCTATGGGGACGTCTGTGCATGCCTACTAACCTGTGTGTGTGTTGTATCTGTACAACATGATTGTAAACTGTAAAAAAAAAGATTTTGTGTGTAAACTTGGGTACTTGCAAATGTGTGTTCAAATACACACACAACTATCTATGATAATAATTGATGTTGTCTAAATGAAGTGTAATGTTGTTTCTTTTATTCTGAGAACTAAGTGAAGCTGCTTCACCTCCTCCTCTAGAGGAAATCAGGAGCAGGTTCTTCCTCTGTTTTCTCTCCAACACCATGTGGTCAGATTGCTATAAATAGCTCTATTCAGTCCCTTTACTCCCCCAGTCAGAAGCCCCTAGAGGGCAGGTCTGCTCAAAGGTAAAAGTAGCTTCATCTTTTTATTGTTATTTAATGTTAATATGGGAAATATTAACTCTTAGTGGTCATAGAGGTTGTGTATGTGTAGAAGTTGATTGCACATACGCCACCACACTGCCACCCACTGGCAGTATATGGTGTGTCAATGACCCTAAAATGATAATTTTATAAAATATTACTAAATTGTTTGTTATAACAATTATAAGAAAGATAAATTAATAAAGAATAAATGAAATAACTTCCTCACAGTTCGGCTCAAAGACACGTTAAAGGATATTTGTGTCGTTCTGATGTGGCATTCTATCAGTTATCTACCTACAGGAAGGACCACGCCCACTGGTGACATCACTAAAGCAACCAGAGTCTCTAGAAACAGGAAGAGGCATCTGACTGGAGCATTAGTCAGATCAGGAGAGACACTGCTACAGATTAATGAGCAAGAGGTGTTTTGAAAATGTGCTGCTCTGACTCGCAGCACAGTCTCTACTGCGGTTAATGATGTCATCATGGATGAAATAGATAAATAACTGATAGAACACCACTTCAAAATGACTGAAGTATTGCTTTAAACACAGAAAATATGTTTGTATAAATACATTTTTCCCAGACGGTGTTATTACCTGCTTGATTACAGCAGGTAGGCACCAAACTAAAAGCGTGGGGGATTTTTCTAGAACAGTAATGCCTGCAGTGAATTCTGAAGCACATTATCTGCTCACTAATTACAGTAAAAAGAACCTAATGAATATGACAAATCAGCGTGATCACTAATAGAGCTGAAGTGTGTCCTCGACTCATCCATAGCAAATAATAGCTGCTTATTAAAGAAGACATTAAGCAGAACTGGTTTAGTTTATGGGTTCAACCTGTCAAACCTACGTGGATGAAGGTGCTGAG
This sequence comes from Callopanchax toddi, assembly GCA_006937965.1. NCBI lineage: Eukaryota > Metazoa > Chordata > Actinopteri > Cyprinodontiformes > Nothobranchiidae > Callopanchax > Callopanchax toddi. The sequence goes on along the minus strand of SSNR01000413.1, from coordinate 392,387 downwards.
GCGAGCAGAGACTCTCTCTACCGAGGACTCCCCAGCTATGAGTCATACATAGTTCATTGATGTCTGAAACATTCATGAGTGGGAGGGAAAGTCGTGTTGCGGGAACCTTTGATTCCCTTCACTGTTCATCTGCACTTTTATTTTTATTTTTGAAAGAGAGATCCTCAATGTGATGCAAACTAGGCTCTGATCCGCCAGTGAGGAGGAGGTACCACAAGACCGAGTTGACGGTGTTTCTCTCACGCCTCATTCTCCTGTCTTTGATGCATCTTGTACACGTTTCCTCCACCCACATGCTCTGCTTCTCTTTCCTCATTACCTGCAGATATATGCAGAGCTCCTGCTGCAATGTCTCTGCAGCACTTCAGAATGTTTAAGAGATTAATGCTAACATTCATTTTTAGAGAACAGTGACCACTATGTAGGTCAGAATCATTAGGATGACATAATTTAATTGGTGCATTTGAATCAGACAGAAGGAGATAGTAATAATGGATTTTGAAATATTGTCCCCATCCAGACAGTACAGTGAGCACAGCCTTCCTGGGGTGTAGTGTCCATGTTGAAATGCACCGCTGTTCTAAATCATTTAGCTGCTGATTGTGCACGTAGATCACGTATATATTCAATTTCTGGCATGAATTCACCCTTCAGATGTTTTAGAGGAACCCGATGGCTCACTGACTTTGGGAGAACTTTGCAGAACAAACTCATGACTCCAACATAAGTTTAATGAAAACTGTATGACAAAATCCAAGAAAAAATAAGCTGAAATGTTGCATGATGCCTTGAGATTAGCAAATAAATGCAAACATGATAATATCTAAAGCACTTAGAGACTTTGAGTCCTTGTTTTTTTGCAGGATTGTGTTAAAAGCATCAGGTGAATGAATATTCTGTTTCTGTGGATGAATTGTAATAAAAGTATCAATGAAATGCATCTCTTGATGTTCAGATGAAGAGAACTAATGGATTGTGTTTTTGTTCATTAGATGTTACTGACCTGTTACAGTGAACTGAGTGTTGGAAAATCAATAATCTCTGTAACGAGGCTCATTTACTGTACACTGTAGCTGAATAACATCATGACGCTTCACTCACTCCCCGTAAATCTATTGAACACTTTGGTCACTGTTGACGTTGATGATGCTTATTTCATCTTTTTGTTTTTCTTCCACCTATTCAAGATCAGATCATGAAGGTCACCAGTCTAGGAAGGAACACTAGACACCCCCCTTCCTAAAGCAACACTCTCCAGCTCCTCCTTTGGGGTCACAATGTGTTTTCAGGCCAGAGAGAATATTGAATCTCTCCAGGGAGTTCATGGTCTGCCTCAAGGAACCCAGAAATCCTCCAAAGGAAGACAGATCCTTCGGGAGGTATTCTAATCAGATGTCCAAACCCTCTCAACAAAGCCCATTTGACGAGGAGGAGCAGTGTTTATACACTAAGCTAGGGGTGGTGCTGCTGCGTGCTGCTCAGCTGATCTGTCAAGTCGGGTCCGGAACCAACACGGGTCAGTTTCAGGCTCGGGTTAAAACTGAGAAGTCTAGACTGAAGTGCTTGGACCCTTCTTTTCAGCCATGTTTCTTTCAAATCACAATGTATTCCTTATTTTCCAGCTGTTGAAGAAGCCGCAGCTGCACAAATAGCCGTTTAGCTGCCACTTTGTAGCTCTTTGCAGTCACTGATTGGTCTAACGCTGAGCAACACTTGATACGATTGGCTGTTCTTCTGTTTTTTATATCGACCTGTTCATATTACTCTATTGAGGAAAAGTTATTTCGAGATATATTGTTATTGTTTTATCGCCCAGCCCTACACTAAGCCTTATATTAAATCCATTAATATCCAGAGAACATGAACTAATTCATTCACAGACAGTTCATTCTCACCCCTCAGTAAAGTGATACAGTCTGGGATTCACTCGCATGAGGACCCCCTTCCTTTAACTTGTGCCAGTTTTACTCCAACCTCCAAGAAAATTGCATCCAGCAGTGGATTACCATACATTTTATACAGAGACGTGTGTATATCAGGATCTTCCTGCAATATGTGCTTTCCCCAGTTGCTAAAAATAGACATCACGTCATGTCGCAGAGCATCATGGGATTTCTTGGCAGACAAGTACTGCACCTTCTTCTGTTTACTAGACGCCGTGGTGATCGACTACAAGCGGCATATTAGCCCTTACTTTCCGAAATAATGATGAAAAGAGGAGCAACAAAGCACAGCTGTTGGGGTTTGTGCTGTACGTGATCTCGTGTGGCAGATTAGGTAAAAGGTTGGCCTTTTCCGTGTTGGCACGGCTGCACCGGTTCTGGGTGAACACGGAAAGGGCCAACCTTTTACCTAATCTGCCACACTCGCAAAAAATAATTAGCTTTGTTTCTATTGTCCTGTATGTCATCAACTAACTCACTCACCATCAGATTTCCCCCGTTCTGAGTGGCTTCACGGTGGTTGTATATCTGTTTTTGTTGTCAGAATCTCTGCCACCACTACCGCTGTTAGATTCGTGTCCAAAGTGAGCAATGGACTCAATCAAATAGTGGTAAACAGAGCCGTGATCAAACATCTCTGGGACAGACGGGAATGGTGCCCAGCCATTGTCTGGCACAGCGGTAGCTCCGCTATCCCCGATAGCTCCGGTAGCCCCAATAGCTGTTGTTTGGGAGCTAATTCCATGCTTTTTCAGTTTGCACCATTTACCACTGTCCACTCCTTGATTACCTTTTATCTTCAAAGCAATGCATGCCATGCATGGACTTTTTTGATTACCTCTCGTAAATTCACATTCTCTTCTGTCCGTGGCATTCGAGCCATCTCTTCAGTTCAGGCAGTATTCAGATGGGTCGCCGGCGAAGAAGGCTCCAGGTACGTCCTTCATTGCATTCCTTTCCCCCCCTCCCCCACCTATACTTACAATCCCAATCTGCACCCAGTATCTCTACATTCTCAGTCTTATGCTAATTTTGTTTCTTCATGCATCACCCAAGCTGTAATCCAAATACCCCCCAAAATATGTAGGAATATAAAAGCTGTTGATTCTTGTTTGCAAAGCTGATTATTCTGCGACCCCATGGATGACGGAGCTCCTCACTTCATTCCTCAGGCTGAGTCCAGACACCCCTACGGAGGAAGATCATTCCAGCCTCTTGCATCTTGGATCTTGTTCACAAACTAACACAAACCAAGTCTCATGACGATGTTGAAATTTGGAATGAAGACAGACCAGTAAATCAAACGCAAAGTTTATTTATACCAGCTTATAGAGCTTCATCAGACCTGCCTTCATCAGAGAATGAGAGCTGGTTTTAGAGCAGGTTGACCTAAATCCAGAGTATAATCAGCCTCTATATATTTTCCATCACAATAGCACTGTGGTTTTCTTATAAATGTGTTTATTAATCTGCATTTTGCTGAATTACACCACAGTCAAACATGTTTTTCTAGAAGGGTTTTGCCCTGTGATACTGGTGGTTAAACTCACTATGCATTCAACATTTGCTTGTAGCTAAGCTCTTGTTAATTTATGATATTCAGTCTGCTACCTTTAAACTGTTCGAAAAGACAGTGTCAGACTGGATGGGTTGAACCTTCCTCTGCATCAGCCTTCAACTCCTTTAGTTTCCTTTTTTGTGTTTTTGTAACACCTCATGTTTCCCTTGAGCAGTAAATCAAATGGGAATTCCAGTGATGAGCTGTTAATACTGCTGCTGTCACTCTGTGCTACATCATTTATTCCTAAGTGTGCAGTTTTCTTGAGCAGGGTAATCTAACTCAGAAATGTGTTATATTCAGCTGCTGGCAGGTCTTTCTATTATAAATGATATTTAAAAATTCTATAAGCTGCAGTGTAAAAAAAATAAAATTTAAGGGTAATAAAAAAGAGATGAGAAATATGTGATTAAAAAATAAAATCAATAACAGCAACTGAGAGCTGGGTTTGTTCAAGAGGGATTTAATTCACCGCAAACTTTGAGCAAACTCTACGTAAAGTATATTCACTAGTTGTCACTTCAATCCTCAACATTGCTGTTTTATAGATTTAACAGGATTAACAGATCATAAACAATGTTTGAATCACTGTTAATAATGTTATACCTTCACTTTTACAACATTCCATTATAACTGCTAGATGAGCAGCCTTATTTATACACAACAACATGGACTTTGTTCTGTTGGGAACAAATAAAATGTACAAATGAATGAATATAACCTTCCTCCTGATTCTCTAAAGTGAGAACACTCTAAAATCTGAAAACTGCACGTTTGTGTAAAAAGTTATTACATGGCAAAATCTATTAGTGAACCACGAACGATTACACAGCGGCTAATTGGAGTTGTACTTGTGCTGTGCTGCAATGCTAATGCTAGCTTGCACATACTGTACATGCATAAATATAGATTGTATTTTCCTTCCTCCATTGATCAAAGTGAAACCACAGACTTTTAAAAATAATTTTGAAATGTAGATGTCTGAACTCTCAGGATGTGGAGATGAAAGTCCTGTTTACTCACCCACTCACAATCATGGTGTTTTTTAAGCATCAATCAACTAATTAACCCCCCCCCCCACACACACACACACACACACAAACACACTTCTCAGTGTTTATGGACACAGATGACTGATAACTGTTCCTTTAATCTAGTGTCTCCCATGGCAGTAGATGTCCTACTTTTGTCTCAACAAGACAAAAATGATCATCCTAAATGCCCACTTCCATCTATGCAACATATTTATGATCCTTCATCCTCCTGTGTAGTGTACCCACCTGTGAACACAGAAATGCACAAGAAAATAAGCATTCACGTTTCTACAAACATACCCCTACCTATGTGTTTATACTTGCATTCATTCACACACATACAAATCACACACATCAATAACTCAGTCTCATGCAGTCAGACTCCCTCTCCCTCCCTCATAAAAAACATCTTTTTGTATGAACTGCGTCATACTTGGACATTACTTTAACTCATTATTTAATCCATTCCACAATTTCACTCCTCAACAAGATGTAGGACTTCTTCCTGATCAATTCCTCCCTCAAATTATGTCATCTGAGGGAGGAAGTTCAGTTCATCCAGGCCCTGTCAGATGTTGTTGGCCTGTGAACAACCCTGTGTGCCACCCTGTCATCCCTGTGAGGAAATCCTGTTCTTGTGTTTTGTCCTGCCAGAGCTCCCTCTTGGTTGGGTTTTTGTTTCCATGTCAGCCTTGAATTTCTTTATTAAAGTATTCGAGTTCAGTCCTCGCCTCTTTCCTCCTTATTTTGTGTCTTCAAACCCCAACAGCTAGGGACTAGGTTGGTGCAAAGGACATGCAAAGTCAAAAACTGGAGTGAATCAGTAATCTTTATAAAATAAGTTGTATGATCTTCATAGCCAATTTAATTAATTATCCTCATGACTTTTCTTCAAAAATGTTACTGGAAAATACGTATAATTCCCCAAATCTCTGTACAATAACTCACACTGCTGAATAAAATGAATTTAGTTTGACCTAAATAACTAAAATCACAATTTGTTTTTATCAAATCACATTTTTATTTTAGACATTTCTGCAGACAGTATTTACATTAACTCATTCATTTTGTCACCTGAACAGAAAATGTCATCAGCAAACATTACAATTATTAATAATAACCCTACAAATATAATCTATATACAGACAAATGACTTAACCCTATACTGAACCCTGTGGGACACCAATGCCAAAACATGAGGATGGATTCTGTCCTAACTTCACAAACCGCTTCCTGTGATTTAAGTGGCTTATCAATTGCACCCCCCCCCCATCCCATATTGTTAATTTATTATTATGTCATGATCAATTGTGTCAGAGACTTTTTGAGGCATTTTTAAAAAACTAAAAATTCAACTACCTAACCCAGACTCCATTTCTCCTTTATGAATGCAGCTGTACGTATTAAGGATTAAAATATAACACTTTGAAAAAAAAAAGGTAAATTAAAACAAGAAACCATGACTAAATAAATCCATAAATTGAATTCCATATAACACAGTTTTACAGGAAGGTGATCTGTACAATGACTTTATTATTAAACTGCAAACACAAAACTTAGTTTTTAAAAAATTGTATTGAAATTTAAACTAAACATTCCAAAGATAAGTCACATAGCCAAAAACAATAATCCGAACAAAAACTGTGGATAAAACCAACACTGTATAGAAAGGAACGTTTAGAATTTAGAGGTGTAATTTTTATTGTGATGGAAAATCATATGAACAGTAAAACTTCTCCCTCGTTTAATTTCTTCCTACCTGTCCTGCTGTTTCTTCGTCCAACCTCTAGCTGACAAAGAGGGGGAAAAGCAATTAGCATCACTGTCACTATCCATCTATTATCCTCCACCCTAATGGAAGATGACAAATTATAGACCGCAATACGGGAAGCCCTGCCCACCATGTGTGCATGAGAGAGGATGGGGTAATGTAGGTTCTTCCTTTTGCCTTGAAAGTGACTACAACTTAGACAATGTGGCCAAGAAAGTAGGCCTGTGTGATTTGTCTGACTGTAGTTAAAGTATAAGAGGGGATTTTAAGGAGTGGAGAGCAACACCACCTGATATCCAGTCTCATCAACATTCTGCTCAGTAAGCTTGACATGAGGATTAATAACTGTCATAAATGACAAGTAGCGTAATGCTGCTGCAACGTCTTCATGAGAGGTTCACTATATACGAGGCTGCGGTTGTGTTCACCCACTTGAGCCATGTCAACGCTGCTTAAACCCAACCTGCTGTGGAGCAGCAACAAGGAAAGTGGTTTCTGAATCTTCATAAGCCTGATCCCCCTCCAGGTCACAGGTCAGGAACACAGAGGGCTGGAACCTTCACTGGCTGACAGCCTGGACAGGTCGGAGGTCATTTACAAGGCTAGCACAAACCACACGTGACCATCACATCACCAGACAACCTCCAATAATATTATGTGGCTGACCACCAGACTTTGTGGCACCATTTAAATGGTGGATGTAAAGATCTGCTAAATTGTAAAATTCATTCTGGGCCCACTGATACAAAATGATGATGTGATGGTGAGCGTAGTGTCCTCATGTGAACCTGCATGGTTCAGGCACTGAGAAACACTGGACTCATGCAGGGTCAACTAAACATTCTCAAGGCTCGTTTAAAGTATTTCTAAAACCATTATTTGTTTGCATCGTTGATCCTAATATCAGTGAAACACAGTTTACAGCTGCCTGTTGTAGCAGAGGCCATTTTCAGTGATGCTTTATGGCTGTCTCTCAGTTAGTTGAGCTAATAACAATAAAAAGCTTTATTTTTAGAAGGGCTGGGACTTTACCACCTCAGTTTTATTAATCACAGAGAAATAACTCGTTCATAAATAATTCAACAGAAAAAGGTGTTTTCCTGCCCGTCTTTATTTATGTGACACTAAACGGAAAACTCGACACACAATTTTGACACACTGCATTCAAGTGATGTTCGAAACCCAAAACAGGACTGTTACCTATAGCCGCTATAGGGTTCTATATAGTGAACATTGTGTTTTGAGCCAAAAAATATTTCATCAACAACAAAATGACACCATCAACTACATGTCACACTGTGGGGGAGCAAAATAATGGGTTTGCTTTGGTCGTCAGACATCTATAAGAGACACAGACCCAACTCACTCAAGAACAAAAACTCTGGTTTAGTTGTCTAACTTTTGTTTATTTACTACCAGGGAATTTATTATTATGTTGCTTATATTCTAAGCTGCAGTTGCTTGTTTGTAAGATTTGGGTAGAAAACACTGGATAGGATGAACCTATAACCTCAGAAGTATCGGTTAGCAGCTGGGTGAATTCTGACCCTTTCTCTGGCCTGCAGGAGGAAGCTGAAGACAACACCAGCTCAGCTGCCTTTGCTTTATGTAGTTTCACTAATGATACATCTTTTTCTCACAGTAATAAATGTGTATATTAAAATATGGACAACCAATAGTTGTTGAACAAACAAATAGTTTGGCTAAACTTCTCATCACTTTGCAGTTTCACTTCTTTTCCTCACCTGAGGTCATCATCACCAGAGCTTTTATTTCAACATTTTACAATCGGCGGGTTCTCTACCTGAGGGATAAACTCAGCCAGCGCTCATTTTTCTCATAAAGATCCACCTTCGGCACACAATGGCTCTTTGTGTTTTTATCTTACGAATCAAGAACCTGAGGGGTCTGTCTCCTGTTCTCCTTCACTTTGCTCCCTGACTACTTCTCTTTTTGCATTTTATAAACAATACATCTTCCAAGAGATTTGCACAAGCCACCATTTCCTAGTTCCATTTATTTCTCATTTGCTGCAGACTTTGCAGGCCACCGCAATAACCTGAGAGTGATTAGATGTTTTTTTGAGTGATGTGCCTTTGATATAGCACCGCCTACACTCGCCTCATTGCATTAGGTTTCACATGACACCTACTCACACATACACTTGACAGCATTCCTACTCCTACGCACACAAACATACACAGATGTAATCTGTGGAGCTTATAATTAGCACATGCAGTCTGTGAGGATCAGACATCTTCAAATACAGTGGTTTACTCATCACGTCCTTCTAACAGGGATGTTCACTGTGATGTTAGACGTGTGCTCAAGTAGAGAGAAAATACAAATAGACGTGTGGTGAGAACTCCTTTAACAGTCAAATCAAGCAGCCGTGCCATTATTAATTTTTAATGAATGGTGTTATTTTCTAAAAAGCTCAGCGCTGAAGCTTTAAGGTGGTGTGAAATGGAGTTATAAATAAAGCTCAACAACAGAAGGGTTTTTGATCTGAGGAGGGAAATGACTTGACCCTTCAGTATTTGGTTTGAAGACAGAAATGTCTTCTCTCCTTTGGTTTGGAGACACGGCACATAAAAAGGTCAAAGGTCAAAGGGAAATTGATGCTTTAGAAGTTCCAGATTCATTCAGGTGAATTTAAAGACTCAGGCAAAAAAAGGGAAAAGTATAAAACAAAACTACATTAAAATGACTTTCTTGAGCCATAAAGATACTGAAACACAAAACTGAGCACAATTCTTTTCACGTCTTAACTTCTTTCTGATAGAATCCAGCAATGTCAAAATCATAAACTTTCACTTTTAATTCCTCCTTTTTGCCTCTTTTAGTTCATTTCTTTCTTTTCTTCCTCTGCAACCCTCCCCTTTGTGCAAAGGAAGATAATTAACCTTGCTTTAACCCTTTTACAGGGGCCATTTTTCTTACCAGTTAATGACATCAGTGTTATCTCAATCCTCACCTGCTTTTTCACACAGCTTTATGAGAGGATGGAGACTGTTTGGACCCAAAGTCTGGGACCACAAACTGAGAAAACAGCGTTATTTATTTATTAGTAAGAGGAACTAAAATCACTAATGTTGATGTTTTTTAAATGAGGTCTATGTGATCAGTTTAGTGTACCAGGGAGCAGTTCTCATTCATCCAGCAGCCTATTCTGGAGTAGATTAGTTAAAATATGATATGGGGACTGAAGGGCATGCATTCTTTGAAAAAAGCATTACAATTTTACTATAACATTGGTTTTACCTAAATGTTTTATATTTTTATTGAAGGTTTAAATAAGCATTAAAACTTTTGACTATAGCACTGCAGTGCTATAACCCTGTCCTAACCCTTAAAACCATGGTTTTAACCAAACGTTACACTGTTCTGTATGAAATTGAAATGTGTGGTTTTGTTTTATTGTAGAAAGCCATAGATGTAATGTTTATGTTGATATTGTATATTTTGTGAATTGGACCCCATTAGTAACCACTACAGTGGAAACTAATGGGGATCCTAATAAATAAATAAACAAATATGGGATGAGTTCCACAGCATGTCATTCTCCTGAAGACCCTCCTTCCTTCCTCCTAGACCTTTGAATTATTTCTGACCGGCGAACTTTTTCAGCCAATAAAATTCAAATTTTCGCATTATGGGCTGTCAGTCAACGTGCACGCACTTTGCGCAAACATGTAGAGGTGGGAGCCGTGTGCTCCAGGGGCGGTTCTAGGGGGGGCCCGGGCCCCCCTGACAACAAGCTTGGCCCCCCTGTGGCCCCTGCTAAGTGCTGAGTTTTTTAGATTGTGCCCCTCTAAAAAAGCAGCTGGACCCAGCCTGGTCCCCCCTCTAATGTTGGTCTAGAACCGCCACTGGTGTGCTCCCAGAATGCTCCGTGTCTGTCTGTCTGTCTTCTCAGCTCATGGAGGAGTCAGAGCTAATTTCTACTAAAAACTCCTCCATTCCCATACTGAGGGATTTATTTTTATTTTTAAACATTTCTCCTCACAGAAGGCTTGTCAAGGATACACGTTTATTTTGGTCAGGAACTCATTCTGAACCGAGCATTTCTCATTTCCGGGTCCTTCAGTCCAGCAGCAGCTCGCTGCTCAGAGCGGCGTTTCATAAGCTCAGAGGCAGACAGGTCTCAGAGCCTCGTCCAGTGAGAATGAATGAACCCTGCAATTTGATCGTACGCGTGTTGAGGTGGGGCTATAGAAACCGGGAGGGGGTGATTGAATGTTTTGGGAGGGGCCGTGATACGTTGGTTTAAAAACATGCTCTCTTGCTGAAATGCTGCACATACGAGCTTTAACTATAACACACTGCATTTTAGCTCAATGAGAGTTTTTGCACTTTTAGTTTTTACGATCTTCAGTTGGCTGTGACAGTCACATTAGCTAGTCGATAAACGAGTTACCTTCAAAATAAAACCCTTATTTTAGAATTTAATACATCCTCATTTGTCACCAATTCCTTGCCGATATCCCACCGTGGCTTTATCACCTATAGCTCCAATGACCCAGAAATCATAAACAATGCTAATCTGGATGTAGGTGGGGTTAGTGTTTTGTCAGTTTTTTGTTTTGTGATCATTACCATCTGGAGAACTAAAAACACTGCTGTCTTCTGAAAAATTACAAGAACTACAAATTTATTGTGAAAATCCAAAAGAAGACTTTTATCTTAAAGTGATAATATGCAGTTTTGTTTTGGGCGCCCTCTGGTGTCCGTTTTAAATCACTGCATTAAAAAGTTACCAGATTGTTTCAACTTCTAAACGCCTAAATCTACCTGTTGAAATGTCTCCTCAGCCTTCATAGCTTTCTACAGGAGCGGTTATTTACTCCTTCAAAGAAATCAGCTGTGTTCAAGCAGGGAGAGATGGAAAAAATCAGGAATCATGAGCTAAAAACACTCCAGCGCTAGCATAACAGCTAGCCACATTGGGTTAGCCTAACCCTCGTGAGACACGTGACTTCCTGGGTACCGTGACGGAGACGGAGATCTTGCAATCGTGGTATTCCGGATCTAACCACCAGATGGGGCTAAGTGACTTTTCATTAACTCTGTAAAGAGTCAGATTAGCACAGACTGGCTCAAGGAAAAGATTTAAAAATATGAAAAAGTTGCATATTATCACTTTAAATAGCCAATTTACCTCTGAACTGAAGCCATTATGTGCATCTCCAGTTTCAGCACATGGAAATTCATTTGTATCTATTCTTGTTCCAAAGTCTGTATTGACTGTTTTGACATTTATGAAAAAACCAAACAGCTACAAAGTTCCTTAAAAAAGCTTTTGAATTTTTATGAGTGTGGGAGGTCTGATGTGTCCGTAGTTTATAAATATAGTGGAAAGAATGCAGTGTATCCTGATGAATTCAGAAGAAGCACTGCCATCAACCCTCTTAGTTTTTCAACACACTGGATTACATGCTCACAAGGGCATGTAATTAGAAATCATTAAAACTCCATATCAACTAACTAAATTGTGTAAATGAGTCTTGTAGGGTATTATTAAAGCACACTCAGAAGATGTAACACTGAAGCATCCTGAGGGGCCGGGGAAACGTGTGAACATTTAGAGGTTAGTTTATATATAAAATAAACTAAAAGGGTTGGACTCCTCCAGGGCTGCCCTTTGTCACCGGTCCTGTTCATAACCTTTATGGACAGGATTTCTAGGCGCAGCCGTGGTGTGGAGGGGGTGGAGTTTGGTGACAGGAGAATCTCGTCTCTGCTTTTTGCAGATGATGTGGTCCTCCTAGCTTCATCAGGCTCTGACCTTCAGCTCTTGCTGGGGAGGTTCACAGCCGAGTGTGAAGCAGCTGGGATGAGGATCAGCACCTCCAAGTCTGAGACCATGGTTCTCGGTCGGAAAAGGGTGGCTTGTCAGCTCCGGGTTGGGAGAGAGATCCTGCCCCAAGTGGAGGAGTTCAAGTATCTCGGGGTCTTGTTCACGAGTGAAGGAAGGAGGGAGATCGACAGGCGGATTGGGGCAGCGTCTGCAGTGATGTGGACGCTGAACCAATCAGTCGTGGTGAAGAAGGAGCTGAGCCAGAAAGCAAGGCTCTCGATTTACCGGTCGATCTACCTCCCAATCCTCACCTGGTCATGAAGCTTTGGGTAATGACCGAAAGAACGAGATCGCGGATACAAGCGGCTGAAATGAGTTTTCTTCGTAGGGTGGCCGGGCTCAGCCTTAGGGTGAGGAGCTCGGACATCTGGGAGAGACTCGGAGTAGAGCTGCTGCTCCTCCATATCGAGAGGAGCCAGTTGAGGTGGTTCGGGACCTGGTCAGGATGCCTCCTGGACAGGGCTGGACTGGGACTAAAAATCAGCCCGGGCATTTTGAGCGGAGACCAGCCCACCAGCTGACAATACGCACTAGCACACGCGCACACACACACACACACACACACACACACACACACACACACACACACACACACACACTATAAATTAGGGGAGAGAATAATGATTGAATTTCAAGATATTTTTATGAACTATTTATTCATGACAGGAATAAACAGAACAACACATTTCCTCAAACATTGAGACCTTTAAAAGTGAAAAATGCAGAAAGTAAGGTAAGAAAAGCTTTTCTGGTCTGGTATGTGTACAGATGTTGTGTCAAAAACTTTATACAGTACTTACTAAGAAGAACTACTTGAACAATGAACAAAGTTAGGATGGGATCCTCAAAAATATAACAGAGAAACATAGATGTGCTGAATATTAAAATATACATGACAGATTGTGAATGAGTGTATCTCACAGACGATAGACTCACCTCATCAATAAACAGGAACAACAGGTGCAACAAATATTTCTTCAAACATGGTAACCTTTAAATGTGATAATAGTCAGAACTGTGAGAAATATAATAATGGACATGATCAGATGATCACAGTACTGGTAGTATCTTTAGTCTATAATAGAGTTTAATCCTGTATTCTAGACTGTACTCACCAAGAAGAAACCACCTCAGGTTTCAGAAAATGAGTGACATCATCCTATAAAAGACAGGTATATGTTAAGGCTGGAAGAAAACAGCTGTTTGTGTTTAATATGTATTCTACTAATTCTAATGAATTCTATTAGAAACATTTTCTGAGCATCAAGTTGGATCAAAACCTTTAGACTATTTGAACCTGATCATATCTGATCCATTGTAAGTGTTTTGATCACTGTTATTTGACCTCATCGTTCTACAGAAGGAGCTTTTTCCACAGCTCACTCTTCTCAGCCACCTGTCAGAGTCCAGTGAGGACGTCCTTTTCAGTGATCGGCAGAAACATTTCTGGAACACAGGAACACAATAATGAATGTAAAATAAAAATATTAATAACAATATGAAATGTGTTCTAAAGTCCAGTTTAGGAACAGGAGCTGACTTTTGAGTCTCTTGGTCACATGACCTGGAAGCTATTGGAAAAAATATCCATAATTTTCTAAAAAATATATTAATACAAAACTTTTAATTTCCATGAAATGTGTTAAAAACTGCTGTGTGTCTGATTAGTCCAGTTTAGTTAGACAACTAGTCATCGATCTGTGTCTTTTGGTAACGTGACCTAGAAACTTTTTTTGTAAGGGTTAAACCGACTGGATATTTGTTGATGGTCCGTGACTCAAACACGGCCCTCCGGTAGACGGTACCGGTCTACCCACCGTCTCAGTGGCATCCAGTGAGAATCCATCACTGACCGTGGTGAAATGTCTATCAACAAATTAACTTTAAACTAACTTCACCGCCGGTCTACAGCTAAGACCACGATCAGGACTGCGTCATAGAAAAACAAGAGAAATCCCGTCGCTGCGTCACAGAGCTATCAAATCTGGCTTCCTAACTTCTGACTGCTAGCAAGCTCAACAAAAATAAACTAATGAACCAAACTTGATTAATTTCAGCCCCAAGACTGCAGTTCATCACTTCTTCTTACCTGTTGAAGTTCAGAATCCTCCTCTTGAACCGGCTCAGGCCCAGCCTCCGGCCGCCGGTCTCCTCCTCTTCATCATCATCTTCATCACCTGCCGAACGTGCAGGTGATTCTGGAGCGGAGGAGGAGGAGGACACTCCACCACGGACACCGACAAACATTTGTGTTATCTTCAGATATTTGGAAGCATCTGCTGCCTTGTTGTTTAGTTCTAACTTTTCCCGCTCCTCCTCTTCGTTTTTTTCCGGTCTCAGTTTTCCCGATCTCATCTCGCTGCATGATTGATTGACAGCTGAGAGGGGAACTCGGCCCTGGGCTGTGATTGGTCCAGCCCATAATCAATCATGTCTAATGGGTGGATCTACCCGTTTTGTAAACCAATAGGAAAGACTAATACTGTCCCGACTCCCGAGAATCATTTGTTCAGAAAAAAAAAAAACACCTGGCAGCCGGCCCAAAAGTACCTGCGGCCCAGCGGGCAAATGCCCGCTATGCCCGATGGCCAGTCCACCCCTGCTCCTGGACGCCTCCCTCAAGAGGTGTTTTGGACATGTCCTGCTGGCAGGAGGCCCCCGGGTCGACCCAGGACAAGCTGGAGGAAATAAATCTTCAGATTGACAACGCTTGGGTGTCCCAGCTGAGGAGCTGGTGGACTTGGCTGGGTAGAGGATGACCTGGGATGCTGCCCCCGCGACCCGGACCTGGACAAGCGGAGGAAGGCGAGACGAGGAGGTTTATGCATTAACTAAAGTTAGTAAAATTAGTAAAAGAGGATTGAGATCAAGAAGAAGAAGATTGCTGCCTCCTTAAATAAATTCTAATCCCAAAACCTTCATAGCCATTCATGGAAATGATTGTAAATAAACTTAATACGTTGCACTTTCACGTGACATATTTATTCAGCAAAAACTATGATAACATTCTGACTGAAAGGGTTTCAATCAGAACCAGAAGTGCCACAGTATGCTAGCTAGTTAGCTTCATCACCAATTCCTCCTGCAAATAACCATAACATTCTGTGTGAATGACCAAAATCTGGAAGGAAAATTTATAATGCTAAATTTAGGACTATGTAAAGGTTTATAAAATAGTGTTTGCATGAACTGATGTGTAACTTGTAGTTGTGTCACGATGCAGAAATCCATTACAGTCATGGCGTTGCTGTCGTTAGCACATCAGTTTGATTAGAATCTGTTTTTTCCAAACTAAGAGGTATCAAAAACAGGTAATATACATACATATTACCCGTTTGGAACATTCCCACTGAAACCTACTTAAAAAGTTCTAAAGTTATCCATTAACTGTGTGTTTGAGTTTCTTTTTTTAACCATTAAGAACAGAAATATTAACAATGACTCATCCTGAGGCAGATTGCCTTTATTGGCTACTGCTCTATACATTAAGTTACAATTCAAACAAATGTTATTTGACCATATGACATGTCTCTCCAGGGATACAAACCAACATTAATCACCTAAACAAAACATGCTTCATACACACAGAAAAACACGTTAAGTGAAAGGCACCTGGAAGATTTTAGAGTCATCCAGGATGAATTCTCCTTCATGATGAGGAAACGGTTATTCATTAAAGCCAATCCATCTGCTTTTTATGATTTTTTTTCTTGTATCCTGACTGACTGAACGTCCTTCCAAAGCTCCTCCTTCACTCGTTGAGACTTGTCCCATAAAGGCTGTTTTCTGAGTAGACGAGATGAGAGCTCATTCACCGGAGCTTGTAATGGTTCTTCTCCAGCCACGCTGAATCAGATGGGTTTTTGGAGATTGCTTGCTGTTTCTGCCAAGATCTTTACATTGATCAGACTCTCACATTACTTTGGGAGTCACTGATGCCCCTCAGAAGAAACAAACACAAAATGCAGGGAAACATCTGCACACATGTCAATGAATGCATATGCAGAGGCTTTTCTTTACATATATTACTAATTAAATAAAACGTCATGGGAGGGAAACGCTTCAGTGTTGCTGAAAAAGTATTTTAAAAGCAACTTAATAATGATCACCAGCCAAAAATCAGGGAATCCACTTATAGGGCAGGTTTAAAATAGGAAAAGAGGAATTTGTTCATAATTTGTTTTTAACCATTGGTGCACTTTTTTTCTTGAGAATTTTGCCAGAGTAATGAATAAAAGTTAGACAGAGGTTCCCTAACCTCTTCTCTTTGTGACTGCATGTGTTCACATATGCACATGAACATAAGTCAACACCTATAAAATATGTTTTAATTGTGAAAAAGTTCCAAGTCTTTAAACTTATACTGCAGCTAACCCTAACCATTCGTTTTAACTGTGTTTTTCTTGTTTTTCTGTCCATGCTAATACTAGCTAACATGGCTAGCAACATGGGCTCTTCGAAAGTATACGAAGCATCAAACTAATTTGACAAGAGGGTTAGGGTTAGGGCACAGTTGATGCTTCAACCTCCTCATTCACTTACTGCAGTGTTGTCAAATCCTGGTTCTTGAGAGCCAACATCCTGCAATTTGATAGGTTTCTCTGCTTTAAAGGTGTGGTTTACTCATTTATGTAATGCATTTGCAGTGTTCTCTAGTGTAAACCAATGCCTTATGAGTCATTTTTATAAAGAAAAAAGCTATGATGGTTCTATTCTCTGATGCAGAAGTTTGCTGATTCAGAGGCGTGCTGGAAACAGCTGGATTCCTTATTATTAATGATATGCACACCCCTCGCTTCTGATTGGATAACAGAAACGTCACTACTCCCCTCTTATTCAGATCACATCAAAATGTTGGATCCTGAATCCGAGGCCGAAGGAGACATTTTAGAGGAAGCGCTTCCTCAGCGTTTGTCAATGAATGTTTGAGAATGGTAAAACCTACATGTGAACTTAGATTTTCTCCTCAAAGAGCAGAACATTAGTGTTGTTCCTCATCATGAAGTTACAATGAGCAATGTGAAACGAGCCTGTTGTGCTGCTGTGACACCCGAACCGGGGCGAAAGCAGACTGTACGGCTGTAGGAGTTGCTATGTTAACATTAGCATGTGTGGCTAAGACCTCAGAATAACTGCTAATATCGAACTTACCCAACCTTATCCTTTACTGATCTCCTGTAGAAAATGTTAAAATGAAGACATGTCCAGCCTTTGAACCCAGGTCTCCCACGTCAGAGGCACTGTCTTAAATCTCTACACTACAGTTCAGTTGTAGTAATTTTGTTCTGTTGCTATAAATGAACAATACGGGTCAATAGTAAAGATCACAAAAAATCTGCATCTGCAAAATAATATATTTTTACTGGCCAATGGGGCTCCCAGACCACATGAGGCCCCATAGGCTCAAGCCATATCTAGCCTGTGCATTATCCGGCCTGCCTGTGGGGCGGTGTGAGCCATGATAGGAGAGACCATGTATGCAAATTCACAGTGTGACGTAGATCTGCGAGGTTTTTCAAATCCTAGCGTTTCAACATAGATTTTCTATCAGAAGCTAATGCTGGAGATCCATGTAGAAGACTGTCTGCATGAAAAGCTCAGAATGACCAATATTAATCTGAAAATAAAGTTTATTTCAATAAACCACACCGTTAACACACCTGATTAAAGTCAGTGGGTGATTCTGATGACATGCAGAACGGAGGATTCAACCACTGAATCAGGTGTGTTGGAACAGGGAAACAACCAGAAAATGCTGGATAGCGGCCTTTGAGGACCAGGATTGGACACCACTGACTTACCGGGTCTATATGTACTGTAGATGTTCAGGACATGGAATCAGGGTCTTTTGAGGTGTCCTCATACAAAGTAATTAAAAATGTTTTCTTCACATAAAATTCAAGACTGAACATCACATAATTATTTTGACAATTAGCATCAAAGCCTGAAATACGAGATAATAATAATTAAAACTGAGCTATTTGTAATATTATTATAATAACTACATAATCATCTGTTGAATTTAGTATGTAATTTTATTAAATTATGTATATATATATATATATATATATATATATATATATATATATATATATAACAGTAATAAAGAAGTAAAACTGTCTCTTTCCACCTTTAAATCCTCCACTAGAGGGCAGTAGACATGTATAGGGCTGGATATGGCAGTTTTGATGAAAGTACTAATAATACAAATAGTAGAACATGTGAGTGGTCATAATGTTATGTCTGATATGTGAATTTACTTCTTTAGATCTCTAAAGTCTGATCACCAATAAGGACCAAAACTCCATTTCCTAACATTTTATAAACTAACAGGCAGGTAGGAAAATTATGATCAGTTTAATTAGTAATTTAATTAATAAATGTACAGAATTTCTGAAGCTTTAACCATCAGACCTGAGGAGGACTCAGATGAAGTTGCTGATCCATCCAGAGCTCTGAATGAACTTCATCCCAGGAGCTTGTTATTCTCACACCTCCAGCAGCAGCAGCGTGGAATCCGCATCGCTGCACTCTTCTCAGATAGTGGCGTGTATTAAGCGGATGCAGAGCTGCTATTGATCTCAGTCTGCCTACTACTACTCCCTCCCTCCTCTCCCTCCCTCCCTCCCTCTCATCACACTCACGCCCCCCCCTCAGCCTCTCTCAGCTTTCTTGGACTGCAGCAGAAAATCCGCTGCATCGAACAAGAGGAGGAACAAGGGAATCTCGTAGCGATGCCTTCTACCTCTGTGGCCGCGTAGTGGGGGAGGGAATCAGGGAACTCACCCCCTCACACTCACTCAACCTAGTGGAGCGCTCTCCCTCCCTGTAAATTGTAAGTAGCTCACTTTCTTCTTTTTTTCATATTAAACATCTCTTCATCTTGCAGTGTGTATCTGTGGATCACATCTTTGTTTGTTATTATAACATTTGAAAAAAGAGGGGGGGGGTTATTAGAGCCTACTAATCACAGCACTGTTGTAATCACAGGTGGTGAAAAATGATGAAAAGAATAGTTGTTGGGTATGGTTGACGGGAAAGTTGGAGGAACTTTTCTAGTTCTTCACAAACGTTTGATCAGAAAAGCCTTTTAAGAGCTCAGTCTGACTCATCTGTGGTTCTGTTGGACCTGTTTCTGAAAGTTCTTCTTCAGGAAATGTGACAAAAAGCACAAGTCAGATATATTTTGTGAAGTGACAGCTGATGTGCACATGTGAGGAGAAGCTGGAGGTGGGGGAGTAAACTGACATGATCAACAGTCGACTGGTTGAATAGATAGTTAAATCTGAACAGGTGAATCATTGAATGTTGAGGCAACCCTGAGTTTTCTCTAAGGCTATCACTGCAGTGAGCTGAGAGTAGCAACAGACCCATCAGCTGCTCAGGAGCTCTGTGCAGGAGTGCGTGTGTGTGTGTGGGTGAAAGAGTGGGGGGATAGACATCCTTTAGCGTAGCTACAGCTTACCACGACGCCGCCTCGCAGAGAGGATTGATTCGCAGGCAGCAGGACAGCCCCAAAAATCTAATTATGGGACGCCACTTGCGCCGAAAGACTCCGTGGTGATTGATGTTCCTTCCTGTACATGATCCGTTCTGCTCTCACCCCATGGCGCCGCTCAGCAGAGGCTGCAGCGAAAAGCAGTGGAAGTGGAAGAAAAGGGCAGGAAAGTGAGAGATGAGTTTAAAGCTTTCCTCAAACTTCCCATTTTGGAGCTTCTGACCAGGTGTCTGCTCTCTAGGCAGACATCTGACTGTATAATAGCTCTTCTGTTTGAATAGATATTTGTCACGTCAGGAGATTATTGTTTGCTTCAGCCTACCTATTTGCTCAGCAGATGACAATCGAGGCAGACGGAATATTGTTGTACATCTCTGGTCTGTGGCTAAAACAAAATATACCCTAATACACAGTCTGGTACGTTAAAGAGAACAGAGCAGAAAAAACATGATTCAGCTTCTCATCACAATACAGTACGGTTCAGCTCTTCACCACAATATTACTGTATTATGATGAGGAGCGTTATCCAATAGCATGTGAAGACAGTTTGATTGACAACTGCTCATCCCGCCTGATGAATGAGTCGTTTCAATGGCCAGACTATACGTATATCCACATATATAGTCTGGCATGCCAGGCTGGAACAACGCAGCTCTTCATCACAAGTCCATGTAGTTCAATAGGAGTTTGATTCAATGCAAACGTCAGAGACAACTCTTATAGGAAAACTTCATGAACTTAACCTGCTTTTCACATGTGATCCAATGAGCATGGTAAACATGTTAATAGGGTTAACATGTTCCAAAGTCACACTGGAAACACGTGCAGAACTTGTGCTTTACATCTAAATGATAAATGGCTTGTATTTATAGCGCTTTCTAAAGTTCTACACTCCCCAAAGCGCTTCACAACACATCATTCATTCAACCATGGCCCTAACCCTAACACACTGGTGGTGGTGATCAGCTACATTGTGGCCACAGCTGCTCTGAGGCACACTGACAGGGCGGGGGTGCCATGCACCGACACCACCGACCAGTAGGCAAGGTGGGTGAAGTGTCTTGTCCAAACACACAACAGCAAAGTAACCCAGCTGAAGCTGGGATTAAACCAGCGACCATCCAGATGCAAGATAACATTTTGGTAGCAAAATTAATAGCATTTGCATGAACAATTATGACAATTTAGAAATAGGAGCAGTTTTAAGATGGCAGCAATCCACTTTGGTCTTGGTCTAGATCAGACTAGCAGTTAGCTCATTTTTCCTATCAGAACAAATCTGTGTTTCATCAAACTGAGGTTGTTCAAAATGCCATCTACAATAGATTCACCTGTTATTGGTTCACAGAAACCAACTTTTATGATCACTGAGAGATTTTGTTGCTTCAGGATTAAAAGCTAAGTCATTACCACATTACACCAGATGAAGGTTACATGGAAAATTAAAACCTGCAAAGCTTGTCACAATGACAGTAGCAACAAAACAACAGTATTCACTCACTACAGACTAAAGCTACAGAAAACCTCTACAGCTTCCAGGACACATTTTCTATCACATCAAGAGCTGACTCACACAGAAAACACAGATCAGCTGACCTAGCACCAGCAGTTGGTAAACCCTCACGGTCGTTAATATACAAGCAATCAG
Source organism: Callopanchax toddi (assembly GCA_006937965.1). NCBI lineage: Eukaryota > Metazoa > Chordata > Actinopteri > Cyprinodontiformes > Nothobranchiidae > Callopanchax > Callopanchax toddi. The sequence continues at coordinate 371,075 of SSNR01000413.1, read as the reverse complement.
GCAGCAGTGTGTGTGGACTGTAAGTGTGTATAAACGATCGTACGTGACCAAACAGTTCTGTTCTGTTCTGGCAGTCTCACCATCATTTTATATAACTAAAATCTTTGATTCAGTGAAAACATGAAGGTTTCCCAGAGGATGAAGTTCAGAGGAACCAGATGTTTCCATGTCTGCTTGCATGGCAGAGTGATGAGTTTCATCAGCTTGACCTGGACAGTCAGGAGCTGTCAGAAAACAGCTCTTTCCAAAATATTTTCAATGTATGAAATGATCTACTGTGGACGTGTGTCATATTGACCTAAATCTTCATTATTAAAGCTCTTGTCTGCATCGGTCAGATCTTGTTCAGTCAGGTATCGAAAAGACCTATAATCATGTGTGTGTGTGTGTGTGTGTGTGTGTGTGTGTGTGTGTGTGTGTGTGTGTGTGTGTCAGGAGGAGATCCCACGTTACACACTGGGCCGTTTGGTGGTCCCCCTGCGTTGGAGCATCTGTTAATAAATGAAGTTATGTGTTTGTGCCCTTCATTTGTCGGTGGCTCTGTGGGCTCTAAGGCATGAAGCTCATGTTTAATGTAGTGTGTATTCATTACTTTTCATCTAAACCTCCACTCCACTGGCACTCACGTTACTTCTAAAGTCTCTTGAGGATGAGTGTTTAAAGTGCTCCATATGGAAAGCACACGACACGAATCTCACGCCTGAGAACATTCAGTTGGAGTTGTTTGTGACTGTGAGCGAGACTTTCATCTAAAGAAAAATCACCTCCAGTTTGATTCCAGATCTTTAGATTATCTGGCTACGTTCACACTGCAGATCTTCACGCTCCGTTCAGAGTTTTTGCTGATTTTTGTGGTTGCTGTCAGGAGATTTTAAAAAAATGATAGATTAAATATTTATGGTCTGTAATTAATTAATCTTATTTAATTTTTCATTTCAGCTAAAAATTGCTGAGGAAAGCCCTCATCTTGAAGTAGTTTCATTTAAATTCATCACATTATGGTGGCAGACCAAAAGATTGATAAAACAACAAAAGTGTCTTGATGAAGCCATTTATTGTGTTTAACAGACTTGAACTGATGCATTCCCAGTGCTGCTGAAACCTTTGGTCATTGGACTCATCTCTGTTAACCCCTCATCCTCCATCTGTTTATCAGCCTGCAGTTCATCTCTCTCTCCACTTGACAAGAACATTCATCAGCCTGTTGGTCACTGACTTGCTCATCCACTGGGAGTTAGTTTGGCTAAAAGTTTGGGCTTGTTAAATTGCTAACGTCGTCACTGCTAGCATTAGCTGTGGTTGCATTCACAACTGGGTGCTTTGGTCGGTTAAACTTGAGCTGCTTCTGGGGTGAGCAAACTCCTTACAAAGAAGGCACCTCACTCCTTTTAGTCATGGTGCCATGGTATTTCCCATTAGGACCGACATCTCTCATACGCTGCTCCATTTTCACATCTTATCCCTGCATCTCACCACTCCTCACCTCACAATGGAAGCACGAAACAGTAAAGTTAGAGATTAAAAATTAGACTGACGTGATTAAATAACGTAACGCACAAAATATGGCTGTAATTAATTAACTGTAATTAATTAACTGCAATTAATGCAACGATTTGACACCCCTATTGATAACATCAGGCTCCATAGTGAATGGTCGCCGGGCCTGAAGTTACCCACATGAACAGATAGTCACCACACACAGCATGCTGTGTTTAAAAATGGACGCTGCACATGCTTGTGTGTCTATCCATTTTCAGTTGTTGTGCAATCAGAGCTGATAAAATTATTACCAAGCTGAGTTTTATGGTTTACATTCGATCTCACCTCTCTTCTCAGTGCAGAACGCCTCTACAGTGTAGAGTCATATGAAATGTGCCATGAACATTCAGACTGATGCTGCCTTATAAAACACCAGAGGTCTCCACATTTAGGACCACATGTTCAAATGACCTGGGTGTGTTCTGAACAACCACAACAATAAAAATCTAGCTTTGAGCTGCTTGGACTGACATAAAAAAGAATCATTTGGTCCAGTTTGCCTGTAGTGTAATTTTAGCCTGGCTAAGGCAAAGTGTACAGTTTGTTGAAAATTCAAAGCAAATGTTTTTGTTGCAGAAACGGTCAAATCACCTATATTTCAGCATGCATATCAAATTTATCCCCGTTACATGTAGACTTATGTTAAATTAGTTTATTTTATCCTGCAGAGATTAAGCCTGATTGCAAATTCCCCTCCTCGTGTAAATGTAAAACAAAAAACAACCCCAAACCAGCATGATCTCTTCTGTTCTTTCATTTTTCTAACTCAGTCTAAGAATTTGATTTGACAGGCCTAGAGTTGAATTCCTGCTGCGTACAGTACATACCATATGTAGAGCGTTTTGAGTTATTTCTGGAAAAACCCAAACCGGACTCTGGTAGCATCTGTACAGTTTGGCATGTAGCTTTATTCACATGACGTGCATGAGTAAATGCTCACTGCAACCATATGTGTTCTCCAGAGAGCCTGCAGGGCTCTGCACACACCACTTCTATTAACATACTGTCAACCAGTACATCACATGCAGATGCAGGATCTTAGTTCATATATTTTTGTAGCTTCATAACGTAGTTTAGATTTTTTTGGAGAATGCTCTCATCCTGCAGATGATTTCTCCATTTCACTTTTTATAGAGTAAGCATGGCTTCCCAGAGTTTGCACCTGCAATGTGTGTGTGCATGCATTTACAGTATGTGTATTTTCTGCGCGTGTGTTTTGGAGTGATTAATGAACGTATCTGGATGGCGTCAGCAGGCCACGACTGCACGACTGCAAGGAAATCATTTCTCCTCTCTGTGGACCGCTGATTCAGAGCTCACAGGAATTTCGCTGATTGCTAAAATCACACCATCGCTCCTTTAACAACCCCAATCACGACAACACAGCTGAGGGTGTGAGGAGTTGCTAATAGGAAGGAACAGAAGCAGTCTTAAACAATATTGGCTGGATTTGCCTCTTGGTCCTCCAACCTCGACCAAGTCGGAGGACGAAGAGGAGCCACGTCTCATGGGAAAGTGCTGCGTGTGTGTTGGCTCACAAAAAGATAGGGCTGGACATTTGGACTGGACTTTCAACTGTAGATCAGACCACATTGAAAGACTTGTAAATGTCAGCATAAATGGTCATTTACATAAGAAGGAAAGCGGATCGCCTATCGTGAATAATGAAATGTCAACAGAAGAGGCAAATCTTTGGTATTCTTCTCCGCTGTCGACTCGATGGCTTTGAAACTTTTGGCTCAGTCGGATAAGAGAGACGAGATGAGAGGAGGAGGAAAGAGGGACGAAGTTACAGAGAAAGGAAAGGCGGCAGATTATTCCCAGACCGGCTGCTGTCACTCATTTTTTATTTTTGTCGAATAAAGTTTTCTCAGATTTGCAGCAGGTTGACTTGTTTTGATCATTTGGGACAAAAACTCTCAAAGAATTTCATGAAGGTTTATCTGAGATTTTAACTTTGGGAAATTGAGTTTGTCAGAGTTAGCGGTTATGTAAATATGAAACTATTGAAACATGACATAATAATCTCTGGACTATTCAGCTACCAACAGTCAGACATGGTGGTGGTAGTGTGATGGTCTGGGGCTGCTTTGGGACCTGGAACACGTACTGTAATCGGTGAATTCTGCTGACTACCAGAAAATCCTGAAGGAGATTGTCTGACCTTTGACCTCAAATAGGCCGTTCATGTTGAAAAACCCTCCAATGTAGCTGAATTGAAACAATCCTGTAAAGAATCCACTGTGATGTGAGACTTATGATTGTAGTTGGTTTGGATCACCTTCATTTAGAAACTGCATCTTGTGTTCTCTTTAATTAAATGTGTTTGATGAGCTAACACATTTAGGTGTGACAAACATACAGTAAAATAGGAAATGAGGAAAGGGGCAAACACTTTTTACACCACTGATTGTAAAAAACAATAAGAAGTTTTCACCTCTGACTTCAGGCTTGAGCTCGACTGAGTAGTTGCTCTTTGGTACAGGTACATAATGTGTATATTTACAGCTATAGTTGTAACAAAACTGCTGAGTACTGAGACTCTTCTCTTTGTCTTGGTGCACAGATGCTTTCATGCCCTCAGGCAGATTGTGTCCCATCATCTGGCTGCACACAAAGTTACACTTTTCCTACATCATCTGGCTGCTGCATTGCACCACAACATCCCGTGCTGCTTTATGTTGCACTGGTGTCCCAGGAGCCTAAATGTTTAAGTGACAGATCCCAGGTGATATTTTATCTAATCTCTCCAAACAAAGGTGAGCTGAAACACCATACATCAACCTGCCAGGGGTAAGTGGTATTTCAGTGACACTATGCCCATAAGTTCATCTCAACCTATAATTAATAAGAATAGTTTTGCTCATTATACACAGACCTGGGATTATCTGCTTGTTATCTGGTTCCAGTTTGTTTCTGAGAGACTTCACTCATCACCACTGTCAGATCACACCTTCTTGTTCATAAGATTTCACCACAGTTGATTCTGATCTCAGCTATCAGCAGAAAATAGAGCTGCTAATCAAGAGGGCTAACTAGTAAAACGTATTTCCATCTAGATAGACAAATCATCCATCCATCTTTCTTCCACTTAGCCAAGGTTGGGTTGTGGTTGTATGAGATTGAGCAGGAAAACCCATGACTTCTGCCCAGCGTCACTCTTCAGGGATATCCCAAGGCATTCAGACTAGAGAGGATACAGTGTAATCCCTCCAGTCTGCCCTGGGGTTTCCTCCCAGTGGGACATGTCTACAAAACCTCCAGAGGGAACCAACATAGAGACATCTAGATCAGACGCCTGAACCCCCTTGACTGACTTCTTTCAGGGAAGAGGGGCAGCAGTTCTACTCCAGGTTTTTGGATAATTAAGCTCCTCACCTTATCTCTTATGATGAGTCCAGCTATCCTATTAAAAGAAGCACATTTCAGCTGGTTGTATCTAGAACCTTGTTCTTTTGTTCACAATCCACATCTCATAACCCTGGATGAGGACTGAAACATAGATGGGCTAGTAAATTCAGAGCTTTTTCCTTTTGATTTAGCTCCTTCGTTACCATGACAGCCTGGAGCAGAGCTCTGATTACTACAAACTTTGTCCCGATCAATCGGGCCATCGCTCACTCCATCCCACCAACACTTGTGAACAAGACACCCAAGACATCTGCAGTCCGCTTGAGGCAAAGCCTCACCCCAACCCAAAGGGAGTATTCCACTTTCTTTTCAGAGTGAGAACTTGGTCTCAGAGTTGAATGAGCTGACTGTTCTATGCTGAAGGTTAGGCATAAGGGCAGCAACAGAACCACATGATCCATGAAAAACAGAGATGAGACCATGAGGTCCCCAAACCAGATACTGTCCTCTCCATGACTACACCATGAGGTTCTGTCTATGAACATCACAAGATTGAGAACAAGCTTGACTTGGTGCTGAGAACGTGGACACTTGGTAGGGACTGAATAGCCCCTACAAGAGATACCAGCATCCATACCTCCAAGGACTCATAAACCTTATTTTGATCCACAAAACACACCAGAGAATCAAACTGCTTCTTAACAAGTCCAAGGATGAAGATCTGGTTCATTGTTGCTTGACCTCACCGCTCTGACTGAATCCCAGGTGTGACTGTTGGTCAGAGCCTAAAGTGTGGCCTTTCCCTGGGTGTGACCCTGGAACACATGATTCAACCCCTCTTTTAGAAGCTAAGACCACCATTATGGTCTGTCACCCCCCATCTACAGTAGGTTCTGTCCTACAAAAACAATTGTTTCTTTCCAACTGTAATAATCTGCTTGTTTATGTTGTGAGATTTATTTAAGCAATGTGAGGGTGTGAAAAGGACAGCAATGTTATGGTTGATGCATAAGAATTGGCACACCTGCCTGCAATATTCATCACATGACCACTCATCAAAATGCTGTATAGATCTGTATGTAAAGTGGGGATTTGAAGGTAAATCAAACTGTGTGGATTCACACATGTGCACGTGCATAACGCAATTGAATCAGTAGAGCAGCTGTGTGCTGTTAATTATGTTCGTGTCAGTTCTGTCAATATAAAGCAGCCTGGAGGGGCTGTAGAGTTTGAGGGCCCAAGGCCAGCTCGTTTTCCTCCTGCAGCTGTTTGAGAGCGCTCAGCCTGGTGGGTTGACAGGTTTCCGGAGAGGTCACGCCAGTGTTATGGTAGAGAAACCCCAAGGACAGTCATTCATACAGATGGACACAAATGTGCAATGCATGTAACAGAAAAAATACAAATCAGGGCCTAAAAAACAGTCCAACAAGCAAAACGTTGCTCCAAATCAAAGTGTTGAAATTGTAGGAGTTCTAGGATCTAAGCAGATGTTTTAAAGGCCTGGTACCAGTGGAGGAAAAGGAGGCAGTTGATGAGTGATCTGGTACGAGTTGTGCAGTGCTTTAATGAGAATTTATTCCTTCGAAACATTACAAATCAACCGTGCAGTAAACATGTATCATCCACTCACCACTGCACAGCAACACTCTGAGTTTAAGATTAAAAAAGCAAACATTAAACCTGTGTGTGCTTAAAGCAACCAGCACAGAGTCTGGACTAAAAACCTTTATCATTAAACACAGAGTCATAAATGAATCAGTCTGGCTAACAACAACTCTGAATTCTGATTGTATCACACTGTCCTCTGATCAATAAAGTACATTATAATTCATCCTAACTTTATCTTTAGTAGAGTTGAAAGCTTCTCGTAGCTGATTAGTTGAATGTCTTTAAAACAAAACTGGTTTATCTAATGGTCCTCAATGTTTCTGCTCACATCCTGTTCAAAAGACTATCCTATCAGTTGAGCTCTTCTCTGTGCAGCATGGTGAACTTCTAGAACACAAAGGACATTCTTATTAAACACAACAGAAAGGTAAATGAGTCAGTATTTTACACTTGATGGTAGAAATATCACGTCACTGCAGGACTGTTTCCTTCATTCAACAATGGGGCGCGCCCCCATGGACGTGGGGGGGTTCAGACTGTAAATGAATGTTGGTCTTCAGCCTCCTGGTTTGTTCTGATCTAAATCCAGATGGACTTTTCAGTTAGGACCAGTCAGCTGTTGTGCAACCACACTTCAAACTCTGATCTGGTTTTCTTGTAATTATTTGGAGTTCATGTGTGAAAGCAATGTGAGCCTCTAATGCCAGGATGTATTAGGGTCTTCATCATCTTCATATGGTTCTTTAACGTCTGTCTCCCATTATGTCATCAGGAAAACTACTGCATAAAGTAAACAGAGCTCATCAGTAAGCTGGGTACAATTAGCAGTTTTATGTGTAATTTCCTGAGAGCTGCAGTCCTGGAAATACTCCAAAAACAATTCAAAGACATGAGATGTAATCAGATGCAGTTATAGTCTTCAGCTGACAGCAAACCGCCTCATAGTCACTGACGAACACACTTGACCTATAAATCATGTTCCTCAGTCATCTTCTGTCAGTAATTTGTTCTAATTGATATTTTTATTATTATTCAACCTTTATTTATTTTATTTATTTATTAACATATATTTATATGGAGGATTAACCCCTTGAGATGTGACATCTCGTTTTCGAGAGGGTCCTCCTTTACAACAAAACAGAAAGAACAAATGAACAAGACAGCAGATCAAAGATAACAGTTAATGACAGCATTACAACACACAACTATCAACATACACACACACACACACACACACACACACACACACACACACACACACACACACACACACACAACGGCTCACTATGCTCCAACCCACCCCACCCAACACAATCCCCACAACAAACATGATTAATAATAATAATTGATTAAAAAGAAAGAAAAACAAATAAATTAAAATTACACTCTAAAAAGAGTATTTGGGCTGTAGTTCAGTTGATGGACTTATTTACCTAAATCTGACCTATTATTTTGGTTTAGTCAGGACAACTTAAAATTTTGAGTTCAATCAAAGTAAAAGTCAGTGATGTTCACATTGAAGAAAAAAATAAGTTGAACCAACTTAATTGAATTGCTTCAATTGGTAACAAGTAGGGTTGGGTACCGAAGTTCGGTTCCGGTATGGACCCGACCGTTACATCATCGGTACTACTCGGACCGAAATACAACGTGAATTTCGGTGCGCCATTTCGGTGCCCCAAAATATAGCCGCCTAATTACGCCCTCTGGTGTTTCCCCTTAATAAGCTGTAGCCTGTAGCACACAAACTAGAGGTGTCAGATTAGCGCGTTAATTACGATTAATTAATTACAGCCCTAATTAACGCGTTATTTTTTTTAATTGCGTTAATCGCATTTTTAATCACTTGACCGTTTGCATGCAGTCTGCTGCTGCAGTGATGTGTGTGTGCTGAGCTGGTCTCCTCGCGGTGTTTGTGTGTCACTGAGCAGCTCTGTGAGGCTCAGAGCCCCTCACTTTCAGGAAGTGATCACGTGACCTACGCATGACGCCGAGACAAAACAAACAGCTGATGGCCATAGCGGTGTTATGAAACCGGCATCACCTTGTAGAGCGCTATTTATCTGACCCCGCTGCAACAGGAAGTGCAAATTAAAACGACCTGCTCATTTCACGAGCTACTCGACCGGAATGACCACCGTCAGCCCAGCACAGCTCTGATCACTGATTACACGTAACTGTCAGCCGGTTCGGTGCGCGACCGGCCGGCTGACAGCTTCCACCGCTTGTGGAGCGCCGTGCTGATCACTAGTAGTCTACACTGAGTGATCTGACGGACTACAACGGTTTATATTCAAAGTAACAGCGCGACGTGGCGCAGCGCTGACCGCTGGTGTATTTCAGCCTTAAATATCAGCTGGTCCGGTCCGCGACCGGCTGGCTCATAGTTTCCACCGCTTGTTCAGCACAGCGCTGACCACTGGTTACCAGTACACCGCTGGACTGGCGGTGTTATGAACCGGTCCAGTCAGCGGTGCCTGATAGAAGACATGGACGTAGTTTGGGGGGGTGCAGGGGGGACGTGTCCTCTGCTCGTTTTTAAAGTCAGTTTAGAGTCCTGTAGTTTTTACAGTCTAAAATAATGTTGCTCTATATTAAATGGATCCTGACTGTTGTTTTTAGGTGTAGGGTTGATATTATGGCTCTTTTTAAACAGTTCAGACCCTTTTCTCCACCTCCTCCCACCCCTGTATTCAAGTTGTGCCCCCCCACCTTTGAAATTTAAATTTCATTCTTGGTGGAAAATCAAATCAAACTTTATTCATAGAGCACATTTCCTGCAGAACAACACAATGTGCTTTACAGCAAATAAAACAACCTAAAATCAGATGAGGGGTTAACAGAGCTGCTGCAGACTGAGTCCACTGACCAAAGTAATGGTTGCACTGGGACTGAATCTGTTCAAGTCTGTTAAAGACAATAAATGACTTCAGAAAGACACTTTATGTTGTTCTATATCAATCTACTGGTCTGACACAGTCATTTAATGAATTTAAATGACAATAACTCAAGAGGAGGGCTTTCTTTAGCCATTTCTTTAGATGCGATTAAAAATGCGATTAATTAGATTAATTAATTACAGATCATAATTAATTAATCGCACAATTTTTTTAATCGCATGACAGCACTAACACAAACGTCACGTGACACGCACGCAGCAGGCTGCTGTATGGAGAAACACAGTCCCGACACGCGCACTCGCCCATCTCCTTGTGTGGCGGTCCAGCGGTGACTTCAGCCGCGGCTCCTCGCATCTCTTCGCCCCGCAGAGCTCACTGGTCTGAAGGGTGCGGGCAGAGGTCCACTCCGTGCCGGCCACCACTCACTCGCAGCGCGTCCCATGAGATCGGTGGGACGCGCTGCTGGTCCCCGCAGCTGGAGCGAGGATCCATGGCTCCAGCTGCTGGGACCAGACGCTCGACTCCTCGCCGCTCACCGGGACAGCCGATCTGCCTCCTCCTCACATCCTGCTGCTTCTCCTTTTTTCCTTCAGCACACCTTTCATTTCCTTCGTTGTCTGTCCTTTTCTTTTCTGTCCTGTTCACTCTCTCTGTTGCTCTGCCAACCTGAGTGGCATCTAAATAAGTTTCCTCCTGGACACGCCCACTTACAACAGGTGATAGTGATTATCAGTCACGTTAAAATCAGTCCACAGCGATCCAAAGAATTAAAAACAAACAATATTAAAACAGTATAAAACATGCAATAATAATTATAAAAACAGGAAAAAAAACATGCAAATAAATAAAACTTAAAATCAAAACCACATTTTCACTGTGTGACAAGAAGAACAGCACAGAGCACCGATCTGAGTGTTAGTTCAGTGTTTAGGATTGTATTCCCATTGTTAGTCAGTAGATTGAGTTGATGATCAGTTAATAATTGTACAGTTAATGTTTTGTACATTTAATTAATGTACAGTATAATGTAAATATTTTCTTTCTTTAAATTATGAAGAATTTGATGTTTGGCTCGGCCTTTTGCCTTAAGAAATAAAAAGTCAGGGGATCATAAAAAAAATCTGTGTTTTTAGGTTTTAAAAGTACCGATTTAAATACCGTTTAGGAACCGGTACCGTTTTAAAAGTATCGAAATGGCACCGGTACCGAATGAAACCCTTTCAATACCCAACCCTAGTAACAAGTAATTCAATTAGGTTTATCCAACTTAAATTATTAAGTTAGTTCAACCTGACAAATTCAAGTCAAAACTTACTCAAATCATTTAGTTTCTTACAAATCAAAAATTCAAATCCCTCTGCCTGAAATTTATATAAATTCAACTCAAAATTTTAAGTTCTTTCAAAGTAAAAAACTGCATTATCAAAAAGCACGTTATCAATGGCTTTGAACTTAAAAAACTGTTTAAATGTAAAGCATCTTAAATGTGTTTTAGCGTGTTATTTTAGTTTTAATTCTTAGTGTAAAATACTTCCATTGTAATTAGAATTTCAAGTTGGCTAAAAAGAAAAAAATCTATTGCAGAGATGGAACATTTTAAAATTTATTGTGAGAACATCACAAATGTAACAGTTTTGTACAAATGCAAGTAATAATGCAAAACACACTTTTTTACACTTTAAAGGTCCCATGACATCAGTTTCCATGTTTTCTGACTTATCTATCATGTTGCAACGTTGAGTTCTCACCTTAAACCTGCCAGAAAGAGCAAAAAACAGCGTCCATCTGTCTCCTAGTCCAGCCAGTGAGAAGCTCTTCCAGGTTTCAGACCCAGGTTTCAAACCGTTTTTTTCACTCCAGCCCGCTATGAGGTCATAGTGATCCGGACTTGCTTATATGGTCAATTCTCCTCCCACATGCACGTTCACGACACCTGGAGCGAGGCAGTGCCGCCGCCATTGCCCATAGACCGTGTAGTGTTTAGTTTCAGTTTCGTTTCTCTTTCACGTGACAACACTGCCCCCTACTGGGCACTGCCCCCTACTGCAGCAGAAGTGTCAGGCTGCCAAATAAGGAGAAACCCAGCAGAACCGGAAGGCGGCGCTTTCTTCTGATCTCTGAGTTGCTCGTTAGGAAATAATTACAGCGTATTTTGAGTTATAATGGTGCAACGCTAATCTAGAGGCATCAAAGATTACACCTGTTTAATATAAAGTGATTTAAATATGGAGTCACAGGCACTTTAAAACATTTTCCTACTCTCTGAATGGAGTTGAATATTTATGAATAGCTAAGCCCTGCTAGCAGGTTAGTGACAAAAACTAAGTATCCACAAATACTCAACTCATTTCAAGGAGTAGGAAAACATTTTGAAGTATAAAAAAGTGTTCATTGCATGATTATATTTAAAATCTTATGAAATAGTGAGCTGCTTGGTGGCGCATGTTGTTAGCATTGTTGCCCTGCAGCAAGGAGGTTGTGGGTTTGCTTCCCGGCTCTGCAGCTTGCATGTTCTCCCCATGCATGTGTGAGTTTTCTCTGGCACCCCAGTCTTTTTTAAATTTGAAGTCATTGATAATGTGCTTTTTGATCATTCAGTTTTTTCATTTGGAAAAACCTAAAAATTTGAGTTGAATTTACACAAATTTAGGTCAGAAGGACTTGAATTTTTAATTTGTAAGAAACTAAATTATTTGAGTTAGTTTGACTTAAATTTGTTAGGTTAAACCAACTTAATAATTTAAGTTGGATAAACTTAATTGAATTACTTGTTACCAATTGAAGCAATTCAATTAAGTTGGTTCAACTATTCTCTTTTTTCAGTGTATATAAACATGACCAATAAACTCAAAAATGGAAGTAAACACAATTAGTAACATAGACAAATGTTCTGAAGATGTTCAACCAGAGCTCTACGGAACAGTGTGAATGAGGATATGGAGCGGATGGATAGGGGAAGATTATTCCAGTCATGTGGAGCCTTAAACAAAAAGCAAATTTCCCAACCTCCCTTTTAATTCTTGGAACAACAAAAAAGATCTGATCATTGTGTCGCAGACTGTGTTGTGAATTATAACGTATTAAATGTAACTTAAGATAATGTGGGTAATTAAAATAAAAACTCTAAAAAATAAACGGAAACCAGTGAAACTGTCTCCTGGCAGAAGGTGCAAACCAGGATAGTTGTTCATATAACACACAGTGATGAGTCCTGAAGGGAGAGCGAAGCACAAAACGACATATACTGTTAAATGACACATCAATAGAACGCAGACAGGAAGCAGTAGTGTTTTGATAGATGATGTCAGCATAGTCTAGAGTGGGCAGAAGCAGGTGTGTGGCTATTCTTTTCCTAACTAGGAGATTAAAACAGTTAACAGATTGATAGAGTACTTTGAGATGAGAATTGAGTTTATGTGTAGTTGCTTGAATATGAGTTTTAAAGGAGAGATCTGATTCCAGCCAGACACCAAGATATTTATAGGTCTCAGTTTGCTCCAGAGGGGAACGGTCAAGAAAATGAAGATTAAGATGTTTTTCAGACATATCCCGATCTTTCCTATGAAACAATAATGAGTAGGACTTGGATTTATTGAGAAGTAGTTTATTGGCTGATAGCCACTGCTGAACTGAATTGAAGTCATATTGTAAAGAACGACTAATCCCGGCAATAGTTGGCTTACTACTGTAGATGACTGTATCATCGGCATAAAGATGAATATTGCAATCTGTGCAGCATAGAGGCATATCATTGACAAATATGGAGAATAATAAAGGTCTCAAAGACAAACCTTGGGGGACACCTTTAACAATACCAGTGAAATCTGACTGAAAGCCCCTATACGACACACACTGTAGACGATGATGCAGATAGGAGTTAAATTTAATGAGACAACATATTAAAACACATTCTAATTGACAATGGCATCATATTTTATGATTTTTTTCATGATCATTCTGGTTTTTGGATCAAATAATCTATAATTTAAGTCATCTAAAATATAGTAATTACTACTAAAATATGTGTAATTTATCACCAGGAGCTTTGTAAGAAATTTAATGTTTGCAGAATTATTTTTTCTGTGGTGTTTGGTTCAAGTGATAACTTTCCCGTAAAGCATTTCATGCCTCTGTGTGTGTGTGTGTGTGTGTGTGTGTGTGCGTGCGTGCGTGCGTGCGTGTGTGTGTGTGTGTCTTGTTCCACTGGGCTGATTTTAATAAAACTCACTGATTATTATTTGGAGTCAACCTGATTCAAGATGGCCGCCACACACAGCCAGTTTGACAGATTTTAAGCTTAAATGTCGTGTGGTAGTAGTTGATAGTATCAATACTACGTATTTATACTACCAATTTTAAAATCTAAAAGGTCAGTGACCACAAACTGTTCTCTGCAAATCTTTTTCATTTTTCCGCTCAAGTCCCCTTCATAGACTTTGTTTTTGTGTCGTATAATTAAATGTAAGAATTCTCTTTCAGAGTTTGCTGGTAAGATTTAGTGCAGTTTGTTATTGGTGTCTTTTAATCAATCTCAAGCTTTTTGTGTCTTTCTGTCCCCACAGGCTAATGGTTCCCTCCACTGAGTTCTGACAAGACGGAAGAGCTTCCCAATCTAAGAACAACTATCTCCACTTTAGCACTGTCTGGTTACTCCCATTGAATGGAAATGGACATTATTATTTAGCCAGTATCTTTACGGCAGTTGGCTGACTTTTCAGGCCTTAAAACGACTTTATATTTTGTTGTGTCTTGGAGTAGCAGATCAGAAAATAGAAGTACTTTAAATTTGCTGCACCTAGAGTAATAAAAGTGCATTAGAGCTGAAGTAAAAGACATATAGTGCCAACAACCTTTGTGCCAAGATGGATGAGGCTCCAAACAACAGGACTTCCTTGGCTAAAGGTGCCAAGGACATTGCAAAGGAAGCCAAGAGGCAAGCATCCAAAAACTTCAGCAAAGCTGTTGATCGTGCCTCAGATGAATACTCAACCCATCGCAGCTACAACCGCTTCCACAACGAGGATGAGGAGGAGAACAACTACAACACTTACGCTCAGCCAGATGGTCACTATGCTGAGGAGGAGGGGGCGTCCAGTGATGCCACAGAGGGTCACGATGATGAAGATGAGATTTATGAGGGGGAGTATCAAGGAGTACCGGCCTACAACAACGGGAAGCAACAGGATGGTCAGGTGGCTTTGGGCCAGCCGGTCTCTGACAGCCTCAAGAGTCACAAGGAGCTGGAAAATGAGCGACAGGCAGATGAGGAGGAACTGGCCCAGCAGTATGAGCTGATCATGCAGGAGTGTGGTCATGGGAGGTTCCAGTGGCAGCTGTTCTTCGTACTCGGCTTGGCGCTCATGTCAGATGGCGTGGAGGTGTTCGTTGTGGGTTTTGTCCTACCTAGTGCAGAGACAGACATGTGTGTCCCCAATTCTGGTGCTGGATGGCTTGGTAAGAGTTTTTTTGTATTTCATAGAGATACTTCTTGTTTTTGCTTCAAAGCTTCTTTAAAAAGCATTTATTTTCTGACATATTTTCATGCCATTTTTGGTATCAACATCTAGATTCTCTCACTCTGATGATGAGTCAGTCTCATAAATATATGCTCTTGTTTAATGGAGCATTGCTCTTCAGCTCCAGTTCTTGTTCCAGGAAGCTCATTTTTGGCTCTGAACTGTATCTGCAGTTATCACTGGATGATGTCACAGTGCCTTTGTCTAGCTTTTTTTACATACAGCTGTTTCCAAAAAGTTAGAGGATGACACAAATATTGGTTTTCACAAAGTTTACTGCCTCAGTGTTTTTAGTCTTTTAAATGCTGTTATGGTTACTGAACTATATTTAAGTGTTTCATAAGTTTCAAAACCTTTTATTGACAGTTGGTGCCAAGATGATACAAACAGTGTCGGCCCGTCTTTTTAGGGACCTCTGCTGTTCACCATGGCATGCTGTCAGTCAGGATCTTGTTAAATGTTTGGAGATTGACAAAATGTTTTTTTATTAATTATTTTTGTCCATCCATCTCTTGAGGATTGATCACTAGTTCTCACTGAATTAGGGTCAGGGGTGTTTCCTGGTCATGAACCCAAATTGTTGATGTTTCGTTCTTCAGTTAGTTTGATTTTATTTTATGGCACAGTGCTCCATCATGCTGGAATTTATTTTTGTCATTAAACTGCTCTTGGATGGCGGGGAGTTCCTCTGGGAGGATGTTTAGGTACCATTCTTTATTCATGGATGTTCTGAGGCTGAACTGTGAGTGAGTCCACCCCCTTGGCTGAGGAGTAACTTCACACATGGTCTCAGGGTGCTTTACAGTTGGCAGGACACAGAACTGATACACAGGTAGCACTCACCTTTTCTTTTCCAGATGCCTCAAACAATCAATGGGATTTGCCAGAAAAAATAAATCGTCTCCAGTCCTCAGCAGTTTTAATTTTTCCTGGATAAATAAAGGTCAAATAAATAAAATAAAATCTTGATTTTTCAACAGGTCACCTAACATTCTGGACTTTATGCAAAATGATGTTATTATTAATCGTGTCGATTTTGAAAGATAACAAAAGTCAGGGAAACGGCGTTCTTCTTTGCAGCGTATATGAGGCTTTATTTTTACAGCGGGAAGTTAAGCTAATCACATTTAGAGCTGAATCTGCCTTCTCCTGCCTCAGGGGAAGGTCACGTCCACTAACTTTGTTTTTTTGTCACAACAGTTCAACTCCTGCTCAAAAGGCCTTATCCAAAGTCTCTGTCTGACTTGTATCATTCTAGCATGGGCGTAGATTTAGCATGGACGGAGGTGACGTGTCCCCACCAATACCCACCTATCACTGAATTGTCCCCACCAATAAGTCGATCCAAGGATGCTGAAGTAGCGCTGTATCCCCATTCCACACAAATAATATGTGCAGCCCAGCAGACCGACGTGCTTATCATCCTGCTGAATACACTTCACTTCATTAGCTAGCTGTTTTCAAACAATACTGCCTTGATTTATAATGAGCTTCTTTAGAAACTACAGTATTTTAACATATCCTATGTATGGTTCAGTAATGGTTGAATAATGGTTATTGTTTATTTTTCCAGGTTTTTAAAGCACTGTGAATAATGCTTATTGTAGTTCCACCTTATTGTCACAAGAGGGCAATAGATACCAAAGTTTGTCAGCTAAAAGCACTGTAAATAATGATTGTTGTAGTTCCACCTTATTTCCACAAGAGGGCGACAGATACCAAGGTTTTTTCACGTAGGTACATGTACCGTACGTGTCTGGATCGACTGGTGTGAGCCCCCCCCCCCCCCCCCCCCCCCCCCCCCCCCCCCCCCCCCCCCCCCCCCCCCCCCCACAGAGACGCTTAAACCTACGCCCTTGCATTCCTGGAGCCTCTTGACCTTAGAAAGGACAGACATTTGGATCCTTCTCAAACTTTTTGGCTGCAACTGAACAGTTTATGACAAAAAAACCACATAGTAATATTTTTAATCCAAGAGGAATTTTAATAGGTCTGTTTGTGTTAGTACTATTTATTCTCAGCGCTACTGTTTTATACTGTAATCTCACAAGTAAGAAATTCATATTTGTGGAGGTTGGAATAAAAAAAATCCACAAACTGTGAGCGTAACATGACAGCTTTTTGGATTTAAACACTTTAAGTGGCTGCAGTGATGTAGGACAGGACATTTGAACTGATAGCACAACTTATGATCAATTCACTGCTAATATTTCTGACATTATTGATGCTTTAAATATTTCAAGACAAGTGTCAATGAGACTCCAGATTTAGGACAAACAGCCCAGAATTCCCCTCAGCTTCTGTAAGACTTAAATTGCAGAGAAGTTGAACTTTGAATAAAACAGAGAACCAATATGAAACTGGGTTAAATCAGTGAAATACGAGGAAAACAATGACCTATGTTTTGAGTTGTGTACAGAATTTGAAATGTTGGGTGACACTTTCACACACAGTTTCATTGCTGTAGAAGCAGCCACTGAATTGCCATGGCATCAGGTATCTGGAGCTGTGAGTGGGAGGTGTCACCACTCCTACTGGTGGGAAAAGTTGTGTGTCAGTGTTTTTCAGTCTGTGCAATATGAACTCATTATTCTCTTGCTGATATTCCAAAACAGCCACGATAATTTTTTTAATGCCCAATTAAAAGTAAAATGATTGTTTTCAGAGAATCCAAGACAAGTTTCTGCCATGACATTATGATATTGGAGCTAAAGACGGAGGAGAAGGCTAACCTTTCTGGAGCAGGATGGTTAATTATTCACCCAGGTTTCTCCTGTGTTCTGACTCATCTCTCTGTGGGAGACAGGAAGGAAAGAATAGAAAGAATGAGTCATTTTACCAACTGGCAGACACACTGCATAAATAATGGATGTGTGTGCATGCTCACAAGCTTACACAACAGATTGGTGCTTTTATCACGTTTCGACTGAGAAGGTCAGTGACTGTAAGTGGTTGATGAGAGTATCTTTAGCAGAGGTTCGGTGTGAAAGAAAGGTAACAAAAATACAGAATTTAATTCAGAATTGTTCATGCAACTCAGTGGTTGAAGTAGTGTCTTGTTTCCATCATTATAATTGGCACAGTTAAAATTGGCTCAGAGGAACTCAAACTATATTAACAGTTCTGTTAAACAGTGTGTTTATTATAGTGGCTCTGGACCAGCTGCCTTAAATACTGGGTCTGTAACTAGAAAGAACTAAAACTTCTTTAAAATATGGCTGTGAAAATTATTCAAATGACATTTCAGCTCCTAATGATCCCATAATAACATAAATTGTACTGTTATACAGAGAGGGGTTAACACTGAGAATTCTACATTTGTATTCTGTTCATTTACTACCCCCTAGTGGCCGCATATGAGTTAGGTTTTTGCTTTTGTCAAGAGGCTAGTCAAACATGGTCACTCCCCAGTGTGTTTCAGAGACAGTTTCATCGGCGTTTTTTAGCCTTGGAGTATCTTTGTCCGTAAGTTACCTGATGTTAAGGTTTTGTAACATGGTTTTGATGAATATGTTTGACTCTTACAATATCAGTGATTGTAAATACTGTTGTATTAGCTTCAAGTTAGCTAAATGTGTTGCTAGCTGCTTACTAGCTAAAAGTAAATGCTAATGCTACCAACTGAACTGCAAATATCACTGATATGTTCTTCTTTATTATCCATGTGATCAGAAAAACAGCTATTTAAGTTAAGACTAACATTTTTTTGGTTGAAAC
>SSNR01000413.1:298899-338277 GCA_006937965.1 Callopanchax toddi | reverse complement strand
AAACACTATCTAGTTTGCATCAGAGGACTGGCGCAAAACCCGATCAGCAATGAATTTAATCTGATTCCAAATGAAAATTTGCCCAATTTTTTCACAATTCTTTATTTTCAATCAGTTTCCAACATCAGCCAAATGACATGGTAGTTTTATTGTAACTAAAGGGCCGTTTGAATATTCTATACATAAAATACTTATGACTGCATGGACTGGAAACTAAGCAGGATGAGTGTTTTATGCTCTGTCCACTTACTTTTAAGCCACATCCTTCATCCTAAACATGCTAAGGTTTAAATGGTTTGGTTTTATATATATATATATATATATATATATATATATATATATATATATATATATATATATAAAGAGAGAGAGAGAGAGAGAGAGAGAGAGAGAGAGAGAGAGAGAAAGTAGCTTTATTTTCCCTTTATAAACAGAATTCTGGCAGTATCTGGCTGTTCAACTGTACCACACAATGAACCCAGTCATCCTATGGGTGCCTTTAACTAACCCTTTGCTAATTTACATAAACACCCATAAAGCCTGACCTGAGTTTGAACCTTGCAGAAAATCACAAATCCAATCTCCGTGTATCTCAGCTGCCCCATCACCCTCCCCCTTTTTATTACACACACAAACCTGGTGTGGAAGGAGCCATAAAACAAACGACGTGGCGCTCTCAGATAGCATTTCCTTCAGAACATGCATTTGGATGTATCTACACAAATCAGATGTCACCTCTTTTGTGCAGAATGCAGCAGTTTTGATGTTTGGTATGATATGGGTGTGCTATCACATAGCCTCCTCTTCATATCCTGCAGGAGCCTTCTCTGCAGCAGCAGTGCATAGATCCAGTGACTGTCACCTGTAATGAATCACTCGCTCTCAGCGCGTCTGCACGGCGTGATAAGACCCCCTACCTTCACTGTATCTGTCCCATCACCACAAACACAGCCAGGGAAAAGCAGAGAGGACTTCTTTTCCTTTGCCAGCTCTTTTCAGTGCTGCATCATCAAACAATCGCATCTCCACTTCCACTATTAGCATTTTTATTAGCACATACAGAGTAAAGTGAACTATTTACGGGCTTGACAACCCTCACCCCTGTCCACAATGATCCTTTTTTTCTAGCTGTGGAGACAGATGCCTGATTAAAAAACACTACAGCTTCTATTCTCCACTTGTCACTTTAAGAAACATCATTTAGCAGCAACAGTCATTCTATAGAGACACAACCTGGAGTCAAATAGTAATTATACCACAGGTTCATATACTGAAGACATCAAATTATCATGATACATACCACTCAATGCATAAATAAAATGCATGTGAAGCGCATACATGTGCTCATATGTATTAGCACTAAAGCACATATTACTAGCTTTAATAGCTTTCTCAAGGATACATCAACACATGGTTTAGACCTGGTATTGACCTCTGATCTCCTGATCAGTGGACAACCTTTATCTTTATCTTTATCTCTGAGCCAAGGTTGCCCAATGCAGGCCGATTGCAAACTTTCTGTTAGCTTCTGCTCCAGGTGGAGAAATTCAGGAATCTCAGGGTCTTGCTCATGACTGAGGTTAGAATGGAGAAGGAGATTGAAGGACAGTTCAGAGCAGCATCTGCATGAGCGCTGTACTGATCTGTTCTGGTGAAGGCAGAGCTGAGTCAAATGGCAACTAGTTTAGGTACCAAACATTGTGGATAAATAACAAACTAAGAATATGAATACAAGTGACTAAATGGCTTTCTACAAGGTGAGGATCTACTCAGGAGGAGGAGGTTAGAGTAGAGGTGCACTACCTCACTTGGAAGGATGCCTTCTGGACTCCTTCCAAAGGAGGTGTTTCAGACATGTCCTGCAGGCAGAAGGCCCTCTGGTTGACCAAGGACACACTGGAGGGATTAAGTCTAGGCTGGCCTGGGTCCCACTGGATGAGCTGGTGAAAGTGGCCGGGGTGAGGAGGACTGTCTGGGCCTCCCTGCTGTCTGTGGACGCCTCCCTCACAACACAGACCCGGATAAGAGGAAGACAACAAGTATGAGTAAAGTACGAGTACACGTTCCAGATATAGTCATATCTGAACAGCTTTATTTTAGTAAATGTTATACATAAAAACACGGATACTTTTGTCTTCGTTCACCCAATGCACTTTACTGCTGTTGTGGTTTTTGGTTAAATCCCCTCAGAGTGCAGAGAGTTTACACACAATTCCATACACTCCAGGTATATGTTAGCTCAAAATACTCTCTTCAGAAGTGTAAGTGAAGGGTTTTAAAAATCTTGACATAAAACCCCACATAAAACATGAGTGACCTTTGGAAATGAGTTTCATTCTGACGTCTAGTTTTTGGACAGTTTGTCTGATGCTTACGTTTGAGTCTGTGTTCCTGTCTGCCACTCATTAGGTTTAATGTGATGGAGTGAAAGACATAGGTGTGTGTTTACCACAGTCACCCTAATGGGTGGTTACCATGACAACCTTAATGAGCCACTGGCTTTAACATTTCTTTCTGTCTTTATTCTTGTAACACTTTTACAATTCAAACATCAAAACGTAGACCTTTAGCTTCATCGTTGATGTTGGGATTTCATGCAGTAGCTGCTTTGGTACACTTCATCATTTCTCCAGAAATGTTAGGTTTAAATTATTTGATTAGGTTGTAAACTATGAAGTTTTATGTAAAACTGGACCAATTACTAGGAGCACACCGAACCCTGAGCGCAGTCAAAACAAAGTCGGGTTGATCTACAGGGTTGTAAAATCAACTCCCCATGAGGCTCTGAGCCAAGTTCAACTAATCGATCCCTTCTGTGCTATTTATATAGACTTACTTCTGATGCAGCATTCTGTCAGCAGCTCGGAACAACAGGACAGAACGGTGATGCACTTAGAAAACACCACTTAGTTGACAGAGTGAGTTTTAATAGGATGCTGCGCCAAAACCTGCAATGTCACAACTTGGCAGAGAATCACTGACTCTGCAGCTCTTCTGCTCATTTCACACTTTGTTTCTGTTCACAGCTTTACAGCTGAACTAGAGATCAGTGGTGCTGTTCTGGTGAGTCGAATTCACTGCTACCTGCAGGGCACCAAATGGAGGAGTGACAGAATGATTACATAGCTGCTGATGAAACTGAACCGTATTCCTCCTGTGAGTTCGGAGAATTCAAAACAGCTAAACGTTGAGTGAAAACTGGAGCTGCCCTCATCAAGTCAGCAGAAATATAATGTTCAGTGAAGGTTAGCCTGCTAACAGGTTCACCATCATTAAGTAGTGGGATGTAAAAGATATGAAGGCTTTCTGTAAAATAACGTCTTACCGTGTCAGGGAGGTACCAGGCGTCTGAATCAGTAAGTGACTTTTGGAGACATAAGGAAGATAATTAGTGTCATCTGCTGACTTCTGGATTGGACGTTCTATCTGTTGAAATGTTCTATAATATTGAAACGTTCTGAATTTCAAACAACAATACGATCTGAACACATTTTGGTAATTTGTTAGAATTAATTAGAATTCCCCTGACATGTGATGTCAGTTTCTCTCAGTTTGTCTCTATTTGAGGATTTTTGTGTCCATTAGTTGATAACTAATTATTTATAAACTTTTGAACTAATGAAAAACACACATGTACAAACAGAATTCCACTTTCTGACTAAATTGTGTTTCATTCACGTTGCAGCTAAATGTTTGACTCTTCCCCTTCCAGGCAGCATCGTGTATCTGGGAATGATGTTCGGAGCGTTTTTTTGGGGCGGCCTGTCCGACAAGGTGGGTCGTAAACAGTGCCTCCTGATCTCCATGTCTGTCAACGGCTTCTTTGCCTTCCTCTCCTCCTTTGTCCAAGGCTACAGCATGTTCCTCTTCTGCCGCATGGTGTCTGGCTTTGGGTGAGTTCACTTAACCTTTACTCTCCATTATAATGTTCATTCTCTTCTGTTCATTATAAATGAGATTCTGAAGTCCCTCCTCTTGAGGATTCCTCCCCCTGCAGGCTGATCTTTTATTTCCTGGGTTCTTTCCCTCCTTTAAAGTCTAAATACACAATAAGGGGTTGTTCTAACGGCCTGGATCAGCCCATCCTCATCCCTTTGAGTGGAGTGTGAAGGAAGAACAAAGAAAAACAGAAACGTTTGCAGAATTGAACCACGCGTAATAACTGAACATCTCCATGCTCTGACGCCGGTGTTGTCTGCCTGGCTGCCCACATATTTGATAAATGACCTCAGTTATCTGACAGCCTCTTTATACTGTGAATGAACCCCTTTTCCAGTGGTCGTGACTCGAGCTGATGATCAAGAATTAGATGGTAAACTTTTCTGAAAAACATGTAAAGGGTTTAGAACAATTCACCTCTACTGACAAACATGTGCCCAAACATCAACCAAATGAAAGCAAATCTTTTGAAGAATGTTTCTGTGGACAGGTTTTTTATCTTAGCTGGTGGTGGTCAGAGGGCTGGTGGTGGTCAGAGGGCTGGTGGTGGTCAGAGGACTGGTGGTGGTCAGAGGGCTGGTGGTGGAGGTCAGAGGGCTGGTGGTGGTCAGAGGGCTGGTGGTGGTCAGAGGGCTGGTGGTGGTCAGAGGGGGGGTGGTGGTGGTCAGAGGGCTGGTGGTGGTGAGCGGGCGGGTGGTGGTGGTCAGAGGACTGGTGGTGGAGGTCAGAGGGCTGGTGGTGGTCAGAGGGCTGGTGGTGGTGAGAGGGCTGGTGGTGGTGGTCAGAGGGCTGGTGGTGGTCAGAGGGTTGGTGGTGGTGGTCAGAGGGCTGGTGGTGGTCAGAGGGCTGGTGGTGGTCAGAGGGCTGGTGGTGGTGGTCAGAGGGCTGGTGGTGGTGGTCAGAGGACTGGTGGTGGTGGTCAGCGGGCTGGTGGTGGTCAGAGGGCTGGTGGTGGTCAGAGGGCTGGTGGTGGAGGTCAGAGGGCTGGTGGTGGTCAGAGGGCTGGTGGTGGTCAGAGGACTGGTGGTGGTGGTCACAGAGCTGGTGGAGGTCAGAGGGCTGGTGGTGGTGGTCAGAGGGCTGGTGGTGGTGGTCAGAGGGCTGGTGGAGGTGGTCAGAGGGCTGGTGGTGGTCAGAGGGCGGGTGGTGGTGGTCAGAGGACTGGTGGTGGTGGTCAGCGGGCTGGTGGTGGTCAGAGGGCTGGTGGTGGTGGTCAGAGGGCTGGTGGTGGTCAGAGGGCTGGTGGTGGTCAGAGGGCTGGTGGTGGTGGTCAGAGGGCTGGTGGTGGTGGTCAGAGGGCTGGTGGTGGTGGGAAGGGGGGTGGTGGTGGTCAGAGGGCTGGTGGTGGTCAGAGGGCTGGTGGTGGTCAGAAGGCTGCTGGTGGTCAGAGGGGTGGTGGTGGTCGGAGGGGGGGTGGTGGTGGTCAGAGGGCTGGTGGTGGTGGTCAGAGGACTGGTGGTGGTGGTCAGCGGGCTGGTGGTGGTCAGAGGACTGGTGGTGGTGGGCAGAGGGCTGGTGGAGGTCAGAGGGCTGGGGGTGGTCAGAGGGCTGGTGGTGGTCAGCGGGCTGGTGGTGGTCAGAGGACTGGTGGTGGGGGTCAGAGGGCTGGTGGTGGACAGAGGGCTGGTGGTGGTCAGAGGGCTGGTGGTGGTCAGAGGGCGGGTGGTGGTGAGCAGAGGGCTGGTGGTGGTCAGAGGGCTGGTGGTGGTGGTCAGAGGGCTGGTGGTGGTCAGAGGGCTGGTGGTGGTCAGAGGGCTGGTGGTGGTCAGAGGGCTGGTGGTGGTCAGAGGGCTGGTGGTGGTCAGAGGGCTGGTGGTGGTGGTCAGAGGACTGGTGGTGGTGGTCAGCGGGCTGGTGGTGGTCAGAGGGCTGGTGGTGGTGGTCAGAGGGCTGGTGGTGGTGGTCAGAGGGCTGGTGGTGGTCAGAGGGCTGGTGGTGGTGGTCAGAGGGCTGGTGGTGGTCAGAGGGCTGGTGGTGGTCAGAGGGCTGGTGGTGGTCAGAGGGCTGGTGGTGGAGGTCAGAGGGCTGGTGGTGGTCAGAGGGCTGGTGGTGGTGGTCAGAGGGCTGGTGGAGGTCAGAGGGCTGGTGGTGGTGGTCAGAGGGCTGGTGGTGGTGGTCAGAGGGCTGGTGGTGGTCAGAGGGCTGGTGGTGGTCAGAGGGCTGGTGGTGGTCAGAGGGCTGGTGGTGGTGGTCAGAGGGCTGGTGGTGGTCAGAGGGCTGGTGGTGGTCAGAGGGCGGTGGTGGTGGTCAGAGGGCTGGTGGTGGTCAGAGGGCTGGTGGTGGTGGTCAGAGGGCTGGTGGTGGTGGTCAGAGGGCTGGTGGTGGTCAGAGGGCTGGTGGTGGTGGTCACAGAGCTGGTGGAGGTGAGAGGGCTGGTGGTGGTGGTCAGAGGGCTGGTGGTGGTCAGAGGGCTGGTGGTGGTGGTCAGAGGGCTGGTGGTGGTCAGAGGGCTGGTGGTGGTCAGAGGGCTGGTGGTGGTGGTCAGAGGGCTGGTGGTGGTCAGAGGGCTGGTGGTGGTGGTCAGAGGGCTGGTGGTGGTCAGAGGGCTGGTGGTGGTGGGGAGGGGTGGTGGTGGTCAGAGGGCTGGTGGTGGTGGTCAGAGGGCTGGTGGTGGTGGTCAGAGGGCTGGTGGAGGTCAGAGGGCTGGTGGTGGTAGTCAGAGGGCTGGTGGTGGTCAGAGGACTGGTGGTGGTGGTCAGAGAGCTGGTGGAGGTCAGAGGGCTGGTGGTGGTCAGAGGGCTGGTGGTGGTGGTCAGAGGGCTGGTGGTGGTCAGAGGGCTGGTGGTGGTGGTCAGAGGGCTGGTGGTGGTGGTCAGAGGGCTGGTGGTGGTGGTCAGAGGGCTGGTGGTGGTCAGAGGGCTGGTGGTGGTGGTCAGAGGGCTGGTGGTGGTCAGAGGGCTGGTGGTGGTCAGAGGGCGGTGGTGGTGGTCAGAGGACTGGTGGTGGTGGTCACAGAGCTGGTGGAGGTCAGAGGGCTGGTGGTGGTGGTCAGAGGGCTGGTGGAGGTCAGAGGGCTGGTGGTGGTCAGAGGGCTGGTGGTGGAGGTCAGAGGGCTGGTGGTGGTCAGAGGGCTGGTGGTGGTCAGAGGGCTGGTGGTGGTGGTCAGAGGGCTGGTGGTGGTGGTCAGAGGGCTGGTGGTGGTGGTCAGAGGGCTGGTGGTGGTCAGAGGACTAGTGGTGGAGGTCAGAGGGCTGGTGGTGGTCAGAGGGCTGGTGGTGGTCAGAGGGCTGGTGGTGGTCAGAGGACTGGTGGTGGTAATCAGAGGGCTGGTGGTGGTCAGAGGGCTGGTGGTGGTCAGAGGGCTGGTGGTGGTGGTCAGAGGGCTGGTGGTGGTGGGAGGGGGGGTGGTGGTGGTCAGAGGGCTGGTGGTGGTCAGAGGGCTGGTGGTGGTGGTCAGAGGGCTGGTGGTGGTCAGAGGGCTGGTGGTGGTCAGAGGGCTGGTGGTGGTGGTCAGAGGGCTGGTGGTGGTGGTCAGAGGGCTGGTGGTGGTGGTCAGAGGGCTGGTGGTGGTCAGAGGGCTGGTGGTGGTGGTCAGAGGGCTGGTGGTGGTCAGAGGGCTGGTGGTGGTGGTCAGAGGGCTGGTGGTGGTGGTCAGAGGGCTGGTGGTGGTCAGAGGGCTGGTGGTGGTGGTCAGAGGGCTGGTGGTGGTCAGAGGGCTGGTGGTGGTCAGAGGGCTGGTGGTGGTCAGAGGGCTGGTGGTGGTGGTCAGAGGGCTGGTGGTGGTCAGAGGGCTGGTGGTGGTGGTCACAGAGCTGGTGGAGGTGAGAGGGCTGGTGGTGGTGGTCAGAGGGCTGGTGGTGGTGGGCGGGGGGGTGGTGGTGGTCAGAGGGCTGGTGGTGGTCAGAGGGCTGGTGGTGGTGGTCAGAGGGCTGGTGGTGGTCAGAGGGCTGGTGGTGGTCAGAGGGCTGGTGGTGGAGGTCAGAGGGCTGGTGGTGGTGGTCAGAGGACTGGTGGTGGTGGTCAGCGGGCTGGTGGTGGTCAGAGGGCTGGTGGTGGTGGTCAGAGGGCTGGTGGTGGTCAGAGGGCTGGTGGTGGTGGTCAGAGGGCTGGTGGTGGTCAGAGGACTGGTGGTGGTCAGAGGGCTGGTGGTGGTGGTCAGAGGGCTGGTGGTGGTGGTCAGAGGACTGGTGGTGGTCAGAGGGCTGGTGGTGGTGGTCACAGAGCTGGTGGAGGTGAGAGGGCTGGTGGTGGTGGTCATAGGGCTGGTGGTGGTCAGAGGGCTGGTGGTGGTCAGAGGGCTGGTGGTGGTGGTCAGGGGGCTGGTGGTGGTCAGAGGGCTGGTGGTGGTGGTCACAGAGCTGGTGGAGGTGAGAGGGCTGGTGGTGGTGGTCAGAGGGCTGGTGGTGGTCAGAGGGCTGGTGGTGGTCAGAGGGCGGGTGGTGGTGGTCAGAGGGCTGGTGGTGGTCAGAGGGCTGGTGGTGGTCAGAGGGCTGGTGGTGGTGGTCAGAGGACTGGTGGTGGTGGTCACAGAGCTGGTGGAGGTCAGAGGGCTGGTGGTGGTGGTCAGAGGGCTGGTGGAGGTCAGAGGGCTGGTGGTGGTGGTCACAGGGCTGGTGGTGGTCAGAGGGCTGGTGGTGGTGGTCAGAGGGCTGGTGGTGGTGGTCAGAGGGCTGGTGGTGGTGGTCAGAGGGGTGGTGGTGGTCGGAGGGGTGGTGGTGGTCAGAGGGCTGGTGGTGGTCAGAGGGCTGGTGGTGGTGGGCAGAGGGCTGGTGGTGGTCAGGGGGCTGGTGGTGGTGGTCAGAGGGGTGGTGGTGGTGGTCAGGGGGGTGGTGGTGGTGGTCAGAGGGCTGGTGGTGGTCAGAGGGCTGGTGGTGGTGGTCAGAGGGCTGGTGGTGGTCAGAGGGCTGGTGGTGGTCAGAGGGCTGGTGGTGGTCAGAGGGCTGGTGGTGGAGGTCAGAGGGCTGGTGGTGGTCAGAGGGCTGGTGGTGGTGGTCATAGGCCTGGTGGTGGTCAGAGGGACCTGGTGGTGGTCACAGGGACCTGGTGGAGGTCTGAGGGACCTGGTAGTGGTCAGAGGGCTGGTGGTGGTGGTCAGAGGGCTGGTGGTGGTGGTCAGAGGACTGGTGGTGGTGGTCAGCGGGCTGGTGGTGGTCAGAGGGCTGGTGGTGGTCAGAGGGACGTGGTGGAGGTCAGAGGGCTGGTGGTGGTCAGAGGGCTGGTGGTGGTCAGAGGGCTGGTGGTGGTCAGAGGGCTGGTGGTGGTCAGAGGGCTGGTGGTGGTGGTCAGAGGGGCTGGTGGTGGTCAGAGGGCTGGTGGTGGTCAGAGGGCTGGTGGTGGGCAGAGGGCTGGTGGTGGTCAGAGGGCTGGTGGTGGTCAGAGGGCTGGTGGTGGTGGTCAGGGGACTGGTGGTGGTGGTCAGAGGGCTGGTGGTGGTCAGAGGGCTGGTGGTGGTCAGAGGGCTGGTGGTGGTGGTCACAGAGGTGGTGGAGGTGAGAGGGGTGGGGGTGGTGGTCAGAGGGCTGGTGGTGGTCAGAGGGGTGGTGGTGGTGGTCAGAGGGCTGGTGGTGGTGGTCAGAGGGCTGGTGGTGGTCAGAGGGCTGGTGGTGGTCAGAGGGCTGGTGGTGGTCGGAGGGCTGGTGGTGGTGGTCAGAGGGCTGGTGGTGGTGGTCAGAGGGCTGGTGGTGGTGGTCAGAGGGCTGGTGGTGGTGGTCAGAGGGCTGGTGGTGGTCAGAGGGCTGGTGGTGGTGGTCAGAGGGCTGGTGGTGGTCAGAGGGCTGGTGGTGGTCAGAGGGCTGGTGGTGGTAGGTCAGAGGGCTGGTGGTGGTCAGAGGGCTGGTGGTGGTGGTCAGAGGGCTGGTGGTGGTCAGAGGGCTGGTGGTGGTGGTCAGAGGACTGGTGGTGGTGGTCAGAGGGCTGGTGGTGGTCAGAGGGCTGGTGGTGGTCAGAGGGCTGGTGGTGGTCAGAGGGCTGGTGGTGGTGGCGGGGGGGTGGTGGTGGTTAGAGGGCTGGTGGTGGTGGTCAGAGGGCTGGTGGTGGTGGTCAGAGGGCTGGTGGTGGTCATAGGACTGGTGGTGGTGGTCAGAGGAGTGGTGGTGGTGGTCAGAGGGCTGGTGGTGGTCAGAGGGCTGGTGGTGGTCAGAGGGCTGGTGGTGGTGGTCAGAGGGCTGGTGGTGGTCAGAGGGCTGGTGGTGGTGGTCAGAGGGCTGGTGGTGGTCAGAGGGCTGGTGGTGGTGGTAGGGGTGGTGGTGGTGGTCAGAGGGGTGGTGGTGGTGGGCAGAGGGCTGGTGGTGGTCAGAGGGCTGGTGGTGGTCAGAGGGCTGGTGGTGGTGGTCAGAGGGCTGGTGGTGGTCAGAGGGCTGGTGGTGGTGGTGAGGGGACTGGTGGTGGTGGTGAGAGGGGTGGTGGTGGTGGGGTGGTGGTGGTGGTCAGAGGGCTGGTGGTGGTGGTCAGAGGGCTGGTGGTGGTCAGAGGGCTGGTGGTGGTCAGAGGGCTGGTGGTGGTGGTCAGAGGGCTGGTGGTGGTGGTCAGAGGGCTGGTGGAGGTCAGAGGGCTGGTGGTGGTGGTCAGAGGGCTGGTGGTGGTCAGAGGACTGGTGGTGGTGGTCACAGAGCTGGTGGAGGTCAGAGGGCTGGTGGTGGTGGTCAGAGGGCTGGTGGAGGTCAGAGGGCTGGTGGTGGTCAGAGGGCTGGTGGTGGTCAGAGGGCTGGTGGTGGAGGTCAGAGGGCTGGTGGTGGTCAGAGGGCTGGTGGTGGTCAGAGGGCTGGTGGTGGTCGTCAGAGGGGTGGTGGTGGTCAGAGGGCTGGTGGTGGTGGTCACAGAGCTGGTGGAGGTGAGAGGGCTGGTGGTGGTGGGCAGAGGGCTGGTGGTGGTCAGAGGGCTGGTGGTGGTGGTCGGAGGGCTGGTGGTGGTCAGAGGGCTGGTGGTGGTCGGAGGACTGGTGGTGGTGGTGAGGGGGCTGGTGGTGGTCAGAGGGCTGGTGGTGGTGGTCAGAGGGCTGGTGGTGGTCAGAGGGCTGGTGGTGGTGGTCAGAGGGCTGGTGGTGGTGGTCAGAGGGCTGGTGGCGCCTCTGTGTCTCTGTAGCTCCATCAGCAGGTGAATCACTGGTCCACTGACTATACAAATGTGAGACATTTGTCTGTTGTAGATGGCTCTTTGAACAACCTCAGTTAGGAAACATGAAGATTAGTTTTGGCCTGATTGCTGAGGAACAGAGGAGCCAGAACACTTCTTAGCCTGCTTGATCTGGTGCCACAGGTCCTGTCCTCCAGAAACCCTTGTTCACAGTGAGAGTGACCAGAGATCTGCTTGACTCCACTTCCATGAGCCTGAGAGCTGACAGCAGGCTTCCTGATTTCTGTTGGGTCTCAGCCTTAGACATAAGGTCAGGAGCACCACCATCCTGTTGGTGCTCCTCTGCATGAGCAGAAGTACTCCAGATGTCCTCCCTCTGGAGATTTATCTGGGCACATTTAACTGGGAGAACTCACTGGAAGGATTATTCTCAGAGAACTGGGAACACCTTAGGATGCCCCAGGAGGAACTGGAGGGTGTCGCTGAGGAGGGATCTCTGGCTTTAGTGCCTGGATCTGTTACCTTTTAGAGAGGTAGAAAATATATGTATGTAAGCATGAATATGTGTATGTGTGGATGGACTGACAGACATATGGATGTAAGAATGAATGGTTGGACAGATGGATGGATAAGCAGTTACTCTTACTGAACGTTAATGGTTGTTTGCAGAGGAATGAATCAGCAGAGTTGTATAAAATGTCTGCAGGATTAAATGATCGAGATGTAACCATGATACAAAGGTTTACTTAATGATCTTCACATGAGACAAGTCATTAGCTTGTTAAGATGAACAGAAGTAATCCCTGTTTCTTCAAACTGTGGCCCTTTCAAAAACCCAACAGGTAAGATATTAATTGTTCATAATTTTTCACAAAACCCACTTGACATGATCTGAATCCCATCATGTCCTAGGGAATCTTTATTTTTTAGTACTTGAAAGACACAATATGTGCTAATTTTCCTAAAATCCATCCATTTCAGTTTGCTGACACCTTCAGCCAGTTACACACAATGATCACTTGTGGCTTAATCTAAAAGGCAGCATTCATTCTAATGGCATTAGAGTTTTATAACCTTCTAAACTTTTATTTGTTCTCTTAATTTTCAAAATGTGCTAAAGCAGAATCATTGCAAAAAGTAAAATATTTATGATTCCACCTAAATGTTGAGGAACCATGACGTTTTAAAATGAACAAACCTCTGATTTATGGCGGAAGAGATTTCTGAAGGAATGCTGAGTTTCCTCTTCTGAAACGCAGCCTAGCTCTGAGCGCTGCTGCTGGTTTGACTAGCTGATGCCTGTTTCATTAAGCTTTTTCCTACCTCATTAACTTTGATACCATAAGCCGCCTCAGCAAAACAGAAGAGAGAAAGCCCATCTGGACAAATAGCACAGATTATATTTCTACGATCCTTTTAATTAAGCAAAATTAGGGGAACAGATTGTTTATAAAGAATGGTTTAACATCTCTGAATGATAGAGGCAGCAGCAGGTTGATTATGAAGGAATATTCCAAGTTTTCTATAAAAACCTGATGAAGCGTTCATTCATTAAGAATCTGCTACATTTAAAGGCACAGGGTGTAATATTGATCTCTGTCAAGAAACTAGAAGAATGTTGTTGCACAGCCTGTTTCAGGTTTTTAATGCTACCATGAGTTATTGTTCATGAATAAACTTACTGTAGAAATCAGAATTTAAAAGTTTGTTGAAGTCCTTTAAAATGAGGCTCTATGAACAAATATGTCTTACTTGTAGATTTCTCTTTGAACAACCTGATCAAACAGATCAGTTCTGATCCGGTTGATGAGCTACGAGCGGTTTGTGGCCATCTTATCACAACTCTAATCACAAGAACGCCATCTTGGTTCATGCTAACAATACATTATAGGATTTTAATATAGATCAGGAGAAATTAGCCTCAGAGCTAACTATCTGTAGTACTCCAGGTTCACAGTGAAGCAGGTATGGTAAGACATTCTTATAATTTGTATAAATGTCCAGGCTCCTGATTACATTCTGCTGCTCGTAGCCTTCAGCCCCGATTCAGAATCAGCTGGTTGTTTCTCGTGTGAAGCTAAATACTAAGGGGACAAGGCCTTTTAGTCTGGCTCCAAGGCTGGAACAGTTTGCCTCTGAAACTCTTTAGATATTTTTTAAAACACCAAAAGACTTTTGAGCTTTTATGCAGTGATTTTGTTGTGAAACCTTTGATTCAGCACTGTGTGATTTCATGCATTTAAAATGAGTTTATAGATAAAATTTACTGAGGCAAACGTTCGCTTGATAACTGGCCTCACTGTAGACAGTTGTTCATTGATCTGCCTAAAATAAACTAATCTTTATTTCTTCAGTCTGAAACAAGATAATAACAGCTCATAACCACTTCCAATGATCCTAACCTGTTGTAGAGTTAAACAGCCTCTGTTAGGATAAATAAAGATTTGCTCTGACCAGCTTGAAGAGCTAATGGTCATAGACTGCCCCCCCTCCCCATGATGATATAAATTAACTGTGGTGTATGACACAAAGTGAAGTAGACCGAAAACTCCTCAAATGCTAGACATCATGCTGCGATTTGAGAACATTCAGGAACAAATGAGAAACAAAATAATTGAGGGCTCTCATTCTGGAAAAGGTTCTAAAGCCATTTCTAAAGCTGTGGGACTCCAGAGAACCACAGTGAGAACCTTTATCCACAAAGGGTGAAAACATGGAACAGTGGTGGACCTGACCAGGATGACCAAAACACTCTGAGAGCTCAGCAACAACTCTGAGGTCACAGAACAACTTTAAAAGAACTGCAGCCTCAGTTTGACTCCACCATAAGAGACTTAGTAACCTGGCCTGTATGGCTGAGTTACAAGATAATAACATTATGAGCAAAAATAGCATAAAGGTTCACCTTTGTTTTTGCCAGAAAACATCTTGATGATCCCCAGACTTTTGGGGAAACGCTGGAAAGACGAGACAAAAGTTGAACTTTTTGGAAGGTGTTTCCTGAAACATCCGGTGTAAAAGTAACACAGCATTTCAGAAAACGATCATACCAACCGTAAAACATGGTAGTGTGATGGTCTGGGCCTGTTTTGGTCCTGGACCTGGAAGACTTGCAGTGGTTAAATGAACCATGAACTCTGCTGTTCATCAAACAGCCTAAAGGAAAATGTCCGGCCATCCGTTCATGACCTCAAGCTGAAGCTCACTTTGGTTCTGCAGCAGGAGAATGATCCACAACACAATGAAGAGGATGCTGACTTCATCAAACTGGATATTTTATTTGATGAACTGCTGGCTCTTGGCCTGTCCTTCTTTATCTGCTCCAGGATCAAAGCCTTCATCACTGAATGAAACTGGCCCCTTCACATTCCCCTCCATCACTCTCAGCATCGCCGCCCCACAAGTCTGTGTGTAGAGCTCTCTCCTCTCTGCACACCCACGACGGCACACTCATCAAACACCATCATTAAATCTGCAGATGACCCAACCATCAATGGACTTACTGTATGTCAGAGGAAGATGAGTCTGTGTACTGAGATGAGGTTTAGAACCAGTACTGCTGCATGTCGGTGGTTCACTGGCTGCACTGCTGCAGATGACCCGACCCAGCAGAGGCAGACAAGACCTAAATCTGAAAGAGATGCTTAAAAAGGTGGTTCATGTTGGGAAACCCTCCAATGTGGCTGAATTACAACTATTCTGCAAAGATGAGACAAAATTCCTCCAGAGCCTGTGACATCCTCATTCTCAGGTTTCACAAATAGTGACTGCTGAGTGGTCCAACCAGTTGTTAGGGTTAGGAGGCAATGACTTCTGTGTTTACATGTGATATCACTGGCTAAAATTTAAATGTGTTTGATGATTAGAAACATTTAGGTGTGACGAACAAACACTGTTTCATACCACTGTATGAACAGCGTTTCATGAGATGAAAACATCTAGAGTTTTCTTCACCTTCCCTTTAAAATGAGAAGAAAACCTGCACAGCGTTGACTCCATGATGTTCATAATAGTTTTTTGTACATGTTAATGCCATTGTTGCTATGGAGCGTACAGGTCATGACCACAAACTGACTTTGCAGGATTGGTGGAGCGGTGCCGATAGTGTTCTCCTTCTTTGCGGAGGTCTTGGCTCGGGAGAAGCGAGGAGAGCATCTGAGCTGGCTGTGTATGTTCTGGATGATCGGAGGGATTTACGCTTCAGCCATGGCCTGGGCCATCATCCCCCACTATGGTGAGTAACAGCTCTAACACCACCAGAGTGGCACTTTGACCTCAGACCAAAACAGAGAGCCTTTGGTGTCTGTGTTATTATTGGTACGGAACCCCTAAGGGGATGGGAATAAGTTATATTTAAAAGTAGTATCTGGCATGCACCAGATAGTATGGATTGTTATGGATAGTTTAGGACATGATGGATGGATGGATGGATGGATGGATGGATGGATGGATGGATGGATGGATGGATGATGGATGGATGGATGGATGGATGGATGGATGGATGGATGGATGGATGGATGGATGGATGGATGGATGGATGGATGGATTGATTGATTGATTGATTGAGCGATCTTGACCATAAGTTCAGAGTATGTTTAAGAACTGGGGAGTTTCCAAACCGTTAACGCGTTGCTCTTTGAGCCACTAGCTCTGAATTTATGGCACGATGATGCTCCATCGTGATGGAAAAGGCGATGGTTATTTCATTAATTTTTTTCACTCATCCAGTTTTACAAAATCCAGTCATTAATTAATTAGTTAACACAATACTCTGACAGCTACAAAACTTCAAACAGTTAAGGAGTGAAAAAGGAACAGGATTAAGAAAATCTTAAATAACCTGTCCATTTTCCTGATCAACAATTAAAACAAATCAATCAGAAACACTTGATTCATTCCAGAGAGATATTAGACATTATCTATTATTGTAGGCTGTTCTAAGGTCTGCCTCCTCTCCCGCCAGTGCATTTATGGTCAAGCCCCCCACTACCTAAAGGAACTCCTCACTTCCCCGACCTCATGCATCCTTCGCTCCACAAAATCTAACACCCTTCAAACCCGCAGAACCAAGCTCTGCAGCATGGGAGATCGGGCCTTTTCCTCTGCTGCTTCGAGGTTGTGGAATGCCCTCCCTGTCCACTAGAGGGCTCCACAAACTGTAGATGCTTTCAAACAGAACCTAAAAACCTAGAAAAACTTTTTGTTAATTGTATTCTGAACTTTGAATCATCTATTTTAAGCTGCTGTTCTGTAGCACTTTGAGATTGGTGAAATATAAATTGCAATATAAGTTAAATTTATTATTTTTCTAGCTGTGGGCAGTAATTATCCGAAGCGGCAGTAGCTCAGTAGGTAGAGTGGTCATCTGGCAACCAGAGGGTTGTTGGTTCACTTCCAGGTTCTGCTGGGTCACTTTGTTGTTGTGTCCTTGGGCAAGACACATCACCCACCTTGCCTGCTGGTGGAGGTCGCAGGGCCTAGTGGCACCTGGTGTATAATAATAATAATGCATCAGTTTTATATAGCGTTTTTCTAGGTCACTCAAAGACGCTTTACAGAGTTGCATTATTCATTCACACAGTCATTCTCACCGGTGGTGGTAAACTACGACAGACGTCTGTAGCCACAGCTGCCCTGGGGCAGACTGACAGAAGAGAGGCTGCCATTCTGACCATCGGCCCTTCTGACCACCACCAACATTCACACACAGTCACACTCACATTCACACAGGCAAGGTGGGTGAAGTGTCTTGCCCAAGGACACAACGACAATCTAACCCAGCCAGAGCTGGGGATCGAACCGGTGACCCTCCGGTTACCAGACCGGCCACTCTCCCAACTGAGCTAATGCCGCCCCATGTCAGCGTCATATCTGTCAGTGCGCCCCAGGGCTACAATGTATCTTACTGCCTTCATCGTGTGAATGACTAAGTGTAGTGTAAAGTGCTTTGGAGTTCCTGGACTTGATAAAATATTATGTAGGCCATTTACCATCTTCTGTAGCAGTCAGTGTAGCAGCATGTCATGGACTGGGGTAGTGCAGGACCCAAACGCAGGAGGACGGAGGCAGGAACAGGTGAGGTTAAACATCAAACAGCTTTATTGTTGGCTGGACACAGGAGACACAGCAGGAGACATGAGGCTGGGGATACAACACAAGGAACCGACAGGGAGTGACTGAACTAAACAGCATACATATATAAAGAGGGAGCTAATCAAGAAGACGAGACACACCTGGAGGGGATTAGTGCAGGACACAGGAGGAGGAACACAGGCACAAACTGGACACCAGGGGGCAGAATATGGCAGAAGCAGATCTGAAGACATCTCTGACTGAAGACACTCTGTTATTGTCTGCAGAGATGGAATTTCACAGTCCTGGATTTGACCATCTTGACAAACTGTGCTAATCCACCTCCTTTGCTTTTTCTGCTTCTCTTCAAATCTCCATCCAGCTGTTTCCTTTTTATGAAGGTAGATATGTAACAAACAGATAGCAGGTGATAGGTGGAGGCTCTGAGCAGCATCA
Source organism: Callopanchax toddi (assembly GCA_006937965.1). Taxonomy (NCBI): domain Eukaryota; kingdom Metazoa; phylum Chordata; class Actinopteri; order Cyprinodontiformes; family Nothobranchiidae; genus Callopanchax; species Callopanchax toddi. Next base: position 320,799 of record SSNR01000413.1, on the reverse strand, counting down.
GAGAAAACAACACTGATTATTCATAATAGAAGATCACACGTCTTTGTCTTTTCTTTTTAAAGCATTACTGCAGTAGCAAAACACTCTTCTTGACCCTGCCTATAAACATAATCAATATTTCTGCTGTTAATTTCACAGACTTTTATGAGGCAGTAAAAGAAAATAAAAGGTTGTCTTGTAAAATAACTCCCATAACCACATGTGAGGAGTTTGTGTTGGATGTGTGTGTCTCTGTCAGAGCATCTGAAAAAACAAGCAAAAGGGAATCAGTCTGGTACGGAGGAGAACGAGGAAAGAAAAGAGAAAGAGATTAGAGAGAGGTGAGTGGAGAGGAGAGGTGGAGTACTTGATTTATGTGGCCCATATCACGGATAATCGAAAGGTGAAAGGATGCAGCATCGGGGAGGAGGAGGAGAGAAAACAAAGGGAGGGAGAGTGTGAAAGGAGAGGTTAAAAAAAAGAAATGGAAAAGAGTTTTGTTTCATTTTCAGAGCTGTGTTGAAAGGATATAACGCGCTCTGCTCCTGGACTTTTCCCATCAGAACTCTGTCTCTGCTGGAGGTTGAACCATGAGAGAGTACATGTATTAACACCATAAAGTTTCCCCTCACACATCACAGTTCTCATGTTCTATAGAAAATATAATGTTTACTTTTATGTGGCAAATACTTTTCACCCATCCTCCTGTAAGATGACTGGAAGATCAGCTGACAAAGTAAAACTCTTCCAGGGTTTGAATGATGCTGGTAAATCTCCTTTATGTTGCTTTCACCCATTCATCAACATTCATTTGATTACAGATGTAGTGCATACAGTATAACCTTCATCCAACATTCTCAACAAACAGAGCCTATGGCACACAGAACATTCTGCACCAAGTTCTGCATTTAGATGCTTCAGAAAGACAAATGAAATCCAGACGTTTTGCACATTCTTCTGAAGTTTTATATTTAAAAATGATAATTCTGACTGAATATTTCAGTAAAAGTGACTGTAGAAGTTAATCACAGGGGCCAACGTATCAGTTAGTTTGACCTTAGTTTTTGTTTTCAGTCTGTTTGGTTCCTTCATCATTTCATGGTTAGGGCTAGTAAACTATTTAGTTATTGGATTCATTTTGGATGATTAATAGAGTCCGTTACCTCACTGATATCTGAGCGGATGACTAGATTTATCAGCTCTGACTCATGAAAGTGTTCAAAGAGTTCAAATAATTCACAAACAGCTCAGAGAGAGGAGGTTAGACCACCAGCTCAGGATCAGCACTTTTATCCTGTTTTAACTTCTGGATTATCTGACCAATGGCAGGCTGAACATTCTCACCTGGTTTGGATGCGTTGTGTTTCGTTTCCTGTGTGAAAATAAACCAAACCACAGAACAAAGCTACAAATGAACTAAACTATGAACTGATTTGGATCAGAGGAGCCAAACTACTGACGTGAAAACGCCCTCATCTGAGAAGAGTTCCAGTCATCTGGGAAAACTTTTCAAATACTTTGAGAGGAACTTGGTTGTGCAGAGTCTTTGAACATGTTAAACATTTCAGCAAGGCCCTGTGACTCTCATGATGAAAATGGAAAGCCTCACTGTCATTTCATGATTCTTTGGAAACGTACTAACGCTGTTAATGATTTGTAGCCAACATTGAGAGGTGGGGCCTTTGGGTGCTGGGGTCTCTTGTGGGCTCCTGACTCCTCTGGCTGGGGGCTGTTGTCCCTCTGCTCTCATACCGGTCCCCTTCTCCATGGCCAAAGCCATCACAATACTACACAGAGTCAAGTTTTTACTGAATAGTTCTGGTCTGTTAACATTATACTGATTGTTCCGTACTTAACTTACTGTATAGACATCTGGGGATCCACATATAAGAGCTATAAACAGATAGATTTATTAATAATAGTCACTACTGAGATCCCTCTGTTATTTATTAAATATAAAATAATGACATTTCATGATTTGGTGAATTGGAAAATATTACAAACCATGTACAAAGCTAGTACAGATACTTTGCCTACAATTATTCAGAAGATGTTTGAAAAGAGAGAAAGTATTTATTTGTTGAAAGGAACTAAAGTCTTTAATAAACCCAGACTTGTTATAACCAAGATAAAGAAACTGAGTATTTCAGTAAATGGTGAGAAATTGTGGAACAACTTAAAAATGGAAATAAAAGAATCAAAATCACTTCATGTATTTAAAAGATGTTTTAAATCAAATGTTCTGAGTAATTATGAAATCATAAATTGAGTTAGTGTCTGTGATTACTTTAGTAAATGTGAACAGGAATGTGATTATCATCTGTTTAAGTTAGAAGATGAATGAATTATTATTTGTAAATGAGGCAGATTTCATTCAAACGTGTAAATGTTTATGTAATTTATGTATATAATTTATTTGTTTTGTGTTCTCCTTTTGAGTGAAATTAATTTAATTTAAAAAAGTAATTGACTGTTAAACCTAATAACTGCAAACTGCATTTTTGTGTTTACTCAGTCTATCTTTGTATCATATTGTAATGTGTGTTCTGATCGGAAACTTTAAAGTGCACAAAAAAAAAGAAGCTAAATTGAGGAACACTTTTTCCAACATTGTGTGTAAAATTCACAAACTGCATTACCTACATGCTCCCAGAGGAACTGGACTAATCTGACTGATGGATGTGTAAAGACGTTTAGACAGTGTGTAATTCATGAAACATAAAAATAATCTTGTTTTTATGATTAGGCTGAATGGGAGAAAAACATCTACTAATCCCTGGATAAAACAACATCCGCTGTATTAAAAGGGTGTTGTTGTTTTTTTACATAATTTATTACAGTCAAAGTGGACCAAAGTATAAAGTTATGGGTTTCTAAAACCAACAAAAAAAGAAAGAAAATAAAATTGGTCATAGATGCCTAGCAGCAGCACATGAAGAAAGACTTGTAAAAAATCCTAAAACTGGTGATTATGTACCCAGACCTCCATCTAAAAGCTCCCATCCTTTATTCGTAGGAGGAATGGCTGCAGGAGCTCATAACTGAGGTCAATTGATCCGACGCCAGTGTTTTAACACACTTTTCTCCAAGATGCAGTGGTGTGTGGGTAATAGGTTCCGCCGCAGTGCTCTCAGCATTGACTGGTGGACAAAGGCCAGAGAAGTGTGAGTGTATTTAAAGCTGCTGAAGATCTGATACAGAAAATACAGCCAGCTTTACTCTGAACAGCCCGCACCAGGATGCACCTGTGATTTAACTCATGTCAACACATCAACAGTGGCCAAGGACAGTGTGTGTGTGCGTGCATGTGTGTGTGTGTGCGTGTGTGTGTGTGTGTGTGTGCGTGTGCGTGTGTGTGTGTGAGTGTGTATTTTAGCTGTGCTTACTTCCTGTGGAGTCGGGACATAAATCTTGCTGAGTTTCTGAATCAGTCAGCTATCCCCTCCAGTCCATTATAACCCCTCTAATGAGGTTTGTACTTATGCAATAAGAGCAGGCACACACACACACACATTCATATAATTCAGTTTTACCATTAACAGACCTGCCTGATACAGATTTCTTGGTACCGGTCAGAATTGAATTCAGACACTTTGAAATAGATAAACGTTTCATTACAACCTGATGATGAAATGTTTGCAGGGTTTTTTGAGTCGACCGGTTTGAAGCAGATGGACTCTGTTTCTGAGTCTGGTTCTACTGAAGTTCACTTTAAGATGAGAATGGACCAATCTTGATGTGTTTAATAATTATAATAATGTATTTGTCCCTGTAGGGAAATTGTTTCCCTGCTATTGATCCATCTTCGTGTTTGAGGAGCAGTGAGCTGCCAGTTGGATGTGCCTGGGGGGTAATTTGGTATTTAGTATCTTGTCCAGAGATGCTTCGACATATGGCCCAGGCTGGTGTTTGAACCCTGGTCTTCTACTTTGAGCCAGCTGCTCTCCCCCTGAGCCACAATCAATCAATACTGAGCGTGAGGCCTTTAGGATTGTGTATCTGCTGATAATTGTCATTCTGATTATTGCGTTTATTGTTGTTACAGTACAGACTTGCAGACTACAGACCATAAATTCATTAAAGTTATTCAAATCAGTGCATGAGTTTTTATAGAGGATCACAGTGCAGGGAGACAGTTTATCTATACAGGCTTTCTCTGTTTTCCTGCAAACTGATGTCTTAATATCATCAATCTGTTTTATAGACACTGTTTTAAATGGCAGTTGTTGATTGTTCTGTTTGATAAACAATCTGCTTTATGGTTTGATTTTTGTTTAAATAGAAATAAGAAATATCTATGTATTGAGACATCACCTCAACCATAAATAACAAACTGTTAAAAACAGATAAAATAAACAGCAAAGAAATAAATTATGAGTTTATTTCTGTTAATTAATGTTGAGAAAAGGACTGATGGAGACAGTGTGCAGTGACACAGAGGGCCAGTTTGACTTAAACGTTAATTCACTTCCGTCTCCAGCAGGGGATCTATCTTCTTCCATCAGACTTAACGGAGTCAAAGTGACTTTTATGAGTGTTTCATTTAGTTTTTGTGTGTTTCCTTAAACTCTTAGGTTGGATCTCTCGTCCAGTGCAGCCCCTCGTTATTTTCTCTGACCCTCTGAGTCTGTGTGTGTGTGTGACTGTTTGTGCAGGTTGGAGTTTCAGCATGGGGTCAGCCTACCAGTTCCACAGCTGGAGAGTGTTTGTGGTGGTTTGTGCGCTGCCTTGTGTCTCTGCAGTCGTAGCGCTCACGTTCATGCCTGAGAGCCCTCGTTTCTTCCTGGAGGTAAAACGCAGAGAATGTTGTTATCCTGGTGGCAGCGCTGACATTTAGCTAAAAAGGGTCGAGCCAGGGAAGGCTGCCTTTTACTGTCAAATGTTGTAAAAAGACCAAAACAGCAATGAATCAATGTGTCTAAGACGTGAAGTGTTTGTTTCCAGGCGTTTATCAAACTTTTCTTCTGTTTTCTAAACTCTTCGTTCTAAAACTGTTGCAATTCACAGCCAATGAATTCTCTTGTACAATATTTTCCTTGATCTCCTCATGGGAAAACTGCTAATCACATATAGAGCAGTGTCACTAATTAGCATCAAACCACTTCTGGCCTTAAAGCAACTAGATGGAGTGTCAGGATTAGTACTTTCTTCATAAACCTGCCATATCCAGTCCTATACATGTCTACTGCCCTCTGGTGGAGGATCTATAAATAAAAAGCTCTTTTTATCCTTATTTATTCAGGTAATATCTCTTTGAGATTAGGAATGTCTTTTCCAAGGGAGACCTGAAATGTATTTTTATTTATTACTGTTACATTTTCAAATAATTACATCATAAAACTGATTATATAGTTGTTCAGTTGTAAAAACGAGATGTTTAAATTGTAATTTTTTTAAAAGTCAGGCTTTAAAGGGTTAACGTTATGTTAGGAGTTATTAATAACAAAGTAAAAAAAATCAACACTATGCTGTATTTAGGTCTGCATTAAAGAGTTATATATTTTTAAAATATTAAGCAAATATATTTATGTACATCCATCCATCCATCCATCCATTTTCTGTAGCCGCTTAATCCTCCACAGAGGGTCGCGGGGCAGCTGGCGCCTATCTCCAGCGGTCAAGGGGCGAGAGGCGGGGGACACCCTGGACAGGTCGCCAGTCCATCGCAGGGCCACACAGAGACGAACGAGACAAACAACCACACTATTTATGTACAGCTGTGGCCAAACATATTATTTGTCACAAAGTTTACTGCCTCCGTTTTTAATAAGGCAGTTTGTATAAACTCAGTGTAATGAAAAAAGATCAGATTAATTATATAAATAGTTACAAAATCCATGTTTACCATGAAAATGTATTCAATCCCACCAGAATATATCACTAATCAAGATGATGGCTTCAGGATGTTCAATAAAGTCCAGCAGCACCAGAACCTAAAGTCTCCTGAAGCTGATCCAGCTGTGGGATCGGATCACTGCTAGAGCCGGACTTACCTCAGGCAGCGAGGGCGGTGGTCTGGTGTCGAGAAAGGCAGCAAAGAAGCCACTTCTCCCCAACGAAAACATCAGAAAAATATTCTGATGTTCTGTTCAAGTTCAGGGATTTGGTCGATGACAAATTCCAAGTACTGATCATGTAAGATTAAGCAAGGCTTGCCAAATTGTGACTGATGGTAGTCAGGATTTGACTCAGAATTTATGCCTGGGGCAACTGCAAGGTCTTGAAAAAGAAGGATTGACGCTACAAATATTGACACGTTGCATATTTATAAAGTACGTCTAAAAATAAGCCTTTTAAAAAACCAAATGCTTGGTATTATTGCTTCAGTGACCCTAACCCCTAAAACACTGAAGATAAAAACCTACATACTTCTTCTAGCTAAAGCTGCAATAGAAACGACGGCATGCAAATCAGTCAAATCACTGTGTTGATGTAAATGTTGAGTTTAAAAGACTCAACATGCAGATTTGAACAGGCACAAACTAAAACTGAATGTCATTACAAAAAGGTAAAAACCGAGGCAACAATCAAGAAAATGTTTAATATTATAAGGTAGTAACTTTAAAAAGGGAGCTGCAGGGAACACAGATCCAACTGTATATCTGACAAGTGAGCTGATTAAACAGAGGACTATATGGTCCTGAGGAGGGATATTACTGAGCGCAAACAACTAGAAACAAGGAGAATGGAAGAGAATAATGGACTCAAAGGTAAATAGGATGAAATACAATGAACCAATGTACTTCAATTGGAATAAAAATGTCCTATCTGTTTATGACCGTCTCATTCTACACCAGTATTTACTCCAAGAACAAAGACTCAGGAGCAAACACTAAATCCTGACCAGGTTAGACTCTGAAACTTAACGAGTGGTCAGTGATATCACAACTGTCATCCATTACATACAAGTCACTTTCCAGTTTTAAACCAAGGCATCCACTTTACAGCACCACAAGTAAAAGAAAGAGCTCAAACACAAAGTGTTGAAAATGGTTTCTAGATCCAAATCATCTCGAGATTTAGGAACGGCATGAAACTTATTGTTAAAAATACTAATGATAGTACTACTTTTGGCAAATAAATGACTCACAAAAGATTCTGCAAGGTATTTAAATGTATCCAAAGGATATAATGGGAAGTTTCACGTTATACAGCTTTATAATTGAGCCTTTTTTAAGTTTTAGATTTGACTTTTAAAGAAACTCCACCCACTCTTGCTCTTTTTCTGCAAACGTCAAATACAGGCTTGTGTTTATTTGATGAAATGAGAACATAAATACAAAAAGCTGGATTATGTTTGATCACAGGAACACGTTCTGGACCCTGGTGAATACATAACATTTAATCAAACCACACACCACCTGTCATTAGTCATATCAATACTAAGACTCCTCCTAATCCACATAGTATTTTCATTAGTGCAATGTGAAAACAGCTTGGTGAAAAGGTCTGACAAATAGATGTCACTGTTTCCTAGACGGGGAAACACGACGAGGCCTGGATGGTGCTCAAACACATCCACGACACCAACATGAGAGCCCGAGGAGAGCCTGAGAGAGTCTTCACTGTGAGTATCTGTGTTTCACTCATCCCCACCGCTGCAGTACAGTCAGCAGGTGACAGAGCGCTGCCTCCCCCTGCAGGTGAACAGGATAAAGGTCCCTAAGCAGCTTGACGAGCTGGTGGAGATGCAGAACGAGTCGCCCAACCCTGTGCTCAAGGTCCTCTTCAAGATCAAGGCCGAGCTCAGAGGAGTAGGACGCTGCTTCACTGTTCCTTTGGTTTGTTTGGTATTCGGTTACAATGAATCATACCCACCAGCAGTTTTGCTCTCCTTATAGATCTGGTTAACTTTTATGAGATGTTTCAACCACCCAGTGAAGGACAACACTATGAAGCTGGCTGCAGTCTGGTTCACTTTGTCGTTTGGGTAAGAAATGATCTGTTCATGTCCTGCAGCTCTCTGTGTTATTATTACATGCTTCCATCATGTTTAATGATGCTGTCTAATGCCTGAGGTGATACTTCACTGACTCATCTCTGCTTCCCAGCATAATAACTGTTTCTGTAAAGAACTTAGCTGTAGGAAAGAGCCTGTCTCACTTATAGCCTCATAATAAATGGAATGATGGAATCTAGATTTAAGTTTTTCACACTTTAATGTCTCGATAACTATCTCGTTTTATATGCATATTATTGTATATTTGGTACTTTTTCATTCCATTATTTAATTCATTATCTTACAAGGTTTTACTAAAAGTAATTCAACATACTCAAATTCAGCCTATCCAGATCTGGATTGTGGGAGCATCATCTGGAGTAGGAAACACCAGAACATCCTGACTGCAGTCACCTCCATCAGCTCCTCTGGTGGGATCCCAAGACGCTCCCAGGCCAGCATAGAGATATAGTCCTTGCAGAGTGTTCTGGGTCAACCCAGGGGCCTTCAACCCCACAAAGGGACCACAAACTAAGGATGTTAAGATTGGAAAGAAAAAGGAAGACCGATACCTTAAGGGTGTCTATCAAAGTCTGGTCTGGAGAGGTTAGGATGCGAGAGGCTACCAAAAGCCACAGAAAACTACTGTATATGTTTCTACAAACCAAAAAGGGCAAACAGTCTAGCCACCAAAATACTAAACAGCCCTATACTCTACTCGACTAGACTCTCCACACAAGCACCTCGGAGTTTCAGAGATAATACAACAAACAAACAACCCAGGGGGACAACAGCACAGAGCTTCACCCCCGAATGACTAGATGGAGCTTCTTCAAAGCCGTCCAGATTGTAGATTGGACTCAGCTGCGTGGCTTAGCCTGCCTCTCTCCATGGTGCTGAACTGGAGAAGCGAACCGAGTGGGAGCAGTAGTTTGGCAGAGCACCGGCGCTGTCCAAGGTGCTGAACAGAGGGAGCATTACAGGAACCGTAACATTGACAATCTTATTCTTTTGGTCATTTCCCAAAGCTCATGATCATAGGTGAGGATTGGAATGTAGATAGATAAATAATAAATTAAGAGTCTTGCTTTCTTGCTCAGCTTCCTCTTCACCACAATGGACGCTGCCCCAATCCGCCTGTCTATCTTCTGCTCCCTTCTTCCCTCTCATGAACAATGCCCCAACATACCTAAACTCCTCTACTTGAGGCAGGACCTCTCCTCTGACCCGGTGTTGGCAATCCACCCTTTTCCAGTCAAGAACCATGGTCTCAGATTTGGAGGTGGTGATCTTCATCCCTGCAGCTTCACACTCAGCTGGAACCTCCCCAGCAAGAGCTGAAGATCAGAGCCTGATGAAGCTAGGAGGACCACCTCATCTGCTAAAAGCAGAGACGAGATTCTCCTGCCACCAAACTCAACACCCTCCACACCACGGCTGCTCCTAGAACTTTTGTCAGTAAAGGAACAGAGCTGACTGCCGGCTATGTGGACCAAACTCTGGTACAGGGACTGAATGGTCAGGACTGTACTCAGGGTGGGTGCTCACTGACTGGTTGAGCTGTTTAATCCATTAATGTTCATCTCAGGAAAGAATAATACAATTTAGATTCATTTAAGGTATTTGGAACAATAATAATAATAATAATAATATTTAACCATTTATTCAACAACCCTCACTGTTTTTAGATGTTTTTTTTTTACTTCAGAGACTATTTCAATAAACTATAGAGTCAAAACTGTGCTCTACCAGACAGTTAACCAGAACATCAGGATTAAGATGACTAAAATGTAAAGGTCCCATATTTGTATAGCTCATTTCTTAGTCATTGACTTTAACCCACTTTATCAGTCAGTCGTTCACATGCTGTTGTCAGATAACAGAAGCAAAGCGACCATTCACAGGCGCCCCTGGACCCTCTGACCACCACCAGCAGGCAATGTGGGTGAAGGGTCTTGGCCAAGGACACAACGACAATGTGACTTAGCCAGAGTGAGATCTGAACTTACTTACCCGTAATTCAGTAAGAACTGAGCTCTGTTTCTCTAAACTGAGGCTGTTCACGGAGCTATTTAGCCTGATATCAGGTAATCCACTGACCAGTACTACCAGAGAAATCACTGTATTCTACTACCACCAGGGCAAGTAAAATGAGGAGTAGAATGTATTAAATATCACTTTTATTTACTGCACCTGGTGAGCTGTTTCACCTAGAGGGAACTTCTGGTCACATGACAAACTTCACAAACACATTGTTGTTCTTGCAGGTATTACGGACTGTCGGTGTGGTTCCCGGACGTCATCAAGCACCTCCAGGCAGACGAGTACGCCTCCAGGGTGAAGATCCACAACAACGAGCGCATCGAAGACTTCACCTTCAACTTCACCCTGGAGAACCAGATCCACAGAAACGGAGTCTTTCTGAACGACAGGTACAACACACCGACACACACACACCGACACACACACACACAGACTTCTGACTGGGTGTAAAAGTTTCCCACAGATCCCAGTTTTCCCTTAGAAAAACCCATCTACCAGACATCTGAGTGTGTTTTAGTTCCAGCTGCTCGTCCTGTTGTGGGACAGCAGGACTATTTGTCATTCCAGCAAACAACCACAACAGGTAATATTAACCCACCCTCCTTTATCTCCCCTAACACCAGGAAATTAAATGTCTTATCTCCTCATTTTGTTTTCCAGCAATCCGCACACACACATTCTCACACACATTCTCACACAAAGACCAGATGTGTTATTTTTGTTATATTTGTAGCCTTGTGCATTTATTGGCTGCTCAAACCAGACAAATACCTGATGCAGAGTGAAGACGCATGAAGCCGATCACATACTGTAGTGTTGTCGATAAAGGTCTTTTAAAGCAGTGCTGTCAAATCTACACTGTGTTCTGCATGAAAGGTTAACAGAGTTTATCAAACGTGTTGATCAGGATGCTTTAGAATCAGTATTAGGGCACAACATTTATAAAGCAATCAAAAGGATTTTGTGGGGTTTTTTTTATTTCTTTAATTTTACCTGCACTGCATAGTGTTCTGGTACCAACTGTCACAGCTTAATTAAGTTATGAATTTTTGTAAATATTTTGCAGGGCTTTTCTGTAGCTACAGGAGAAAATGCCTATAAATTGCAACAGAAACTGAAAAATAACAGATGAAGATAATGATGGTGCTTCAATGCTCACTAGCATCCTTTAGGTCAATTTAGCACAAGCTAAATGAAGTGTGCAAAACAAAATTGCAATGCACACTTTGTTTAAGAAATAATGAAAACTACCTGAAACACTAAAGAATGTTCAATACAAAATAAATGGGGTGACTGTGGCCTGAGGGAGGAGAGGCTGCATGCCTCAGGCTCAATCCCCAGGCGGCCATCATGGGCCAGATTCTGAACCCTCAGCTGCCCTTCAGGTCGCTCTAGGAAAAGAGGTTCTCAATAGGATATTACCTGAATAAATAAGGGTATAAAAACCAACACAGTGCATTCTTGGGATCACATACTGAGTGTAGGTGTGACAGATGGAGCTGTGAGTTAATTGAACGTGAAGCAGGAACATTTAACAGAACTTTATAGAGGATCTACGTGGTATGGGGGAGGAATAAAGACAGGAAAGTTCAGATAAAAACATTTTGACACCAGCCCTGTTTTGTGGCACAACAGGAAAGAGCTGCCATGTTGGAATATTTGTTCTGGTCCCAGTCTCAGGTCATCCTGCAGTGTTTTGGACCAGAAGCAGCCAAGACAGCAGGGTGATGCACAGATAAGAGCTGCAGAAATTCATCCTCAGTTGGATTTTTTGGGGCTTTAGGCAGAAACACAGTAACAACTGTTTGAAGTGATTTCCAGTAAAACAGTAAATACAATGTTGAGGGGAGGAAAATCAGAAACTTGTTCTTATATCAGCACACATAAAAAGACACATTTCACAAACACCACTGTAGTGTCATCACTACAAATGTCTGACATCTTTTTCCATAAAAAAAGGCCAAAAATCGCTCTACCTCAAGAAAAACTCATAAACAATGCCTTCAATTTATTGGAGTTGGTTTCAGCTGTTTCAAATACATTAAAATAAAATAATTCTGGAGAAATGTTACACTAAAACATTTTTATAAACCAAGTTTTAGGTGTTTATTTAACCTGTAAAGTAACTTTTAAAAGCAGATATGTGACTGACAACCCCACTAAAATGGACTAGACTGAATACACAGAAGCAATTTATTTTAAACTCCGTCTTTGTTGAGAACAGTGACTCTGCGTTTCAGCGATACGAGCTCAACACATACATCTTTTCAAAGGGAAATAACTCAGCATCAGCACCTCTGCTGTCAGGAATATGTGACGGACCTCTCTTTAATCCTGCTTCTTTGGGCTTTCTTTCTTCACAATAATAATGTCCCCGTTCACTCCCCCTCTCTTTGCAGGTTTATCAGTATGAAGTTTAAGGCTGTCACATTCATCGACTCTTCTTTTGTCAACTGCTATTTTGAAGACGTCTCCTCAGTAGGATCCATTTTCAAAAACTGTACCTTTGTGGATTCTTTCTTTTACAACACAGGTGAGTAACTGTGAAACGCTCTCACACTCAGAGAAGTCCTCTCACACGGAGTTCACCTGTACATGATAACATTTCCTGTAATCTATCATTTATTTACCAGTAAATCCGTCTTTGGTGACCAGACTATAGATCCTATATATACTACAGGTATATACCTATATACCTATATATACTATAGAGCCTTTGATCGTCTAACAGATGAAACATCCCAGACACCAGGATGTTTCAGTGAGTGAGAACTGGAGGTTTTAACCTCCAGAGAGACCAAATGTGGTGTGACTGTATCTGAATTCTGTGGTTTCTATGTTTTTGTGATGACGACAAGGTGGATCTAACATGACGTCTGCGTTCACTTTGTGTTACAGCTGAGGCAAACTCGACGTACACTTTAGCTTGCTGTGTTTCTTTGAAAGGAGTTGTTTTTATCCGTTTAACTTGCAGCTTGTAAAATTACTTTTTTTATGGCAACCAGAAGTGATGACTTCTATCTATCTTCATCTACTTGATAAAACTGCAAAAACTCAGTGAGTGACTTTGTTCTCCTGACAGTGACAGTCCTTTTAGAAATCCTTCACATTAAGAGCTCCAGGCATATGCACTGTACTCCTAAATAAACATAGAACCCTCTTACAACATGTGAATCTCTGCAGTCTAAAACCCAATGGGTCTAATGCTGAGAGCATCATGTTTCAGTCCTGCAGATGATTCCATCTGGTGTCTGTTTGTTATGCAGAAGGTGCTGAACTGAACAGAGTAAGGGATTAAATATTGTCTCTGTCAGGTTAAAACCACACATCTCCAGCTTTCATCACTTTAATCTGCTCTATGTCAGCTTTCACAGCTGTTTTATGGATGACTTCTCAAAAACTGTTTTCACAACGAGCTCGTGACCTGTGAACACCCAGGGTTTAGTCTTTGTGAAAGAAATTCATTCTTTTCAGTCCCTAAAAAGTTGTATTTTTGGAAACACGAGGTTTTTGCCTGAGAGTGATGATTTGCGATTACCATGAATACTAATATTATGACTAATCATTAAAAACAAACAAACCAACTAGTAAAAACAAGAGTCATTTGTGCAGTAATGTTAGGTTGTAGGAGCAGTTGTTTTTTTAAAGATCTTGTGATTATATCAAAAACTATAAAAAATTACGTTAGAATAATCATGGAGGAAATAACAAAATAATAAAAACAAACATATTGAATTCCAACCATTTTACAGAGTTATTTTGGGGCTGACAAAAGCCCAGACTGGAAGCAGCAGAGGCATGAAATGATGTGAGAGAAGTGGAGCTGAATCAGACCTAGTGGGAGCGCCGGTTCCCCCTCAGCGCTCAGGAAAGCGCTGAACATGGAAACAGTGAGGGCATGTCGGGTTTGGCAGTGAAGCCCCCTGGGAAATGAAGTCTCTTTGCTACCAGCAATATATCTTGATGGCAGAGGGGAAAAAGAAATGAGGGGAGACAGAATGAGAAGAGGAGGGAGGAGAGGGGTGAGAGCTGGGAATGTTTTCAGCTGCTCGGGTTTATTGATTCACTATTTCTGGTTAAAGAGAGCCTGGAGCGATTCCAGATAGAGGGAAACATTGCTGTGCTGCTTCTCTTTATTACACTCAAACGATTGTTTTAATAAAGTAAAAATAATCTTTAAAAAGGTTAATCACAGGACTGATCTCTATAATAGGGATGACTCCCAACTGCAATTCAAAAAAAGACGTTAGTCCACAAACACTGGCTCTGAAGCAGGAAGACACTTTTTAAGATTTCATGTAAAGATTTATGCTGATTTGAGCTCTATTTACCAAAAATACATCGTTCCTCAGTCAGAAACGCCCCTCCAATGAGACTCTAATACTCATCAGATTATACAGATTTATTCACATCCGTCTTTAGAGCCTTTTTAACTTCTCAAGTGATAAAAACAATTAAATAATTCTGTAAACACTTAAATCAACAATGTGAGTGAAATTAAATAGTTTTAAATGTATTTTCTCACCAACATTGAAGTTTTGTACATTTTGAACCCATGGATTCTGTTCATTCATGCTTCAGACAGAGAGACCTCCACCAAACTGGTGATGAAATATCAGTTAAAAGGTTTCAATCACACAGAATAATAACCTGAAGTTTCACGTCCGCGTCTGTCTGTTACGTTTACAGACATCGATGACTCAAAGCTAAAAAGTTCAAAGGTGATCAACAGCTCCTTCCACCACAACAAGACAGGATGCCAGATGACCTTTGACGATGACTACAGCGCCTACTGGGTCTATTTCGTTAACTTCCTGGGGACGCTGGCTGTGCTGCCTGGTAACATCGTCTCTGCTCTCCTCATGGACAAGATAGGACGCCTTAGCATGTTAGGTAGGACACAGTGTTCTCTCTGGAGGGTGAGGACCTGCTCGGACTTTTTGTTTGGGATATGAATAGCTTGCACTTGTAAAATGTCAGTGTCTTGTGATGTTGGCCTTTGCATTTGCAGAGACCTCTGATGCTGTAAATGAGGTTTAGTGTCTGTGACTGAGATGTAAATGACTACGGTGTCCTGCAGGGGGCTCCATGGTGCTGTCAGGTATCAGCTGCTTCTTCCTTTGGTTCGGCACCAGTGAGTCCATGATGATCTTCATGCTCTGTCTCTACAACGGCCTCAGTATCTCCGCCTGGAACTCCCTGGATGTGGTCACCACCGAGCTGTACCCAACAGACAGGAGGTGAACTTATTCAGCTCGGACCCCAAGAAGGGCCACAGGCACTTTATTTCAATGTCAGATAACAGATTTTGTGCATGTTTAAAGCAGTTAGAGAAGCAGCTGTTTCCCTCCCCAAACACACAGCCATGATCCTTTTAATGAGAAATGTGCTGATCAAAAAATGAGATATTTTGATCGTTTTTACTAAAATGAAAATGTGTTTGATTTCCCCGTGCATTTTTATGTACTTATAAATAACTGAATCATGTCTAAAATCACACACAATGAGGATCACAGAAAAAGAACAGCTTTTGTCTTGCTGTGTGCTTCCTGTCCATGATATAACAAAGAGTAGCACGATATTAATCTGACTGTTTTATACTTTCAGGCCCAAATTTACCAACAGGTTGCACGGCCTTTTTAGTGCACGTTTGTTTAATTCTCAAAGACCTCCAAAGTAACGATGTCAGACATAAAAAAAAATCAACCAGGTATGGAGTATAAAACTGGCACCCTGGTTATGAACTGTGAGCACAAAAACAAGACGACGAAGACGAGACATTCAGAAGCAGGATTTGATTCCTTTGTGTGAACAGACAACAAAAGGAAGCTTCTACTTTGTTATGCAAGACCACAAGACAAGACCACAAGACAAGACAAGACCACAAGACAAGACCACAAGACAAGACCACAAGACAAGACAAGACCACAAGACAAGACCACAAGGCAAGACCACAAGGCAAGACCACAAGACAAGACCACAAGGCAAGACCACAAGACAAGACAAGACAAGACCACAAGGCAAGACCACAAGACAAGACAAGACAAGACCACAAGGCAAGACCACAAGACAAGACCACAATACAAGACCACAAGACAAGACAAGACCACAAGACAAGACAACACCACAAGACAACACCACAAGGCAAGACCACAAGACAACAAGACAAGACCACATGACAAGACCACAAGACAAGACCACAAGGCAAGACCACAAGACAAGACCACAAGACAAGACCACAAGACAAGACAAGACCACAAGGCAAGACCACAAGGCAAGACAAGACCACAAGACAAGACAAGACCACAAGGCAAGACCACAAGACAAGACCACAAGACAAGACCACAAGACAAGACAAGACCACAAGGCAAGACCACAAGACAAGACAAGACGACAAGACAAGACCACAAGACAAGACCACAAGACAAGACCACAAGACAAGACCACAAGGCAAGACCACAAGACAAGACCACAAGACAAGACCACAAGACAAGACAAGACCACAAGACAAGACCACAAGACAAGACAAGACCACAAGACAAGACCACAAGACAAGACCACAAGACAAGACCACAAGACAAGACCACAAGACAAGACCACAAGACAAGACCACAAGACAACACAAGACCACAAGACAAGACCACAAGACAAGACCACAAGACAAGACACGACCACAAGGCAAGACCACAAGGCAAGACAAGACCACAAGACAAGACAAGACCACAAGACAAGACCACAAGACAAGACCACAAGACAAGACAAGACCACAAGGCAAGACCACAAGGCAAGACCACAAGACAAGACCACAAGACAAGACCACAAGACAAGACCACAAGACAAGACCACAAGACAAGACCACAAGACAAGACAAGACCACAAGGCAAGACCACAAGACAAGACCACAAGACAAGACAAGACCACAAGACAAGACCACAAGGCAAGACCACAAGACAAGACCACAAGACAAGACCACAAGGCAAGACCACAAGACAAGACCACAAGACAAGACCACAAGACAAGACCACAAGACAAGACAACACCACAAGACAAGACCACAAGACAAGACCACAAGACAAGACAAGACCACAAGACAAGACCACAAGACAAGACCACAAGGCAAGACCACAAGACAAGACCACAAGACAAGACCACAAGACAAGACCACAAGACAAGACCACAAGACAAGACCACAAGGCAAGACCACAAGGCCAGACCACAAGGCAAGACCACAAGGCAAGACCACAAGGCAAGACCACAAGACAAGACCACAAGACAAGACCACAAGACAAGACCACAAGGCAAGACCACAAGACAAGACAAGACAAGACCACAAGACAAGACCACAAGACAAGACAAGACCACAAGGCAAGACCACAAGACAAGACCACAAGGCAAGACCACAAGACAAGACCACAAGACAAGACCACAAGACAAGACCACAAGACAAGACAAGACCACAAGACAAGGCAAGACCACAAGACAAGACCACAAGACAAGACCACAAGACAAGACCACAAGGCAAGACCACAAGACAAGACCACAAGACAAGACCACAAGACAAGACAAGACCACAAGGCAAGACCACAAGGCAAGACCACAAGACAAGACCACAAGACAAGACCACAAGACAAGACCACAAGGCAAGACCACAAGACAAGACCACAAGACAAGACCACAAGACAAGACCACAAGACAAGACCACAAGACAAGACCACAAGACAAGACCACAAGACAAGACCACAAGGCAAGACCACAAGGCAAGACCACAAGACAAGACCACAAGACAAGACCACAAGACAAGACCACAAGGCAAGACCACAAGACAAGACAAGACCACAAGACAAGACCAGAAGACAAGACAAGACCACAAGGCAAGACCACAAGACAAGACCACAAGGCAAGACCACAAGACAAGACAAGACAAGACCACAAGGCAAGACCACAAGGCAAGACCACAAGACAAGACCACAAGACAAGACCACAAGACAAGACCACAAGACAAGACCACAAGGCAAGACCACAGACGGCAAGACCACAAGACAAGACAAGAACACAAGACAAGACCACAAGGCAAGACCACAAGACAAGACCACAAGGCAAGACCACAAGGCAAGACCACAAGACAAGACCACAAGACAAGACCCCAAGACAAGACCACAAGGCAAGACCACAAGGCCAGACCACAAGGCAAGACCACAAGACAAGACAAGACAAGACCACAAGGCAAGACCACAAGACAAGACAAGACAAGACCACAAGGCAAGACCACAAGACAAGACCACAAGACAAGACCACAAGACAAGACCACAAGACAAGACCACAAGACAAGACCACAAGACAAGACCACAAGGCAAGACCACAAGACAAGACCACAAGACAAGACCACAAGACAAGACAAGACCACAAGACAAGGACAAGACCACAAGACAAGACCACAAGGCAAGACCACAAGACAAGACCACAAGGCAAGACCACAAGGCAAGACCACAAGGCAAGACCACAAGACAAGACCACAAGGCAAAACCACAAGGCAAGACCACAAGGCAAGACCACAAGGCAAGACCACAAGACAAGACCACAAGACAAGACCACAAGACAAGACAAGACCACAAGGCAAGACCACAAGACAAGACAACAAGACAAGACAAGACCACAAGACAAGACCACAAGACAAGACCACAAGATAAGACCACAAGGCAAGACCACAAGACAAGACCACAAGACCAGACAACAATACAAGACCACAAGGCAAGACCACAAGGCAAGACCACAAGACAAGACCACAAGACAAGACCACAAGACAAGACCACAAGGCAAGACCACAAGACAAGACAAGACAAGACCACAAGGCAAGAACACAAGACAAGACCACAAGACAAGACCACAGGACAAGACCACAAGACAAGACAAGACCACAAGACAAGACAAGACCACAAGACAAGACCACAAGACAAGACCACAAGGCAAGACCACAAGACAAGACCACAAGACAAGACCACAAGACAAGACCACAAGACAAGACCACAAGACAAGACAAGACCACAAGACAAGACAAGACCACAAGACAAGACCACAAGACAAGACCACAACACAAGACCACAACACAAGACCACAACACAAGACCACAAGACAAGACCACAAGGCAAGACCACAAGACAAGACCACAAGACAAGACCACAAGACAAGACCACAAGACAAGACAAGACCACAAGACAAGACCACAAGGCAAGACCACAAGACAAGACCACAAGACAAGACCACAAGACAAGACCACAAGACAAGACCACAAGACAAGACCACAAGACAAGACCACAAGACAAGACAAGACCACAAGACAAGACCACAAGACAAGACCACAAGACAAGACCACAAGACAAGACAAGACCACAAGACAAGACCACAAGACAAGACCACAAGACAAGACAAGACCACAAGACAAGACCACAAGACAAGACCACAAGACAAGACCACAAGACAAGACCACAAGACAAGACAAGACCACAAGACAAGACCACAAGACAAGACAAGACCACAAGGCAAGACCACAAGGCAAGACCACAAGACAAGACCACAAAAATGCAGGACAGTGTGACGGTCTGATGCACTTGGAGTCATAGGTTATGTCAGAGGTGTGATTATCACATTGTCCTAACAAAGATGGTTGTTTTAGGAACTTTTTGCTCTGGATCTTTTTTTTAACCATTTCTGCTCCTCAAGCATGTCCAATCTATGCTGCCAACTGAACAATGGCTTTCTGCATTGGTGCAGTTTGCTCACAGGTGGCATGTAACCAAACAACTGTTATCTCTGATTAAAAGGTTCAAAAAGCAGACAGGATAGCATCAGGCTGTTGCTGCATTTCCTCCTGGCTGCAGAATGATGAAGGAGCCAATCTGCTGTCCAGTGTCTTGCTGCAACCTACTGGTGTTAATGAGAATTACACCTTCAAAATAAGTGCTCAGACAAAACTAAGGCTTTTTGCTGCTAAAATACACATTACCAGCATACAGCAATAACACATTATAGTTAACCCCTTTAACAGGGTCCCTAAAAGAAAAGAAAAGAAAAGAAAAGAAAAGTGCATACCCAATTTGTATGAAATGCTATTCTCGAACCATTTGAAGTACAGGCAAAAACCCGGTCTCTCTGTAAAGGAGACACTCTTGTTTTACCTCGTCAGTCAAAATAAATCTATCTGTAAATAGTATGTAGTTATTGAATTAGAAACACAGAAATCAACCTTTTTTCTCACCTGTTCTTTATGTTGCTGCACATAGAGCCTTGGAGGCATGGCCTAGGAAATCAAATAAGTCTGTAGAAGCAAGTCTTACCTTTTTACAGTTCAAATGGGATAAGGATGGCATAAAAAAGACTATTCTGGAATTGTTTTTGTGTGAGTTTGTCCAGGTGTTGTTTGAAGTATTCATTTGGAGTCCCTAAATGGAAACTTTGGATAACACCTGAACATTCCAGCATTAAACACGAACCACATTATGACCGCATCTTTTGTGTAACAACCCAAATTATGTATGCCATGAGATGATTATGAGAGTATGATGAGGATAAACCCTACATTCTGATGAGTAAACTAATGCTTCAAATAACAAACTAAATGTCCACAACATGCTTAAACAAATATGTCCTTTTCTGAGTCTCATAATTTAGAACTGACTGAGACACATGCTGTCCATTTCTGACTGCGTTCTTTGTCTCTTTGTGTTCAGGGGGACAGGATTTGGCTTCTGTAATGCCATATGTAAGCTGGCAGCAGTGCTGGGCAACCTGATCTTCGGCTCGCTGGTTGGCATCACCAAGGCTATTCCCATTCTGCTGGCATCGGCTGTGCTTGTTGGCGGTGGACTGGTGGGGCTCCGGCTACCAGACACTCGTGCCAATGTCCTCATGTAAACCTCAGCTCAGAGCAGTTTACCAGGTTTTTACTCAGCGTTCTGAATTGTTTCTCATTGATGAACCGTAAACTATCTGAATGTTGCTAAAAACAGTGACAACAGTCATTTCAGCCACATAAATGTTATTTTTCAGACATAATGCTGACTATTAACACAAATTTAAACACACTGCAGGTTCTTGTTCAGTTTGTTCTGAGTAAAACACCTGGTAAAGAGTGAGGAGGTTTTTCTGAGCTGTAGATGTACAGAGGAGATTCGTCAGGAATATCAGGTTAACACGTGCCAGTTGCCAGTTTCTTGTTAACAATACTTTTGGTGCTGTTGCAAGAATCCATAGTAAACGACTGTCTTCAGTGGGGATACGTCTCTGTAAATCAACAGCTCATTTTAGCTACGAGCTGTTTCACACATGCAATCTGCAAAAGCATGCACCAAATCTGCAAAAGGCTTGAACTTCCAACAACCTTTCACTCAGTTTGATTGGAAATGGCATTGTGTGTGGTTGCCAGTCACTCACGGTTTGCCTAAAGTTCCAATATACTTTAATATAGCAGCAAATAACTTGCATCTTTCCAGCTTCCAATTTACTGATATTAAGTTTTAATCTTTCAAAGACTAGATCACTGTAAGTGGGTTTAAGGGAAAACAAAGTTCTGGTTTTCCATGTTTGGTTAAACAGACTCAAAGAGAGACATTCTGAGCTCACGTGAGTATTAAAACTGTTTAAAAGTTTGAATCTTCTACTAATATACTAATATTTTAGTGAGGCACAGTAACGGGCAGCACATCCAGCAGAAATAGTCCTTCAGACCTTTGGTTCAGCTCCAGTTCAGGTTGAAGGACATGAGTGTCTCACATTTCTTGACCACTCTGATCACCAGCTCACTGGTCAACTCAATGAGGTGCCACAGCTTTTCATAACTTTGTCCCTGTCTCAATACTCACACTTCCACCCTACGGTCTTCAGTGGAGTGCACTTGGTAGAAGTGCACAGAAGGGTTCGAGTGCGTAGTGAACAAGCTGTCTCTT
>SSNR01000413.1:247956-276047 GCA_006937965.1 Callopanchax toddi | reverse complement strand
CCCCCCCCCCCCCCCACCCACCCTTTAAGTTACATCCATGGTCATCTCCATTTGTTCAATTGTGAAATACTTCATGAACCAAATGATGGATTTCAATTAAACTTTAATGAAGTATTTATTGGATGTATGTCAACAACATAATAACTTTGGGAGTCAACAAACACCCAAATTACCCTAAAAAACAAAAAAAAAATTGTTCTAATTCAGTCAATTTTACAGCTGTTAGGAGAAAAAACCGTAGCTAAAAGTCATTCACAGGAGATGTTTTATTATGTCTAACAATATTTTCTAAATTTAAGTAATCTTAATTTTTCAACATGAGATGATGAAGTTTAAATATCTGAAATGACAGGTCATATGGTAATTTATATATCATTTTAAAATATGCATCAGATAACGGACTAAAGTTACATCTGAGTTTTTCAAAGTCCAAAAGCATATCAGTGACTTGTTATTATAATGTTTGATGTGATTGTTTCTGCTTGAAATGAGAACAATGTGAGTCCTTTGTGAGGTCGCTTGGTGATTACAGCACTCGTTTGCATTTCCAGTTGTTAAAACATGAAGAAGTCCATTTCAATCTGCTTTTTGCTCAGTTTGGTCGTCACAGCTGTCAGCACTGGATCAGCAGGCATCCCCCAGGCCGGCATGGTGTCCATGCTGATTGTGTTGTCAGCAACTGGACTGCCCACCGAAGACATATCACTGCTCCTGATTGTTGACTGGATTCTGTGAGTGCACACATTTGTCAAGATGAAACATTTTGGTGTAAAAATACAACAAGGACAACAGAGGTTAAGATTCATGTAATAAATATTTGCAACAACAGAAATCCGTTTTTAGCTTAAAGGGATAAAGTGGTGTTCTTCCAGAGATGTCACTCACAGCAAGAGGAGCCTCTAGAAACAGGAAGTAGTCCTCTGACAAGAGCAACACTCCTTTGCTTTGAGCGACGCCACCGACCAGGTCCTTAAATAACTGATAGAACGCCACTTCAAAATGACAAAAATATCCTTTAAAACTCTAATTAAACTACAAAAGAAAAGAAAAGAAAAATTCATTATAAATCAGACTACATGTTTCATCCTCCTGTATAGACTCTCTAACCTGAGGACTCGTCTGTTTGTTAGTGATCGTCTGCGGACTGCCACCAATGTGCTGGGCGACTGCATCGGTGTGGGTGTGGTTCAACATCTGTCTAAACATGACGTGCACAAGACCCGTCCTGCTGGGAAAAACATGGCTGCAGACGAACATTACATCATCTGAGATCCAAGAAGCAAAATGAAACCATACTTTTTAAGGCACCGGCTGAATTCCGTGGTACCGACCGAGGACCGAGTCACATGATATGAAGCGGTGCCTACTGGTGTACTCATGCTCCTTAGAGGTTCAGAGGTCAGGGTCCTACCCATGGCCACTAGAGCCAGCTATCACCAATGTGGACAGCATTTGTTTATTGAGTAAAAAGAAAAAAACTGATATAAGATCTCTGTTTTTAAAGGAAACGTCTCACACTCCATATGCTGTTGCCTACTGGAACAGGTTTTGTGACCTGGACTGGGAAAAGATTTGGACTCTATAAGTTTCTATTGACAAACAAAATGAAAGAGGTCTCTTTCAAAATATTCATCGGTTCTATTCAACTATTTTCTTAAAAGATATAAAGAGGCTATTAATGGTAATTGTTCATCTTGTAATCTCCATAATGAAGATGTTTTGCACCTCTTCTGGTCCTGCCCATTCTCTAATGGTTCTGGCAAGAATGTAAAACGTGTACGGTCCTATTGTCTTCAAGGTTTGTCGCCTTCCTTTGAAAAGCTGTTGTTTGGTTTTTACAAGTATCCATGGAATGAAGCAGACCAAATATATATAATCAATTTATTAATGTTATTAGCCAAATTTCATATTCATAAAACAAAATTTTCAAAGGCTAAACCATATATTCAGGACTTTATCATGAACAATATCTGTTATTATGGCTACGGTCCATCAGGACAAGAACCTCTCGTCACAAAAACAGTTTCTTTCCCTCTGCCGTTTGGCTCATGAACAATTAGCAACATACTCATTAACTGTCACTTTAACAGCATGTTTGCACTGTTTTCTGCTGCTACTGTGTTTTTTGTTCTGTGTGTGTATGCTGCACCTTATCGCCGAAAAAAGTTCTTAGTCTGCGAATTACATTCAATGACAATGGCAATAAAAGTTTTTCTGATTCTGATTATCCATAGCACATTACCAAAACAGTGCTACATGCTCCGCCTTTTACTGATTCCTCCCTCAGCTGACTGATGAAGACGAAGCATCCACTGAAGTTAGATCCTTCACAGTTTGCTTACAGGAGTGACAGAGGGGTTGAAGATGCAGGTTGAACTCTTCTTAACCTAACTCTTAAACACACTGAGGGCCTCGGTTCTTATGCTCATTTACTGTTTTTAGATTTGTCATCTGCTTTTAACACAATCCAGCCCCACATTTAACTGATAAATTATTGACTAATTTTAACTTGGGTCCAGCTGTTGTTGGATGGGTTTTAGATTTTCTTGTTGACCAATCACAGCGTGTCCAGGTGAATGGTTTCATGTCTTTTGAGGCTTTTTCCTCCACGGGTTCTCCTCAGGGTTGTGTTCTCTCTCCTTTATTGTATATTTTGTACACCAATGACTGCTGAAGTCATCACACAGGACGACACATTTTAAAGTTTGCAGATGACACAGTTATTGTCAGCCTGTTGCAGGGGGAGGACGACTCACCAGGTCAGGTGGTGGAAGACTTTGTCGAGTGGTGTGACAATTCCTACCTAAAACTTAATGTCACTAAAACTAAAGATATGTGTGTAGATTTTAGGAAGAAGTCCAGTCCACCACCTGCAGTGGTCATCAGAGGGGAACCAGTGGAGCGTGTTCAGAGTACCTGGGTGTTGTCATTGACCAGAACCTGGCATTCAGGGAAAACTCAGACAAGGTCGTCAAAAAAGCAAATCAAAGGTTGAACTTCCTCCGCAAATTAAATCACTTTGGAGTGTGTAAGGAACTGATGACCATGTTCTATTGTTCTATGATTGAATCTGTCCTAACATTTGCTTTCATCACTTGGTTTGGGAACCTATCTGAAGGAGAAAAAAACAGGATGAAACAAATAGTAAAGGTGGCCGGTAAAATGATGGGTATCTAATTACCTGATCTGACACAGACATTTATGAAGAGTCTCACAGAGAGCTAAAGTCATCCTCCACTCCCCTCATCATCCACTGCAGGGAGATTTGGAGCTCCTCCCATCTGGAAAGAGGTACCGTCAGCCCAAAGCGAGGACCAACAGACGGAAACACTCCTTTATAACTCAGGTCGTTATTCAGCTGAACTTAAAACGGGATTAGGTACGACTGAGCAATATTACTGTAAACTAACAGACTTTCCTAGATGTGTGTAAGAATATTTCTAGTAATTGACAAAGTACTGGACTGGAAGCAACATTGAAAAACATGTCAGCAGCACTCTTCCTGCTCCCTGGGCTGCATCAAAAACTTCACACAAAATATTTCTAAATATTCACTTTCTTATGTGTGTATCAAAGCAGCTCATTGCAACCGAATCTAAACAGTTGAGAGCTATTTAACTTGTTAGTATCTCAGTATTATGAGGGAAAGACAATAAAAAAAAACACTCTATTTTACAAACATTTTATTTTTTATTTAAATTCATTGGCTGCAGCATGGCTGTCTCAGCTGCATATATTCATCCCCTCCCGTTTCTGCTCGTCAGCTGAAAAACAGCCACACAAGAATTAATTCACACACTGTCAAATGTTTTATAAAATTACAGTACTTACATATTACTTTTAATTACTTTTAACACTATGCTTTAAAACTGAGCAGCTCCACCGCATATCCATAATATCTAATGTAGACTTTTGAGTGTGGTGTGTGTGTGTGTGTGTGTGTGTGTGTGTGTGTGTGTGTGTGTGTCCTGTGCAGTGGACCTATATAATTATTGTGAACTGATGTACTTTTGAGTCAGGCTGTTTGCTACTTTTGGGTATTTTGAAGCTTTTCACTTTGGAACTACCAACCCACAGTACGATGCTTCTGTGCAGACTACTCTTAGTTTAATCTGTGGGCTCTTTGTCAATTTATTGTTCCTATAGTCATCTGAGTTGCCAATAAATACTGAAGCTGAAACCAGATTAGATCATTTTTACAAAACAGACATTTTTAAAATGTTTTTCTAATAAAAGTATGAATATTTAAAACTGGTTTTCTACAATGGTTTCTTTGTAGGTTGATTTTGTCTTGTTCTGAAGTACATTACTGATCTATAAAGCCATAGCTTTTTTGTTTAACAACTCTACCTTAGCAAGATTTGAAATTAATATGCCAAACATTAAGGCTGCCTCCTTCAGACATAAAGGCAGACCATTCCAGACCGCCAGTGCATAAATGCTGAAAGCGGCTTCCCCTTCCATCTTGCAAATGTTTTGTCCAAAACCTGACTTTAAAAATGATGTTAGAAATCAAATTTAATACTCTGACATGACAAACATCACTTGGTTAATAATTAATTTATGTAATTGTATATTTCATACAATACCCTGAATTAATTTAATTAAATCTAAAAGTAAATTTTTCCTGCAGACTGCTGACAATAAACCTAGAATCTCATGCCAGCCTTCGAAAAACAGCCTAGACCCACCACTGACTTAATATTTGTTTTAATAGTTTTTTAATCCTGAGATATAAATATTTTCCAGTTTGATTCCTTGTTTCACCTCCAATAAAACGAACAAGAAACATAAGATTTTGTCTGGAGATCATGAAGACTCCAGGGATTTGGACTTGTTTTTATGATTTCTTGCTGAATTTCACTTGTTTGGCCGGTAGAGGGCGACAAAGCCTAAAAAGACGGAACCTGCAGACCTTCGTTGATAATAAATGTAAATAACCTTCCCGGTTTTAGAAACGTCGGGAACTCAACACACAGACAGCCGTGAAACTCCCCCTGCTTAGAGTAACCATCTTTTAGGTCGATGTAAAACGGGAGCCGTGATGTGTGAGTGAAGACGGTCTGAAGGAGGACTTGTTGAGGAGATGCGGTGGTAAAGATATGGACGCTGAGCAGCAGTAGTCTCATCATCCTTCCTACAGAAGGTAAACGAGTCAACATGGCCGACCTGCACATCCTCATAGACAGATAACAACACCACACACCCCCACACCAAAAAATAAACACTTAACATTCCGTGTGGTTTTATTCCAGTGTGTTTGTTTTTCTTTTAATGTAGATTAAATGGCGTTTATGTCCCGGTTCTCCCGGTCCCGGAGCAGCTCCAGGTCTCCAAGCAGAAAAGACTCGGAGCGAGACTCCTCGACTCTGTCGGTGTCCGAGCTGGAGAGGCTGCTGTACGCGGGCAAGACGGCCTGCAACCATGCGGACGAAGTCTGGCCCCGGCTCTACATAGGAGACCAGTGAGTCTGTGCTCGTTAGGGTCACGGTTTAAAACCTTGTCCACAGGCGGTCCTAGGGGGGGCGCAGAGGGGCGGCTGGGCTGGCTGCCACCCTGTTGGAGGCTAGTGGATGAACTCTGTTTCATACAATGTTGAAAGGTCTCTTCATAGAACTTCAATCTACCCAACTCACTGACACGCTATGATATTTTCACACCAACTAGACTGGGAAATTTGACCAAAAGAGGCAAAAATACTAGATGTTGATTGTCTCTGTCCATTGCAGTGATATGTAACGTATGTAATCAGATTTCTGCAAACAAGAAACCAGGATAAAAACAAGCTTAAAGAAGTGATCAGACACAAAATGAAGGATACAAAGGTCACTTAACTCCATATAGACTATTGTCACTCACAAACTGGTACCAAACCACATCTAGCCTTAAATCAATCAGATGGAGTATTAGTATTAGTACATTCATCAAAAACCAGTCATATACACCACTACTGCCCTCTGGTGGAGGAGCAACAGGTGGAAAAGGCAAATTTTATTTCATTAATATTGTTATATAGTTGTTACAGTAACTCCAGTCAAAGAAAGTTCAGATTGTAA
Organism: Callopanchax toddi; assembly: GCA_006937965.1. Lineage (NCBI taxonomy): Eukaryota > Metazoa > Chordata > Actinopteri > Cyprinodontiformes > Nothobranchiidae > Callopanchax > Callopanchax toddi. The sequence goes on along the minus strand of SSNR01000413.1, from coordinate 269,991 downwards.
AAATTGTTTTATTTTTTTATTAATATGTCTGACTATAAATGCAAATTTATCATAATTATTAAATAAATTGAGCAATTTATGTCAAATCTATTTAGGGAACACAAATAAAAGTATTTAATGGTTCTTTTTGTTTTAATTTAATTTTATACTTTTATTCCAGGACATCAGCAATTTTAAAAAGTCTGATCAGGATAAAAGCAACTACGAATTAAAAACCAGTCATCCTTTGAAGGAACAGAACTCACTTGCTACCTTTCATACTAGAATTTTAAACTGTTGTTTTGGTCAAATCTGAAAAAATAATACGTATGCTTAGTTTAATGTTATCAGTTAGCTCTCAGACTATGTTTTGTGACTGACTCTCAGCTATTACCACACAACATTTTAGCTCCAGTAAAATGGATTGAGTTATACACAGTCTTAAATAGGGGAATAGAAGAGGTACATTTTGGTCCCTTTTGGATCAGTTTAGTCTGATAATGAAGCCTCTAGAGCTACATTTCCTCAGGGTTCACATTTGAAGGAGCATGAAATGCAGCTGGCCTCATAAAAACATAAAGGTGCAAATAAATCATTTAAAGCAGCTATGTGGAGCATTTTTCTATGTATCAACATTTTTTAAATGTTATAAATGATATTTCAGGTCTAAACTATGATCTATGGTTAGAGTTCCACAACATATGTCATTCTTCTGAAGACCCTCCTTCCTCCTATAGACCCCTTTGAATCCTTTCTGACTGGCGAACTTTTACAGCCAATAAAATTCAAATTTCTGCATTGTAGACTGTCAGTCATCCTGCATGCGCTTTGCGCAAATCTGTAGAGGTGGGGGCTGCGCGCTCCTTGTCTGTCTTCCTGTTTACAGTCTCGTCAGCTCATGGAGGAGCCAGAGCTAATTTCTTCTAAAAAGTTATCCATCCCCTGGCTACTGAGGGATTTATTTTATTTTTAAACATTTCTCCACACAGAATGGCAAGGCTTGCCAAGGATACGCGTTTATTTTGGTCAGGAACTCATTCTGAACCGAGCGCTTCTCATTTCAGGGTTCTGCTGCTTCAGTGTAGCACTCGATGTTTCATAAGCACAGAGACAGACCGGTCTCAGACCCTCGTACAGTGACAGAACATGATTTGTGAGCTGTGAATGATTGAACCCTGCAATGTAATCATAGTTTGAGCAGAAGCTGCTCAGTTTCTGCCCGACTAGAGACCGGAGTGACGCGCCGTGCAGGGAGGGGCCGGGGTACATTGGTTTAAAAACATGCTCTATTGCTGAAATGCTGCACACACGAGCTTTAAGTGAACACAAAACTTTGTTTTGGCCTTTTGAACTCCAATAACTACTCATGATTGACTTTAAAATGGTCAGTCATTAAAATATAATCTCCAGTCTTTGTTGTAATAGTTCATATTTTGTCCACTTGTTGTTGTTCCTGACTCAGTTTAGTTTTGGTGGTGTTACCTTTACAGGGGGAGGGGAAGTACATTTTTTCCACAGAATGACTAAGGAGACTAAACCAATCCAACGATGAAAGGCAACCAGTACTAATCAATCAGAGGCAGAGTGGGGGCGTGGCTTCATGCCTCATGATGCTGGAGTTAGGTACCAGCTCCCTGCGACCTTCAGTTGAGGATGGAGTGGTGGAGTTCAGAAAATGGATGGATGGATGTTTTACGTACATTTCAGAGTTTGTACATTGTTCTGTCTGTACCCTAAAGAAACAATGAATCTAACATGCCCCCGCAAGTTTTAACTCAAAATCAAATGTCTCCTTTAAGCTGCCTTTGGAAAAGAGTTGGAACAAGAGGAAAATGAGCTTGACTGAGCTGAAGTAACCTCCTCTTCTCCACAGAAACATCGCATCAGATCGTCGTGAACTGGCCAGACTTGGCATTACACACATACTGAACTGTGCACAGAGCAAATGGCGCGGTGGAGCAGAGTATTATGCAGGAATGGACATCACATATCATGGCATCGAGGCTCACGACTCGCCAACGTTTGACATGAGCGTCAACTTCTATCCTGCTGCTGAGTTCATCCACAAAGCCCTCACAAATGGAGGTAAGTCTCTGAATATGTTTCTGGACAACAGACATAAACACACTGATACCAAAGAAATTACTTCAAACTTTAGCAACATTTTAACTGATAACTTTTAGTTAGAAGACAAAAAAAGCCCAGAGGTTAACGAGATGAATGGATTAATACTTTATTAATTCCTTGTAGGAATTTAATTTGTTGCATTAGGTATGGGATGCAGATAATGAATTTAAAAAATAGCATCTATATTATAACATTTAGCTTAAATAATAATGTTAAAAATAAATGAGTAGAATTAAATCTAAATTTGTAAAATTGAACCTCTACATTTACAATCAAATCTGAACATATGTTCCATATAAAAGTTAAAACCTGCATTTAAATGTGGCAGTTTTAAACAAAAAGATTCAGCAAACATGCAAATTCAGAGCGCAGTTAAACAGAAATAGCCTACCAAAATAAAAGTGGGTGAGAAGATCCCCCATCTAACATCTCAGGATTCCTTTGATGGTAAAGCCATCTAACCATGGATCATTTATGGGGCAGCAATTTCAATTTATTTATTTGTATAGGGACCAGTGTTGAGCATTAACAGATTCCAAGCACTTTAACATTTGTAGCTTAAGCTAATTTGCAATGTCTGTCCCTAGCTTGCAGTGGCTCATGAAGGAAGAGGTTGCTTGGAATGTCAGGGTTCGATCCCCCACAGCAGAGGTCCCCAACACCCCCGGTCCCCAGACCGGTAATGGTCTGCAGGTTATTTGGTACTGGGCCGTGAGAACGGCAGAATTTTTAAAAAATTGATATATTGATGGCGCCTGAAAGACCGGACCGGTGCAAACCATGGTAGTATGGAGCCTGCAGCACTGTGATCACCTGCTGACAAGCTGCACAGTGAGCTCAGCTGCTCTCCTCACCTCCTGGGGTGCAACGGCCCGGATCATTATCGTTCCATGATCTGCACGGATCTCTCTACTACGGGTGGAACGCGCATGGCCCGCGGATCCGGCAGTTCTTGCGTGTTGCTAAATCGCCCCGACATCCTGCTCTTCTCTGAATCTGCTAATAATTCTCCTCTGAGAAAGGCGTTGATTCTGCTATCACGTACAGAGGTTCACTTTGTCGGACTCAGTCATTTTAGTTTACCAAAACAAAGGACTGATCATCTGATCCAGTCTCTTTCGCACGCACGTGCAGAGCGGCTGAATCCTCCATTCCTATCTGTCAGCTGGATTATTCATCGCTCTGATGGAGAAACCAGACTCATCTAGTTCTGTCTAAGATAACATGTTGTGTTGGACTTTTATACGAGCTAATAATGTTAATGCTATAACCACTGCTCCGTCACGAGCCACAGAACTTGAGTTAAATGTTGTTTGTATTTAATGAGCATTGAGCAGAAAAATGTTGCACAGTGTTCTACAAAATAAATAGAGAGCAAAGTTATTTGTCTTTTTTTCTTTTCTTTCTGCTGATCCGAAAAATGATTTCTTTCAACACTGCCTCCTGCTGCTGCAGGCAAAGGAGTGATCTGCTCCACGGTCTCACACACACACACACACACACCGACCAACTGACTGGTCCGTAGACGAATTGCTTGGCACGCTATTGGTCCATGGTGAATAAAGGTTGGGGACCACTGCCCTACAGATCCTACTGAGCACGGCATTTAGAGCATTGCTGCCCCCGTCAGGTCAGCTGTACAAATTGAATGCTGTTTTTTCTGATCATATTGGAAACCCGCCACTGTGGTGTGTCTGGGACTCCCCAGGCGAGACCGCCCTTGAGCGAGTGATTGATGACCAGCTGACCTTTAAAGAACGTGTCTATCTTCAGATAGTAAGAGAATGTATTTCTGCAACGTCTCATATACCTTGTGAATTAAACGTGTTCACACTTGTGTGTGTAGGTAAAGTACTGGTTCACTGCACTGTCGGGGTGAGCCGCTCAGCGACATTGGTGCTGGCCTACCTGATGATCAGACAAAACCTGACCCTGGTGGAGGCCATCAGAACTGTAAAAGACCACAGAGGCGTCATCCCCAACCGAGGTTTCCTCCGCCAGCTCAACGGCCTGGACGGCATCTTGAGAGAGAGCCGGAAAACATCGCCACAGAGCTGAAAACACACAGTCTGAGGTAGCAGCCATTTGCACTGAGAGACAAAGGGACCAAGTTTAAAGCAACTTGTGACTGTCTGCCACTGCAGCTCTGAGGTGAAAGGAGTATTTGACTGACCTTTGACCCAATCCATTTGTTTAAATTCACTTCTTTAAGATATGATAACAGCAGGAGCAGAGCAATGTCTCCAGCAAAACCCAAACTCTTAGATATCAAGTTGTCCTTGCACATCAGAGAAAATTATAAATGCATTAATAAGGATGATAACTTTATCCTTAAGCTACATTCCCTCAATTGTTTAACAGTTCAAACTTTTACAGATCTTAACCAAAACTTATCAGGGAAACCCTCAGAGTAGCAGCAGAGGGTGCTTCTTCCAGGTCAGGTTTTCTTCTAAAAGAAATCCCACATTTCATAAACCCAGTGCGACAAGAATCTGAATGTATAACTGTGCTTTTCATTCTTTACAATAGGCTTTGTGGTCCAGAGCCTAAATATCACCTAAAATTGATTCTAGATGGAAGCGATTCACTCAAATAAAACTGTTTAGTTGATGAGTATTAGGGTATTAGATAGAGATATCTGCCCTGCAGTAAATACTGTAGATGTCCTAAAGGGTTTCCAAGCTTCCTTCATGAGGTACTGGAAGGTTCTACACATTTCTGGGTTCTAGAGCATTTTAGTTTTTCTTTCCTGGTCATGTTTGTACAGAACATGTGAAGCTCTGGTGGCTTCTGGTAAGCCTGAATGAGCTTACAGACACCGAATAACAGTCATTTGCCAAGGTCAGTCTTCCTGTTCATTACTGTAACGAAATGTCTTCGTTGTCCAGGATTCATCAAGTTACATCCAGTTCTGCAAGGGAGTTATTGTGTTATCTTTTCAAACAGCACTGAAACCATCGCTCTAATTGTGTTTTCCAGTGACAGACAGGTTAAAGGTACCATAGGGAGTCTTCAAACTAGCTAGGTATCACTAGCTGTTTTACACAAACACGTCTCAGAGCTCTCACCCCTCCCGTCGAGTATAATCCTTATGCCGTGCCTCCTACAGACATGCAACCGTGCATTGCCACAGAAACAACAGAGAGCCAAACACCAGCTGTTGAACCGTTCCCCCAGGTTTTCCTCTTACGTCCAAACGTTTTTAGTTTCCTGCTAGCTGAAAAGGTGTTTTTCTTTTTGGGGACTCTGGTATTTTTCCCTAAAATTGAATCGCTAACAGCCGGCCGTTTCTGTCCTTCTCTCACTTCCAGGATGTTCTGCTTTAAAATGCTCCAGCAGCATCCAAGCAGTGCAGAAGTGAGGCGCTTCGGTGAGACAGACAGATGGATTGTCCAATAGTTGCTTTGCTTTTAGAGAACTGCAAGAGAACCACCCTATTGATTCTTTTTTGGATTTTTTTTTTATTACCACAATATATTTATAGCTATATTATGTTAGAACGTTGTTAAGAGGCATGAAAAAAAAACAGTTTTAAGCTACATTGTTTACCAAGTTCCCTATGGTACCTGTACCTGTATCGGTCTATGAGACTTTGAAAATGAAAGTAGACGATCTATGTTCAAACTGTTGTCTTAATTTGCTGTATTGAAACAAAGACTGTGGCCAGCAGTGGTGCTCATATTACATCAAAATATGATATTTATGCTGTGCCTCTGTAGATATAAGGCTAAAAATGTTGGTGTTGAGACACAGTCTGCAGTTTAAAAAGTTTAAAACATTTCCAAAGGTTTAACAACCCTAAATGTAGTCAAACATACAATATGCATCATTCAGCAAGCAGTACAAATATGCATCACAGATCAGTTAAAAGGTGAAAATCCGTCAGCGTTGAGAGTGAAGTATTTGGGCCCATCTATTGAGGAGCCATGTGGCTGACGGGGTCATGGGAGTGTTTTCATTTGAATTTGTGTTTTTTGGCACTTTCATGATACGCCTTCAGTTTAGAAGCGAGATATGGTTCTCCACATATCATTTTGCCTGACTAGCATTCTGTTCACACTTTGTGCTAAACATGACTATATGAAAAAAAAGAAAGAGTATACATTTGACGCATATAACGTGATGGGTTTAAGAATAAAACAACAAAACAATGGAAAAAAGGAACAACAGCAGCAAGGATTAGTAAGTCTTTTTGACATTTTGGATATGGTGCAGTGTGTGTTAATTGTCCATTTAGTCCTGGGGGGGGGCAGCTAGTTAAGGGTCCTCAATATCCTGATGGCCTGAGTGAAGAAACTGTTGTAAAGTCTTGATGCTCTGTAGCCTAGGGTCTTTAGAATCTCTGGTCTAAATGTATTACCTGGACATGGAGAAGGCTTACAACCATGTCCCCCAAAGAATTTAGGGTAGGGTGCTGCAGGACTACGAGGTGCTGGGGTCACTTTTAAGGGTTATCCTGTTCCTGTACGACCAAAGCAAGAGCTGAGTCTATTCTCTGCATCAAGTTGAGCTGATTCCTAGAGCAGGTTGGACTCCACCAGGGCTTCTCCGTATCTCTAATCATGTTTGTTGTGTTCATGGACAGGATCTCAAGGTGCAGTGTTGAGAGCAGGGTTTGGGACATGCAGAGACGGGGACTTGAACCTGAGATTTCGAATTGAGTCACACCTAAATTGCAAAAACAAAGACTTGTGACTTGGCTCTGACTTGCCATCTAAAGACTCAGACTAGACTCAAGTCTTATAAACGATCTTTATGTGTGATCACAGGTGAAACTAACAGCTGCTCAACCGATTCAATGTGGGCAAATATTTCAGTGGAGTAGCCATGTTTGTTGAGACTCATCCTGACGTTGTTACACCGATAAAATCTGGTCTGTTTACCTGTTAGATAAAAAGTCTGCTAGCAGGTTTGTTTTTCCAGCATCCACTTTAAAAACAGCAGGAAAGTTGAAACGGTGTCGTTATGTTTGTGTATGAAGAATGGATCTCCTGTAGACTCGTAATTTAGTTACTCTTCTTCTTCTGCCATTCCTGCTGTATAGAGTTGTGTTTTTTCCAGAGGGACCTCTGCTGGAGAACTAACAGCTCCAGTTAAATGCAGCAACAAACATAAGAGTATTTTAAACTCTGATCATGTGGATCAAATAGTTTTCCACAAGAAAAAATATATAAAAATATTAACTTGTGTTTTAATATTTATAAATTTAAGAATCGCTTTGCTTCTCACAGCTGAGTTACAGAAAGAGTTCATCACATCTGCTGTTTGTCATTGTCTTTTAAAATTTGCACTACAGCACACTTTTGTGTATTTTTTAATGAATTGTGTTAGGTTTTATAAAAGTATATTTTGCTTTTAAAACTTGTGGCTCGAGCTGGTTTTCCTACAGCTCTTAGAGGAATAGTGAGTCACACAGAAACATTTTAGAGAGGCTTGTTTTAATAAATCGATGATGTTTGAATTAAAAACTGTAGTTTGACCAGAATCCAGATGTCACTGGACTGACAGCTGTCCAGAGGTTTTGGGCTGACTAGATGGAAGGATTGAGACTTCATTTCAGTCATTATAGATGTGACTTGGACTTGGAAAAATTGACTTGTGAACCTGTTTGGCTCAGGACCTGATCTGTGCTTTTTGCAGATGATGTGGTTCTGTTAGCATCTTTAAACCATGACCTTTGCACTGGGTTGATCAGTAAATCTAGTTTGCTAGTTTGGGTCTGTAACATTAAAATAGTGGAAGAGAAATTACATAAGGTGTCAGTTATTTTGGACCAATGCCCAGATTTCTGAGGCTGTAATAATCACACCTCACCCCCATTGTGTTTTCTAACCATCCCTCAGAACGACGGTCTTTCTCAGTGATTCTGCCTCCTAGATATGCAGGTCTGTCTCTCTGAACAACTCAAATGTCAATACCAGCATCAGTTAAAGTCCAGGTCTAAACCAGCACCATTATGCAGCTCATTTTAATATTTTCAAACATAAATCCCCAGTATTGATTAGCATGTGTCATGTACAGCACCGTTTTATTTCAGTTTGTTGCTGAATAGGTTTATTTATAGGGATTTCAAAGCAGAGTATTTAAACAGCCACAGATTTTTTTTGTGGATGCTTTCTGACTAAAATTCAGACCAATTCTTTTTTAGATTTTGTTTCCAGGCAACTCGGCATCACACTGTATTACCTTCAGTTCCTTGGACAGTGAACTGTTGGGGTAACAGAACAGTGAGACAGCTACTGCTGCCTGTTAGATTGAAAAGTCTTCTTGTGTCTTGATGTTGAGCAAAGCTTGAGCTCTAAAAGCAGAGTAGAGCAGCAGAGCACTGCGTCTTAAACCAGCTTTTAAATATCCACGGGAGTGTTATAAATTATTACCTCGAGTATTGTGTTAGAAGCATCATTTCTGTGATATGTGGTCTTTGTGCTGTTTCAAAATCACAATGATGTGTGCAGGTGAGGGGGGGAGGGGTTCAACTGTATTAAGCTCAGTGTCAAAAATGTACATAAAAAGCATGAATGTGTTGATTTGTACAGTTTGTAACTGAAGTGGGTTTCTGCAGAAAGGATCTGAATAATTAGATAGGTCTTTAAATGACCTCCATTTGGAGAAACAGATATTAGTTCTGACCAGAGTGACTCGTTTACGGCTAGTCCCAGTGGGCTGGGGCCAGCTACAAAGTGAATTTCTGCCATCTTAAACAGCTCTAGTCTAAAACTTTTTATAGCAAATCATGCTAACATTATTTTAGAAACCTTTACATCACTGTCATGATCCCATCAGAAACATTACAAAACTCTAACTGGATGTTTTACACACAGAAACAGAAGTGCTGATCATTTTCAATAGAATAGAATAGAATGACTTTATTGATCCCACAGTGGGGAAATTCACTGGTCACAGCAGCACACATGAGAATAAAAAGCAAGTACGGTAAATGACACACACAATACAAATAAACAAAGAATTATATGTAGATAATAGAATCAGAGGGGGCAGCTGCAGGCAGTCAGACCAAGATGACATCAGTCACAGCCAATCACCACGCACTGTGGTTTAACAGCCACAAAACCGTGGTAAAGAGACATTATCTACACTAGGGTTGTCACGGTGTGAAAATTTACCTTCACGGTTATTGTGACCAAAATGATCACGGTTTTCGGTAATACCGCAGTATTTTTTTTAAAGGGTGTTGAATATGTTCAACTAGACACCTAAATAAGCCCTCTATATCAGGATAATGTTGTCCTCAGCTTGTGTCCTTCCACTGAGCTTTTCAGATTTGGGAAAATGTCATCAGGCAGTAATCATTGTTAAATTCATAAGATCAGTTGACCAACACCCTATTGTACTGAATGGGCCACGTAATTGACAAAAACAACCTCGTTGCTATGGTTCCCCGTCATACGTTGCCAAGGTGGTATTCTCTCTGTACCACTCCCTGCAGCATGGTTAATAAACGACCTGTTATGTTCTGCTAAGCTGGAGTTCTGCTGTACTTATTTTGACATACAGTACTTCATTAAGCAGCATCAACAGCGATCTGCCCGCTGTGAGCCCCGTAGCGTCATTTCAATACCGTGACCGCGACACGGTTTATATAAGCCCTCACATCATGTATTTGAGCTAACACGCTAACGTTACCTTCCTTGCATTGACTGTAGAGTTGTGGGTGATGATCATGCTGATGTGTGATGAGATTTGACGTGCTGCAGCCTTTCGCAGACACTTTTTTCCGGCCCGTTCTGCAAACAACTGTCCCTCTGCATTCTTCAAATATCCAAAATATGCCCATACTTCCGACTTTGTCTTCTTTGAGGGCTGATGGATGCCATCAGCGCTGTTTTCTCCGCTTTCCGTCATCATTTTAGCATTCGCTTCAAGAAAGTTTCGGTTGTAAACACTACAAAGTGCGCATGTTTAGAAGCTTCAGCAGCTGAGACGGTGGCTGCTAAGGCTCACTGCGCCTAAACCGCGAACGCGGTTTATCCACCGAGATAATGTTTTTTAAAATATGACGTAATTATTTTTTGTCAACATTTTTACCGGGGTTTACCGCTACACCGGTAACCGTGACAACCCTAATCTACACCAAAACAGGAATGACTGTCTCAGAAAACAGGAGTTTACTAACGGCCTGTTTTATTCCGATCAGCAGTATGACTGAGTTAGGCAGCTAGGGGTGGATGTAGGAAAGCTAACAAGGTCATCATTTTTGTATGAAGATGTCATGAATTAGTCATATTGAGCCCTTTTCTGTTTTGTTTTGTCATGTCTCCATTTTCTGCCTCAGCAAACAGGCACAGCAGGGTAATCAGCTGATTACTGCCTGCCTCATATAAACAGCTCTAGTCCTCAGCAGCATCGCAAGATGTAATGAGTGCACTGTCACAGCAATCCAGCATGTTGCTGTTTCTGATTGTTGCACAGAGGTGCATGTCTCCACATTTTTGTCTTTTGCTCTTATTGGACATGTCCTGCCTTCTGGATTGAGCCTGAACCTTGCTTACCTCTTACCCCGCCTCCTCCTCACTGGTACCATGACTTTAGGTAGACTTTTGGTTATCAACCTTTGCCTGCCCTGGGACCTAAACCTAGAGTATTATTTAATCGTGTCTTAACTTTGCACCGATCATGGCCAGTCCCATTAAAGGGAGGAGGAACAAGGACAGACACCTCCTGTTCTTTGGCAGTTCCTTTATAATAAGAATTTTAAACCTGCCTTTGTTGTCTGGTGCATTTATTGGGTCCAGTTCCTGTGTGTGCCTTTTATATTACAGTATAATCGACATGGACCCATCACCAGACGCTACACCATTGTGTCACTGATAGGAAAGTTAGTAGTTGATGTACAGGAGGTATTGTCCAGCCCCCATTACCCATGTCAGCCTCCCACAGACAGGTCCGTCTGGAGCCATCCCTGGTGGGAGGGGTACTGTCATGAACTAGTCACTTTCTGTCAAACTCCATTTTATTTTGCCTTCAGTCTCTGTTCCAGCAATCAGACACAGCTGGGCCACTGCAATCAGCTGATCACTGCCAACCTGTGCCTGCCTTACAGTATATAAACAGCTCTACTCTTCACACAGTCACCAGACTGTATGAGTCCACTGTCACAGCATGTCACTGCTTCTGATTGTTGTTGCACAGAGTTATTGACCTGTTGCTTGCCTCCATGTTTCTGCCCCCTGCCTATGCCTTATGGAACTTTACCTCCCTGTTGGATTATTGAGCCTGAACCTTCTGATCCTCTGACCAAGCCCCCCACCCCCCCCACCCCAGGTTAGTTCCATTGAGATCAGCGATTAACCTGGTAAAATGAAATTTACTTTGATGTAAGTTTATAAAATAGTGTCTGCGTAAACTGCTTTAAGATGGCTGTAATCCACCTTGTACCTGGCTTGACTGTGACTAGCCATTAGCATGTCAATCCAGCAGAGAGCCACTAGCAGCAGCTGTCAAACAGTCTCTGGTCAAAAATACAAACATCTGTAACGCAGTTTGGTTTTTCACAGAGCTGTCAGAATCTTGGCTTTTGCTTTAGAGTAGGGTGTGTTTTCTTACAGATTGTGCCACCCAGCTCCCCTGTTATGAGTTCTGAGACATCTGTTTAACCTTGACTGAAACACATTTATGTATTTTATGAACATTGTTATAGATTTTGCAGATTATTTTTCCTGAAACTCAGTAACTACTCTAAGGTCACCGTCATGATGCTATGCTGTCCAGACCCCAGACATGTCCAGTTTTAGACATTTGTCAGTGGTGACTTATGGTAAAAAGTTGAATCTTTTCTCTGCAAAATCTGTAAAAAAGTTATTTTGCAGTTAAATTCTGGATTTAACAGAAAGGTACAAAGTAGCATTTTGCCATTTTAACCATTTTTTGACCAAAACTAAAATGAAAATCTATATTTTCTGTCTTGCATTTGAAGCCTTAACTCACCTGTATTGTTCACTCTTTCAGCTGCCACTGCCTTCAGTGTAGCTGCTAACAGCATCTAATGAGACCACATCTGATAAAATCACCAAATCACTCTGCTTCTGAAAACTGTTTGTATTTTACAAAGGATTTTTTTAGAATTACACTTGAAATCAATTTAGAACCACAAAACAAAATGATTGATTATAAATTCAAGGAACAGTTTGTTAGCAACAGCTTATTCATGTTGAATAATTTGCATCATATCTTGATAGCAGAGGGCCAATGGATGTTATTCCAGACAAAAACACAACTTTGTATCAGAGATTGTGTATACAGTGAACACAATCCCACTTGTTTTCACAGCACAAGAGCAGAACTCTGCAGAGACGTGCACGCCCACATCACAGTGAGCGCTGGTGTTCCCACACAAGAAGTAGCTTACACACCTGTTTATGATTGGGCCAAAACTAGGGGTCTGCAACCCGTGGCTGAATTGGCTCCCTGAAATTGAGTAATGTTCATATATAAATTAATAATATAAAGTGTGATTTGATTCAACGGTTTTCTCATCCAAACTGTGCAAAAAGTTCATTGGATTTTTATAGCAGCACAGATGATGCAAGTAGGTTGAGATACTTTTTAAAATGGAAATGAGACATATCAGTTATTACAAAAATTCTGTGTTTACAATGTTCCATCATATTAGCACCACAGTAAACTAAATGGCTTGTTTTTCTACATAAATGTGTTTAAAATGCAGTTGTACTGAACTTTACACCCATGGCCAACAGTTCAGAGAATGACACAAGTGTTGATATTCATCCATTTTGCTCCTTCACTGTTTTGAGATCTTTTTGTCACATGTTTCTATGGTTACTAAAGTAGAAATACAAGTATTTCAGGAGTTTTGAGGACATTTATGAGTAGGGCTGGGCACCGAAACACAGTACTAGTCCGGTACCGACTTCGGTACTTTTACTATCAAATCCCCTTTAAATGACCCGCTTCATTTCACCACCGGCGCTGCTGCACGGGTGGAGACACAGGTGAGACGCGGAGGAACAGAGAGAGCCCCTCCCCGCCCTTTCAAAATAGTTAGCGTAGCGACTTTTGGGTTACAAATTCTGAAAAACTCTAAAGTTTGGCTGCATTTTGGAAAGGTAAACGGGAACAGAGCAAAATGCAACATGTTATGAGATTATGAGCATTAAGTTGATGCAAAAAGTTGATAGTTGGGAGGAGTTCCTCTGAGAGGATGTTTAGGTCCTGTTCTTTATTCATGGCTGTTAGAAGCATCCCCACATGACTGGGCTCAGGATGCTTTACTGTTGGCAGAAAACAGGACTGATGGGAGCACCCACCTTTTCTACTCCAGATAATCTTTTATCCAGATGTTCAAAACAATCAAAAAGATGATTATCAGAAAAAAATGACTTTCATCCAGTCCTCAGCAGTCCAGTCTCTTGACCTTTAGCAGCTAATCAGTCTGTCTGCTGGTTTTCTTGAACAGAAGTGGCTTCTTTGCTGCCCTTCTTGACATCAGGCCATCCTTCTAAAGTCTTCTCACTGACTTGCAGATACACTCACTCCTGCCTGCTGACTTTCCTGGGCAGCTGAGGTCTGGTGGAGCTGCGATCCCACAGCTGTAGGAGCTGGTGCTGCTGGACTTTCCTGGGCACCCTAAAAACCTTCTTAAATGCAGTGAAAGCAAATTTTTGATATTAAAGTTAATTTTAATAGCAAAAGAGGAGCTTTTTAATGAACAGTAATTCATCTGATAACATTCTAGAGTTTATGCAAACATCCATCATGAAAACTGAGGCAGCAAACTTTGAGACAATTAATGTTTGTGTCGTTCTCAAAACGTTTGACCTTTCGGCGTGTTGCAGACCCCTGTACTGGAAAGTGGAGCCAGCTGGACAGGTACTAATGGTCAGCAGGTAGCATCAAACAGAATGACATCATTCCTTTGTACTAGCTGATTCAGGCCTTTGCTCCTCTTTTTATGTTGTCTGTCTTTGTGTGAAATCTATGCCGTCTAGCTTTGAAAGGTCTTTGTAGTAATGACTTTTTATCTGTTTGGATAAACTAGTTGATTCTATTCAGTGGGTCTCCTCTCCTGCCACGTTTCAGGAAGTACCATATGATGTCTTTTTAACAGCAAAATCTGCCACTCTGAAGAAGCTTTGCTCCGTCTACTCAGTGAAAACAGAGTTATCAGTTCCAGAAGTCTTCTGAGACGACGTGTGGGTGTGTCCTCTCTCTCTGTTGTATTATACCTGTATGTTGTGGTTTTAATGTGATGTGATCCGTTGTTGGTCGTGGTTTCTAACTGAAACCTTTCTATAGGAGGACTTTTGTGAATTTATTTTTGTATCACTCTCTTTGTGGTTCACTGAAGGAGAAACAGGAAAAGGAGATGTTGATGCCTTAATGTGTGTTCTTCAATGTGGTCTTTTTATTGTGGAAAATACAAACGATTGATATTTGTTCTTTGTTTTGATAAATTCTGTACTTGATTGTAAATAAATCCAACAAAATTTGAAAAATGTTTTTGTTTTTCTTTTTAAGGAGTCTGATTGCATGAAATTCTCATTTAAATCCACGATTTTGAGGGTTTAAACATAATATGTGATTTTAGAACTCAGAAAAATGTGCTTCAAGATCCACTGTTAAACACGTCACATGACCTTCAGACGCCAGTTGGCTCCGCCCACTCTGAGCCTGGTTCTTCCTGTTCAGAGGGAGTTTTCTGTCGCCCTCAGACTCAGAATGGATTACACTGAAGTAACGCTTCGGTCCAATCAGCTAACGGGAGAATTTGACTCTTTGGCGTTTTCTAATCAATCTTTATTTTTATTCAAACTGAATGACATATCTGTAACCATTTATCCTGAATCTGGACCTGAGCTGGTCTGGATTTGTTGCTTTTAGGTGACGTGTTGTGAACTGGAGCTTTAGAAATAAACTCACTGTGACTAAAACCTTTTTCTAGATGAAATCACAATTTAGAAGTTGTCCTAGATGTTTTAAACGTACCAAACATTTTTTAATGGGCTTTATCTGATCAAAAATACAACATAGAATCAGAATACAGTGTAGAGAAAATGTAAAAAGCAAAAAAACACCCCATCCATTCCTTCATTTTAGGCCTGATAAACAATTTTGACAAAGACAGCTGAGGACTATTAATAATGCTTCAATCAAGTCAAATGTTTTTTGTCAACACGAGTCCTACAGGGCCAACATGAGCAGATCTGAGATGGATCATCATGGATTAGAGAATATGTTTTATATTATTATTAACCATTATTTAACCAGGAAATGTCCCATTGAGTTTCAGAAACTTTTCCAAAGGAGTGCTGGATTACCACCTATAGGGCAGGTTGTGATCTGTGGGGAAAACCGGCGTACCGGAGAAAACCCACGCATGCACGGTGAGAACATTTAACTCCACGCAGAAAGGCCGCAGCCGGGATTCAAACCTGCGACCTTCTTGCTGTGAGGCAACAGTGCTAACACCTGTACCACCATGCAGCCCAGAATCAGTGGGGAGATGTGACCAGAGGCAAACTGCTGCATCCTCACTTTTCTCTGCAACAAGTCCATAAACCTGGTTCTGTGATGGTATGGGTCTGGATCAGGATTCTCGTTTTTTATTTCTGTGCCAGCTGCATGAATACAGAGAAGTCGAGGAGAGATTTTATATCATAGCCTTCATTATCACACCTTCTCTGGGAATGTCTCCGTAGATGACGCAGAACTCACATTACAAATACATGGCCGAGGAAGAGGAGGTACTGGTACCTGAGGTCCTGACATGTCACTGACGTCAGTTGCACATTATATGGTTATTTCAGCAGAAATATTAAACTCCCATTGGATTTGACTCCTGAAAGTGTTGCATGTTGCAGCTGCTGATGATATTAATGCTTGTGAATGACCACAGAATGCATGTAATTACCAGTGTAATGTGATAGTGAACGGGTTTATATAACACCACCACATAAACAGCTGTGAAATCTGGAGATTAGAGTGGTTTTAGGTCAGCAGCAGCACACGCTGGTCATCGTTAGCGATGTGCTGGAGCCACTACAGAGACAGCATCCTCAGTCTGAGACAGCTGTTTGTTTTCTACTTTAACCCTCAGGTGTCCGTTTAATTTACACCAAGGATAAAAATGTCCACTTCTGTAAAAGTTCCATAAAAACTTTACAAATAGAACAAAACAAAAGAACTTCAGTCCTGCTCAAAGATGTCCACCATTTGAAGGGTTTTAACCTAAAGGGTTAATTATTAGAAGCCAGTGTGATGACTTCATATCCTTGTTATTTATGACAAACACAAAAACTAAGTCATTTTCATCAAATCTATTTTTTGTTGGCTGATTTTTTTTTACAATCTGTCTTTTATTTGTTAAAAATGACCCAAAATATAAACTATGATGTCTTATTAGTTTTTGTGCTGCATCAGTTTCATCGTATCCTTTAAATAATTCTCATCTGCCTAAAAAAAAAAGCTTTATGACAAAATAACACATTTTGTCAATGTCAATTTTGTGTGTTTTTTCATAATCAACAGCATCGTGTAATTAATCCTGATTATTTATTGTTCCATTGTTTTGATCAGAACTGAAACCCAAAAACGCTGAAAAACAATATCCACGATATTTATTACAGTTATTATTTTACATGTTAGGATTATCAAACTGATTCTACAAAAAGACCTAACCAAGCATCAAAGTTAACATTTTGGGTATTTCTTGACAAAGCCAGTAAAAATGAGCTGTATTAAAAATAACTTGGTTAAATATTTAGATTTTATTTAGATTTTCCAAAATAAACTGGCATTTAAAGAGTTATAATCCTGATCATAATTGATTTTTGATTGTTTTAAAATATTTAATTTGTATTTCAAAATGTATAAAGAAAAAATTTTTGTTAGAAAATATGTGCCATGTGACCAGACTGAGCCAACATGGAAGTCAGACGAGGAGGAAACATTGAGTCTAACGGACGAAAGTGTTCATAATGACCACTGAGGGTTCAAATAGATATGTTTAGCATTCTGTTCCATAGTGAGTATAAGAAGCTATAAAAATAACATATTTATGAATAGTTGTATACAAAACTTTACTTTATTTTGGTAATAAATTATTTGGGCTCTTGGGAGCCAAAAGAGCCGGCTCTTTTTAGAGAGTAGAGCCAGAAGAACTGACTCTTTTACACTGTTCAGGAAGCTGGCTAGCTATAAATAGAATAGCTAGCCATTAGGGTTAAGGTTACACAGAAATGCTTCAAAATGTCCCCAGTGACCCTTAAGGTGTTAAAGGCACACTATGCACTTTTGCTTGTTTTGGCACCCCCTAGTGTCCATTTTAAATGCCTGCTGTAAAAACATTAGCATTGTTTCTGCTCAGAAACACCTAAATCTGCTGAAACGTCTCCTCAGCCTTCACTGCTTTCTACTGGAGCGGTTCATCACTCATTCAAAGAAATCAGCTGTGTTCAAACAGGGAGAGATGGGAAAAAATCAGAAATCATGAGCTAAAAACACTCCGGAGCTAGCATAACAGCTAGCCACATTGGGTTAGCCTAACCCTCGTGAGACACGTGACTTTGTGAGACTTCAGGGCACCGGACCAGAGACTCAGAAGTACAAACGTGGTATTCTGGATCCAAGCAGCAGATGGGGCTGAGGGACTTTTATTAACCTGTAAAGGGTCAGATTAGCACAGACTGGCTCAGGAAAATGATTTAAAATATGAAAAAGCTACATAGTGTGTGTTTAAGAAGTTTGCATTTTCCATAACATTAACAGTTGAACTGCTAGAGCCCTGAGCTCTTTTCAGTTATTTTTCTTCTTTTCATGGAGAACGTTTATGTCTAGTGAACAAGTATTTGTTTTTTAGTTTATCTATTAAGTATGGCCACTGATCCTTTAGGGAAAGCGTACATAAACACAAACATCAACATTTTTACACAGTTTTATTTACACCATCAATGATTTTTACACAGATTTTGTTAACAAATGTTAAGTTAAGGAAATATAGAAGGTACAAAATATTACAGAACGAGTATCAACACAGTAGACAAAACCACTTCAGCTGGAAAGAGGAGGAAGGAGTTTTCCTGACAGGCTGAAAACAGGAGCTGAGCTGCTCTATTTTAACTCACCACAGTCAGCAATCACTACTTCAGCTTTAGGAGAGCCGCTCTTTGAGCCCTGCTTCTCCATCGCCTTGACGACGTCGATGCCCTCCACAATGCTGCCAAACACCACGTGCTTCCCATTCAGCCTGCACAGCAGAGCAGCATTAGTATGTGAAACAACCAGCTGAAACTGGATTAAAGGGACATCTGGGTCATTCTGAAGTGGCGTTCTGTCACTTATTCATCTACAGTGAGGACCATACCCACTGGTGACATCACTCAAAGAGTCTCTAGAAACAGGAAGTAGTCCAAGTGTCCGACTGGGAGAGACACTGCGTCAGAACGGTAACAAACGACTAATAAAGAGCCCAAAAGAACCCCAAATTCATAATGAAAGAAAAAAGACCACTTCATTTATACTGACCAATTACTGTCAGATCTATTAAGGAAACACTAATGAAGGCATTTATTGTTACATTTTGTCATCTTACTCCTGGATCTCACCAATTATTAAAAAGTCTGATCAGGTTCAAAGCAACTAATAATTAAAATTCCTCTGAAGGAACGGACTTCACCTGCCACCTTTAGTTAACATGTCCTTTTGGTCAAAACACACACACACACTATACATGATGTGATCAGTCACACAACCCACAACTTAGTCCAGGTCCATCTGGATCTCTATGTTTTATTTACCTGGTTAAATAAAGTTGATGATGAACTTTAAATATTTTGATGTAAATGTATAGAAGAACATCACAAACAGCTGAGAACAACAACCAGACTGGACACTTTGCTTTGGTCTGAGGACTACTTCCTGTTTCTAGAGACCCCGCCCTCTTTGAATGATGTCACCAGTGGGTGTGGTCTTTACTATAAAATGTAGATAAATAACTGATAGAACACCTGTTCAAAATGGCCCAAATATTCCTTTAAATATGGACGCAGCCTCCTGTCAACATGTGGGACCCACCAGTCAGTGGAGGCGGTGCAGATGAAGAACTGGGACCCGTTGGTGTTGCGCCCCGCGTTCGCCATGGACAGAGTCCCCATTCCTTTGTGCTTCAGCTGGAAGTTCTCATCAGGGAACTTCTCCCCATAGATGGATTTGCCTCCGGTTCCATCATGGTTGGTAAAGTCTCCCCCCTGAAGGAAAAGAAGACCCGTTAACTCAGCAGCACCATCATCGTGGCCCCTGAGCAACCAGAACCAAACCCTTCGGGCCTTAACGGTACCTGGCACATGAATTTAGGGATGATACGGTGGAAGGTGGAGCCTTTGTAACCAAAACCTTTCTCTCCAGTGCACAGAGCACGGAAGTTTTCTGTAAAACAAAAACAGTTCACCTCATCACCAAATGAGATATACATACTTCAATATTCAATGCTATTTTGTTTGCTTTTTTCTTGCTTTCTTTATTTTTTTCTGAACTTGTATTGAAAGAACTGAAATAAAATAAATGTCTTCATAAATCAACTGAACTGGTTGTGTTGCAGCCCTCCAGTCTTCTAGTTACTGAAGCTACTTTATGAACACAAACACGGGAAGCCATGTTTCCTGCGCTCACTGAGTAAATAGGTCATCTGACTAATCATAGCTATGTGGGACAGACACTAATGCATCAGGCAGGTTTACTTCTCAGGAGCATCACAAAGGAAGCCCTAAGCCAACCCAGAGGCTTCAGACGCTCTCATCATTATTAATGTGGCTGCAGCTAATAGCTTCTTCAATTATTTACTCTATCTTTGTTCTGAGACGCACTAGAGTGGTGCGCTGAGGATTATTAGGAGAGATTCCATCATCACTCTGTGTGTGCGTGCGTGCGTGCGTGTGTGTGTGTGTGTGTGTGTGTGTGTGTGTGTGTGTGTGTGTGTGTGTGTGTGTGTGTGTGTGTGTGTGTGTGTAGCTATAAGCAACAACAGCTCTGGTTCTGTGGCAGCAGTGTGTCTCCAGCTCACCCACCTGCAGTCTTCGGGACCACATCAGCTCGCAGCTGCAAAACAGAGACTAAGATCAGAGCAAAGAAATCATCAAGACAGAAAAACAGCCAAAAATAGGGTTTCACCATATTAAAGTTTATTATCTGTTATATTACGTTTACAGATGTCTGCAAGATAGACCTAACTAAAAGGGTTGAACCGATGTTAAAGAAATGTAATCTGTTTTTCACTAGCAGCCTGTTACAAAAGCACAAGGGTTGTTGATGCTTCAGGGTTTTTTGGGTTGTGTCTATAGAGCAGAGACAGACAAGCATCCTGACATCTACAGGAAGCAGTCTGAGGCTGACCAGAAGGAGCTGCAGACTAACAGGTTAGATCTGCTGTCTCTAAGGACATTTAGGACACACAACCAGAGCAAAAACACAACACGAGACCGCATCCCTCCCTTCACCCTCCTTTCTTCAGGCAGAGGATTGAGAAGCCTAAAAGCTCGGACTAGAAGGAGGAACAACTGTTAAAATGTCTCATTATGACTGACTGACTCCTCCGTCGCTGTAACCATAATAAATACAGCTGGCTGCAGGGGGCGTTCCTCTGGCTGTTCTTTAAATGACCTTCTTTCTTTCTGATCATTTGTATTTTATCTCGACACATTCCCGTTACGTATCTGTTCCTCCTCCTGCTGACAGGAGCTTAGACCGTCAGTAAACCCCTCAGATCTCTGAGGCTGGTGTTTACAATCTTACCTCCATTATAATCCTCCCGGCGCTCGCGCCATCAATGGTGACGTCAAAGAAAACCCGGGGGTTTCCCATCGTTTCTAACGGGCAGATGATGGAGATGATGATACCACAGCACCGGGGGAACGCGTCTGCTCCTGTCAGGTTAGTTCGGTCCGCTTATATAGGACGGCTGCCCCAAACAAGAACAGCCAATCACAAATCAGCTCACGTGAAAGGCTTCAGAACGTACCAATAGGAAGACAGGTGGGCGGGGGCTAGCGCCACTGGGCTTCACAGCTGGAGCAGGAGGAGCCATAAACAGCTCTCTAAACACAACCCTGTATTCGTTCTTCCTACTTTCAATTAAAAACCAATAACCACAAAAGAAAAACGTGATTTAATTTTTTGTTATTTGTTTTTGAAACGGATAAAAGACAACAACAGAGATCTTGTTTTTCATGCTTTCAATTCTTGTCTCGGATCAAAAACTACGGTGGCCCCTAGAGACAAAACACATGCAAAAACCCAAAACACATGCAAATCAGAAAACATGCAAAACTCAAAGCACATGCAAATCAGAAAGCATGCAAAAACTGAAAGCACATGCAAACCAGAAAGCATGCAAAAACAGAAAACACATGCAAACCAGAAAGCATGCAAAAACAGAAAACACATGCAAACCAGAAAGCATGCAAAAACAGAAAACACATGCAAACCAGAAAGCATGCAAAAACAGAAAACACATGCAAACCAGAAAGCATGCAAACCAGAAAGCATGCAAAAACAGAAAACACATGCAAACCAGAAAGCATGCAAAACTGAAAACACATGCAAACCAGAAAGCATGCAAAAACAGAAAACACATGCAAACCAGAAAGCATGCAAAAACAGAAAACACATGCAAACCAGAAAGCATGCAAAAACAGAAAACACATGCAAACCAGAAAGCATGCAAAAACAGAAAACACATGCAAACCAGAAAGCATGCAAAAACAGAAAACACATGCAAACCAGAAAGCATGCAAAAACAGAAAACACATGCAAACCAGAAAGCATGCAAAAACAGAAAACACATGCAAACCAGAAAGCATGCAAAAACAGAAAACACATGCAAACCAGAAAGCATGCAAAAACAGAAAACACATGCAAACCAGAAAGCATGCAAAAACAGAAAACACATGCAAACCAGAA
>SSNR01000413.1:218341-244569 GCA_006937965.1 Callopanchax toddi | reverse complement strand
GGGGGGGGGGGGGGGGGGCGTGATGATCAAGGTGTTCTAATCGCTCCTGACTGAACACCTTAGTATTAACGTTCATTAGCTCGGATAAAAGTCCAACACAAGTTATCTTAGACAGAAATAGATGAGTCTTGTTCTTCTATCAGAGAGGAGATCAGCTGACAGATGGATTGTCCGCGCACGCATCAGAGAATGGATCAGTTGATCAGTGACCCTTTGTTCTTCTGGTTAACTAAAATGACTGATTCTGACAGAGAGAACTTGATATGTGATGACAAAATGAACGCCTTTCTTAGAGGGGAATTATTTATCAGCAGATTCAGAGCGCGCCGCGAGCTGTCTGGTTGGAAACGGGTTAAAACGCACGAGCGCGGATCCGTGAACCGCTTCCCGAACCACAGAGGGCGATCCATACAGATCATGGATCTATTGTGACCTGTTGCACCCCTCCTGGGATGTACTGTGATTGTGTTTGTTGAAGCGTGCGTCAACGGAGCTCTGCTGCGTAATGGCACTGTGCCACGCGCATTGGAGATGGATGCATGCATTGGACGCGCTGAGGACCGGGTGCCGATGCGCACCCGGTCCTCAGCCACGCGCAAGACTGCCGTCCCTCCCCGGACGCGTCACGTTGCCTAGCAACGTTACCAGCCTGACTGCTCGGGCCCTCTCCTGGTTACAATGTGCACCTCGTCTCTCCCTCCGGTCTCCTCCCGAGACAACCCTTCTGAGACGTGTGGCTCCACATTCTCTTCAGCGCTCCCGAGGGACAGACGCGCGCACCGTGCCTCCTCACTGGCCGTCCACGCCATGCTCAAACTTGCGCATTTCTTTCCAGCGCGCGCCCTCCTCGTTCTCTCTGTCCTGTCTTTTCTGTCTGTCTCCTCTGCTTGTGCGCACCTTGTCCTCCCATTCCAACTTCTTTTAAAACAGGTGCTCATCAGTTCATGCGCTTCACCTGCGCCTCGTCAACCAATCACTCCGCTTCAGACCCGTGTGTCTGGGGGGTTCACAGAGGGGGGAAAATGCAAACCAACAAATCATGTGAAAGGAAAACTAAGTAAACAAAAACATGCAAAGAAAATTCAAGGAAAAAATGCACCAATTTTCCCACTGTGTGACATTTTAACGTAGGTTTTGTCAGGGCCAGTTTTGGGCATAGGCTGATTAGGCAATTGCCTAGGGCGCCCTCTGCTGGAGGGGGCGCCAAATCGTCCCATCCATCCATCCATTTTCTGTAGCCGCTTATTCCTCCACAGAGGGTCGCGGGGGAGCTGGTGCCTATCTCCAGCGGTCAAGGGGCGAGAGGCGGGGGACACCCTGGACGGGTCGCCAGTCCATCGCAGGGCCACACAGAGACGAACGAGACAAACAACCACACACCCACTCACACCTAAGGACAATTTACCAGCCCAATTAGCCTGACAGTCATGTCTTTGGACTGTGGGAGGAAACCGGAGTACCCGGAGGAAACCCACGCATGCACGGGGAGAACATGCAAACTCCACGCAGAGAGGCTGCAGAGCCGGGACGCGAACCCGCGACCTCCTTGCTGCGAGGCAACAGTGCTAACCAACTGCGCCACCATGCAGCCGCCAAATCGTCCCTTTTAAAAAAAACATTTATTTATTTTTGACAAACTGCTGGACACACCATTCATCTCATGTAAAGAGTAAAGTCATAAATACATAAACTAACTAAATAATTAAAAAAGCACAACTTTTGCTGCATGAACAGTCAACGTGGCTACCTGCTGCTGCCGCTGTGATCAGGTAAGGTGGGGGAGAGGCGCGCTGCGCGCATCCCTCCGTCCGGTTGTTTATTGATAATCAGTGTTGGGAGTAACGACTTCCAAAGGTTATTAATTACTGTAATTGTTACTCCTCTCGAGTTCATTCAAGGCTCAACTTCGTTCTTGGGTTTTAACAGACATTTATTGTGGACAACAGTTCTTAAACATGCCTCACAATGCCCCAAAAATGCCGTCAGAACTAAGAAAAGAAATACAAACCTTAATTAGTTCACAAAACATAGAAAATTGACATAAATAACACACACCAAATGAAAAACTGTACCTCATTGGCCACATTAACTCCAGAGGAATAAAAAAATGAACTTTACAGCTTCTTAAACAAACAAAAAACTCCTTTATCTTCTGAAGAAGCTGCTTAGAACCAGTCTCTTGCAGACGTGCCAGTCACAGTGCCTCATGTGGCTCTCTAATTGTGTGCCAATTAACTTGTGCCCACGAACAACAAAATGCGTGGAACAAAAGATAAGTTCCTCTTTTAAGGAAATGTGTTTTTAAATAAAATTAATTAACTTACATGAACTTACTAAAATACTTACTGAAGCGGCCGGGATGAGGATCAGCACCTCCAAGTCCGAGGCCATGGTTCTCGGTCGGAAAAGGGTGGCTTGCCAACTCCAGGTCGGGAGAGAGATCCTGCCTCAAGTGGAGGAGTTCAAGTATCTCGGGGTCTTGTTCACGAGTGAGGGAAGGAGGGAGCGGGAGATCGACAGGCGGATTGGGGCAGCGTCTGCAGTGATGCGGACGCTGAACCGGTCTGTTGTGGTGAAGAAGGAGCTGAGCCGGAAAGCAAGGCTCTCGATTTACCGATCGATCTACCTCCCAATCCTCACCTATGGTCATGAGCTTTGGGTAATGACCGAAAGAACGAGATCGCGGATACAAGCGGCTGAAATGAGTTTCTCCGCAGGGTGGCCGGGTTCAGCCTTAGGGATAGGGTGAGGAGCTCGAACATTCGGGAGAGACTCGGAGTAGAGCCGCTGCTCCTCCATGTTGAAAGGAGCCAGCTGAGGTGGTTCGGGCATCTTATTAGGATGCCCCCTGGACGCCTCCCCAGGGAGGTGTTTCAGGCATGTCCTGCCGGCAGGAGGCCCCCGGGTCGACCCAGGACACGCTGGAGAAAATATATCTCTGGTTTGGCCCTGGAGTGCCTTGGGATCCTGCCGGAGGAGCTGGTGGAAGTGGCTGGGGAGAAGACTGTCTGGAGCTCCCTAGTTGGGATGCTGCCCCCGCGACCCAGACCCGGATAAGCGGAAGAAGACGAGACGAGACGAGACGAACTTACTAAAATGTATTTATTACTGAATGTATTTATTTACCATTGTAAAGCAGCATTCTGGAGGATTTCATCAGGAGAGCAGTTTTTGAATCTAGCGTCCAAAGGCTCCTCCTCAAAACATCTCGACACGCGCGTCCGGTCGCGTGTGCGCGCGTGCACACGTCGCATATACGTTGCAGGCATGAACTGTACAGCTCAATGTGTAGGGTTTAATCACTCACAGTTCACAATCTTATTCCAACAATACTACGAGGGTCTGATGAGCCCTCTCTGTCCCTGCTGCTTCTGATATTAGCTCTGTTAGCAGAGAGCTGCTGCTGGACTCTGAAGCTGAACTTGACTCGGCCCTGGATGAACTTTCTGACCAAAATAAACGCGTAATCCTGTCCATTCTGTGAGGTGAAAGGTTTAAAAATAAAAATAAATCCATCTTTAGCTGGAGAATGGGTAGAAATGAGCCGTGAGGCTGAGACGCAAACAGAGAAACACACGGAGCGTCCTGTACGACAGCGCCCCCTACTGGTACAGGTTTGCTCGATGCGCGTGCATGTTGAGAGAATGCAGACATTTGAATTTCATTGGCTAAAAAATGTCGGCGGCAAAAAATAATGGAAAGGGGTCTCTAGGAGGAAGGAGGGTCTTCATCAGAATGACAGATGTTGTGGAACTCAACCCATAGATCATAGTTTAGACCTGAAACATCATTTAGAACATTTAGAAAACTTTGATACAGAGAAAAATGCTCCAGAGAGCCGCTTTAACTGAATATTAAGCTAATGAAATAAATATATGAGTTGTTTGTGACAGCAGCTACAGTAATGCATTGCTTTTTTCGGTAACGCAGTAATGTAAGGCATTACAGAAAAAAAGCTGTAATATTTTAACGTCAGTGCGCGTTACAGTGCACGTTTAACCCGGATTGAGGCGGTGGGTTCTTCAGAGGAGAAACGTCACTCAGTGAAAAATGTGGTCAGACAGAGCAGAGAGGAGTAAATCTGCAGCCAGTGAAACAAGTCCGGTTCTGTCCGGTCCGAAACTCGTGCGTGGTTCAGTTCGAAACTCGGTCCAGAGGGAAAACGCGGCTCGAGTCGTGCGCGCTCACGGCATCCAAGGCCCGTTAAGACATATGAGCGCATGCAGCTCCGTAAACTGAAGCGAGCAAACTGAGAAAAAGTTTCATGATAAAGAGTCACTCTGTTATTCACGTCAGAAGTTGGAGAGTTCACTCTCTCGCCCACTGAGCAGAGGAAACGCGCGTCATGCAGCCTCTGCTGCAGGAGGGAGGAGCAGACAGGTGGAGGTAGGAGTCAGTCAAACTAATGAATAAGGAGCTTGTGCAGAGAGATATGTTTATAGATTTAAATATACTGTATATAGATAGGATGGAATAATATATGGATAGGGATATATGGAGAGATATGATAGATGGATGGATAATGATGGATGAATGATAAATGATGGATGGATGGATAATAAATGATGGATGGATAGATGGATGGATGGGTTAATATCCAGATAGTTGTATATCTACATGTATCCATCACATCACCTTCCACTGGATGTATAATGAGCTACATTTATGGTCATTTTGGTGAGAGTAACTAAAAGTAATGCAAAAGTAGTGTAATGCCTTACATTTAAAAACAGCAATATTGTAATGTAATGGATTACTTAAAAATGACAGTAACAAGTAATAAATAATGCATTACAGTTTTGAAGTAACTTGCCCAACACTGTAGATAATGCATGATGAGTCTGTGACGTTGTCAGTGATAGCACCTTGTTAAAAGTCGCTGGCAGAATGAAAAGACAAAGCAAGCCCTCTGGGGCAGCCTTCAGGAAACGAAGAAAGGAAGAGGAGGAAAAACGGGCCCAAAGTAGAGGCATTTAATTAATATACATGACATTGTGAACATTTTTCCTGGACCCATCATTTAGCAAGTTAGCTAAGACTAAAGGGCTATCATGCTGTTGTGCCCCCCACTTATTATATCAATGAATGTCGTCAGTTCAAGTTTATCCAACTTTAGTACTGTAACGGGTCCTAGGATGTAAAACCAGGACTGTGTCTTTAAGCCTGAGCTGGCGGCGGGGTTTTGTGTGTGCTGGGAGATAAAAAGGGGAAAAACCCACTAGTTCTTGTTCTGAGTCTTGTAGTGGAAGTTGAAAAATAAAAGTCCTGTTCTGAGAGAAAAAACGTCTGGTTCTGTGCCTCCGGCAAACTTTACACTGGTGTCAGAAGCTTTCGGTTCGACTCTACGCCTGGTTGCTGGTGCGTTCTGACGTGGAAAAGACTGAGCGACAAGGACGATGCTGCCAGGAAAAATAAAGGCGGAGGAGCAGGAGACAGATGTTCGCCCACGGCTGCCCACTCGTGGTGTGCGAGACACTGCTTTGCTATTGTCCGCGGAGGCTGGGTTCTCTCCAGGTGAGGCCAGACGAGCGGATTTGGCGCGCAATGGCGGTGGTTCTGGCGGGAGAGACGTGACGCCGGGTGCCATGCCGTCGCGTGATGTAAACAAAGATGGCAGCACTCAGAGCCAGTTGGGCTCAGTGAACATTAAGACTCCAAAGTTTTCTGGGAAGACTCAGTGGGAGGTGTTCATCGCTCAGTTTGAGCTGCTGGCTGCTGCGTCCGGATGGACGGAGGAGTACAAAGCGCTCCAGTTGGCGCTGTGCCTGACCGAGGAGGCTGCTGAGTGCCTGTTGCTGCTGAGTGAGGACGACAGGCGGGACTATGCTACTCTGGTGGGGGCGCTATAGCGCCGGTTTGGACAGTACGATCAGCCGGTGCTATTGAGATCGGAATTTCACAACAGACGCCGGCTACTGGGAGAGTCACTTCGGCTCCTGGCACATGATATCGAGTGCCTCTGCAGGCGGGCATACGTCAACATGCCCCTGGCGGTGCGGGTGGAGCTCGCCAGGGACCAGTTCCGGCAGGCCCTCAGCCCGAGGGAGCTTTGGGTTCAAACTCAACTGGCTCGTCTCACGACGCTCGGCGCGGCTCTGGAGCTGGCCCTGGAACGGGAGTTGCTGACGGGGGCTGGGGAGCGAGCAGGCGACGTACCGGTGGTGCGTGCAGCAGCGATGGACCGGCCGGGTGGCGATGGAGGAGCGCAGCGTAGCGGTCAGGTGGACACCTTTTCTACACGGCGCCAGCGGGCAGGGCCGCAGCGACGACAGGAGGGATGCTGGGGGTGTGGTGAAGTTGGACATCTTCTCAGACAGTGCCCTAAAGTTACTGGGATTCCGGGAAACGCCGGGGGGCCCGTGTAGGTGGGGGTACACGGGTCGGGGCGGCTGTGACCAACATAACCCCTCCCTCGCTGCTCGAGGATGTTATAACTGTGGGATGGACTCAGGTGGGGGCCTTTTGTCATGTCCCGGTGTCTGTGGACGGGGTTCCCTGTACGGCCCTGGTGGACACAGGGTCCAACGCTACCTTAGTCAGGCCGGACATTGTTCTGGAGGGGGCCGTGGTGCTGTCAACGGACGTGCGCCTAAGGACAGTGACAGGTGAGCTTGACCCCATCAAGGGGAGGGGGACTTTCTGTTTTGAGGTAGGGGGCCTCCAGGTGCCATTTACTGCCTGGGTGGCAAATGTGCAGGACACTTGCATTCTGGGGTTGGACTTTTTAAGAGCCATGGGGGGCGTGCTGGACCTGGGGACCGGGGTGCTAGTACTACCTGGGGGTGAGAGGGTGCCGCTTGCCCCCCTGAGGTGCACCCGACTCCAGCCACAATGTCTGTGTGTACTCCAGAGGGCCCCACGCAACCACCGGATAAGCAGCAGGCTGGGGGGGGGGGGGGACAGGCTCTCAGCAGTGAGGGACATTTGGGCTAAGAACTGTGAAGGGTTGAACCATGAGCAGCAGAGACGCTTGTGGCAGGTGTTACAAGAGTTCAAGGACATTTTCGCTCTGGATGATGAGGATGTGGATCTGACGCACCTTGTGGAGCACACCATCGACACTGGGGCCGCACAGCCTGCTAAGGCGCGTCCCCGTCGCCTGCCGCTGGCTCACCAGGAGGCTGCGGACAAGGAGCTGGAGGTGATGCTGAAGGCCGGTGTCATAGAACCATCTGACAGCCCATGGGCCTCAGCTGTGGTGATGGTGCCTAAAAAAGACAGCTCCAGGATGCGGTTTTGTGTGGATTATCGACCGCTCAACAAGGTCACGAGGAAGGATTCTTACCCCCTCCCGAGGATTGATGAGTCCTTGGACTCTGTAGCGGGTTCCTCCTGGTTCTCAACCCTTGATCTGCAGAGTGGGTACTGGCAGGTTCCACTCGCCCCAGAGGCTAGACCAAAGACGGCGTTCTGTACCACCAGGGGGCTGTGGCAGTTTAAAGTTCTGTGTTTTGGATTGTGCAACGCACCTGCCACTTTTGAGCATCTGATGGACAAAGTGTTGACCGGAGTTCTGCGTCAGCAGTGTCAGGTCTACTTGGATGACCTCTTGGTGCATGGAGGAACCTTCGATGCAGCGCTGGATAGCCTGAGGCTGGTGTTGGGGAGAGTGGCAGCTGCAGGTCTGAAGCTACACCCTGACAAGTGTCACTTCCTTAGAAGGGAGGTGGTGTTCCTAGGCCACCAGCTGGGTCACGAAGGGATCAGCACCCTTGAGGACAAGGTCCAGACCATCAAAGACTGGCCCACTCCTGCAGATCAGGTGCAGCTTAAGAGTTTTCTGGGACTGGCCTCTTATTATAGGAAGTTTGTGAAGGGTTTCTCCTCCATTGCTGCACCACTCTTCAAGTTGCTGCAGAAGGGATGTGACTTTGTATGGGATCAGGACTGTCAACTAGCTTTTGAGGGCCTGCGCAGAGCACTGATAGAGTCCCCAATCCTGGCACCCCCTGACCCCGCCCTGCCATTTATCCTGGACACTGATGCTAGCAATGTGGGGCTAGGTGCGGTGCTGTCGCAGGTTGGGCCCGCAGGGGAGAGGGTGGTGGCATACTACAGTCGGATCTTAAACAAGGCAGGGCGGCGCTACTGTGTCACCAGGCATGAGCTCCTGGCTGTGGTGATGGCCGTGAAACATTTCAAGTACTATTTGTGTGGAACTCCATTCACCATTAGGACTGATCATGCAGCCCTCCAATGGCTGATGGCTTTTAAGGAGCCAGAGGGGCAGGTGGCGCGGTGGTTGGAGGAGCTCCAGACTTTTAACTTCTCCGTGGAGCACAGAGCAGGAGCACAACATGGGAACGCTGATGCCCTCTCTCGCCGTCCCTGTGCGGCTTCAGGCTGCCGCTATTGTGAAAAGCGTGAGGGGAGAGAACAGGAACTTGTGTCAGCTGGCAACACTGCTCAGCTCTCCTGCCGAGTGCTACTAGTATTGGATGATGCCGAGTGGAAGGCACAACAGGGGCAGGATATTGACCTCCAACCTGTGCTGCAATGGCTGGAGGGGGGTGAGCGTGCCCCGTGAGAGGAGGTCACAGGATTGTCTGTCACAACTAAGGGGCTGTGGGCCAAGTTCAACACCCTCAGGCTGCAAGAAGGAGTTTTGCAGCGGGCCTGGAAGGATCCAGACACCGGGGAAGAGAAGTTGCAAATTGTGGTGCTTGGGTCCCTGAAGGAGACTGTTTTAAGGGCCTGTCATGGCAGCTCAGGTTCCGGCCATTTTGGGGTCTCTAAGACCCTACGTCGCCTCCGCCAGGACTACTACTGGGGACAACAACGGAGGGATGTAGAAGATTTCTGCCGCAGCTGCGACGCGTGCACCTCCCACGAGGGGCCTTTGGAGCAGTCCCGGGCTCCACTCCAGCAGCAACCGGCGGGGGCGCCGATGGAACGAGTGGCAGTGGACATCATGGGACCCTTCCCTCGAACAGAGAGAGGGAATCGATTTGTCCTGGCTGCAATGGACTATTTTACAAAATGGCCGGAAGCGTTCGCCATCCCTGACCAGGAGGCGGAAACGGTGGCAGACAAATTGGTGGAAGAGATGTTTAGCAGGTTTGGGACTGCGGAGATCCTGCATAGTGACCAGGGTCGGAACTTTGAATCCAAGGTGTTTGCGGCCATGTGTGAGCGCATGGGGATGAGGAAGACCCGCACCACTCCACTCCACCCTCAGAGTGACGGGCTGGTGGAGAGGTTCAACAGGATGCTGGGGCAGCAGTTGGCCATACTCACTACGGAACACCAGCGGGACTGGGACTGCCACCTTCCACTCGTCCTCATGGCCTATCAGTCTGCTGTGCAGGACTCCACACAGTGTACCCCTGCTTTGCTCATGTTAGGGAGGGAACTGAGGACCCCAGCAGAACTGGCCTTCGGGAGGCCACCGGATGCGCCTGAGGAGCCTCCAGGCCCGGCCTATGCCAAGAAACTGCAGGACCGACTGGAGTCGGCACACAACTATGCCCGAGCCCAATCGTTGAAGGCGGGGCAGCGGCAGAAGCGGTGGTACGATGTCACCTCCAAGGGGAGACCATTTGCAGCTGGAGAGCTTGTGTGGGTGTTTGCTCCGAGGAGGAGGAAAGGACGGTGCCCAAAACTGGACAGTCACTGGACAAGACCCTGTCGTGTTCTGGAGCAGATGGGAGAAGTTGTTTATAGGGTGCGGTTGCCCCCTAAAGGGAGGACTGTGGCTATTCACAGAGATCGAATGGCCCCTTATCGAGGACGCACTCTTCCTGTGTTCCAGGAGGAAGCAGTGCAGGAAGACCGGTCGCAAGAGCCAGCGGTTTCTCAACCAGAGACTGTGGGTCCCCTGGCCAATCTGGGTGCCAGGAGTCCTGGCAGGCCCAGGAGACAGCGGGGTCTGCCTCCCCGTCTCCGGGACTGTGTTATTCCCTCGAGGACGAGGAATTTTTTGTTGGGGGGGCAGTGTAACGGGTCCTAGGATGTAAAACCAGAACTGTGTCTTTAAGCCTGAGCTGGGGGCGGGGTTGTGTGTGTGCTGGGAGATAAAAAGGGTAAAAACCCACTAGTTCTTGTTCTGAGTCTTGTAGTGGAAGCTGAAAAATTAAAAGTCCTGTTCTGAGAGAAAAAACGTCTGGTTCTGTGCCTCCGGCAAACGTTACAGTACATTGCTTACTACTTAGAATTTGCAAAAGTTACGTTGTTTCTGTTCTGGGCAGTAGGGGGCACCAAAATCATTTTTCGCCTAGGGCACCATTCAGCTCAGGGCCGGCCCTGGGTTTTGTGGCACAACTGCTGTCATTGTAACTCATTCTCCGGGGGCCAGGGGGGAGAACTGTCACGCGATCTACCAGTCATCCTTCAGCGATCGACCGGTCTTTGCGGTCGAGCAAGGACCCAACCTAGGTAGACCAAGTACACGTCCTCATAAGCATCCTACCCCTGAATTCGAACACAGCCTTCATTATGGAGAGGAGTATCTGGTGCGCACGGGATATTATCTGGTGCGCACGAGATACTATCTGGTGCGCACGCCATACTTCTGTTAAAAAAACTTGAAACTTTACAACTTTAAATTTGACTTTAACACAAATGATCAAATAATTTAATTTAAAAATATGAATATTATACTTTCACTTCAATGTTATTCCACACAATGTTAATACACACTAAAGTACTTTAAATTTGAGAAGATCTTTAATTTTAAATAACGTAGTAGAACAACAAATTAGGTGAATTTATTACTGACAACAGAACAAGGCTGAAGTAAGAAAAGTCTATTTTGAAGGTTGTTGTAATGTCACTATTTCGCCACAAGATGACAGCATCTGATTGTAAGAAAAGCCTATTTTGAAGGTTGTTGTAATGTCACTGTTTCGCCACAAGATGGGAACATCTGATTGTAAGAAAAGCCTTTTTTGAAGGTTGTTGTAATGTCACTGTTTCGCCACAAGGTGGCAGCATCTGATTGTAAGAAAAGCCTATTTTGAAGGTTGTTGTAATGTCACTGTTTCGCCACAAGATGGCAGCATCTGATTGTAAGAAAAGCCTATTTTGAAGGTTGTTGTAATGTAACTGTTTCGCCACAAGATGGCAGCATCTGATTATAAGAAAAGCCTATTTTGAAGGTTGTTGTAATGTCACTGTTTCGCCACAAGAGGGCAGCATCTGATTATAAGAAAAGCCTTTTTTGAAGGTTGTTGTAATGTCACTGTTTCGCCACAAGATGGCAGCATCTGATTTTAAGAAAAGCCTATTTTGAAGGTTGTTGTAATGTCACTATTTCGTCACAAGGTGGCAGCATCTGATTGTAAGAAAAGCCTATTTTGAAGGTTGTTGTAATGTCACTGTTTCGCCACAAGATGGCAGCATCTGATTGTAAGAAAAGCCTATTTTGAAGGTTGTTGTAATGTAACTGTTTCGCCACAAGATGGCAGCATCTGATTATAAGAAAAGCCTATTTTGAAGGTTGTTGTAATGTCACTGTTTCGCCACAAGAGGGCAGCATCTGATTATAAGAAAAGCCTTTTTTGAAGGTTGTTGTAATGTCACTGTTTCGCCACAAGATGGCAGCATCTGATTTTAAGAAAAGCCTATTTTGAAGGTTGTTGTAATGTCACTATTTCGTCACAAGGTGGCAGCATCTGATTGTAAGAAAAGCCTATTTTGAAGGTTGTTGTAATGTCACTGTTTCGCCACAAGGTGGCAGCATCTGATTGTAAGAAAAGCCTTTTTTGAAGGTTGTTGTAATGTCACTGTTTCGCCACAAGGTGGCAGCATCTGATTGTAAGAAAAGCCTATTTTGAAGGTTGTTGTAATGTAACTGTTTCGACACAAGGTGGCAGCATCTGATTGTAAGAAAAGCCTATTTTGAAGGTTGTTGTAATGTCACTATTTCGCCACAAGGTGGCAGCATCTGATTAAAAGAAAAGCCTATTTTGAAGGTTGTTGTAATGTCACTGTTTCGCCACAAGATGGCAGCATCTGATTATAAGAAAAGCCTTTTTTGAAGGTTGTTGTAATGTCACCGTTTCGCCACAAGAGGGCAGCATCTGATTATAAGAAAAGCCTATTTTGAAGGTTGTTGTAATGTCACTGTTTCGCCACAAGATGGCAGCATCTGATTGTAAGAAAAGCCTATTTTGAAGATTGTTGTAATGTCACTGTTTCGCCACAAGAGGGCAGCATCTGATTATAAGAAAAGCCTATTTCGAAGATTGTTGTAATGTCACTGTTTCGCCACAAGAGGGCAGCATCTGATTGTAAGAAAAGTCTATTTTGAAGGTTGTTGTAATGTCACTGTTTCGCCATAAGATGGCAGCATCTGATTGTAAGAAAAGCCTATTTTGAAGGTTGTTGTAATGTCACTAAATCACTACAAGAGGGCGGCAGCTGTCCAGCTATAGCAGAAGCCAAAGATCATATAATCACAAGATATTTCACTGCTTCTGGCGTTTGTCCTCACTTGAACAGGTCAGCTGGTCTTTAATGTGAGCTTCACCTTCACCCAAAACAACTTAAAAACAAGATGATAATTTATTGTGTCTAATGTTTGAATAAATCATAATATTGCCTATATATCTAATACTTTATTTAAAATTAAAGATCTTTTCAAATTTGGAGTGATGTTATGAGTATTAAATTGATCATATCATGGAATAACATTCGTGTCAATTATTATATATTTTTAAATTACATTCTTTGATCATTTGTGTCATTTGTCCAACAGAACGTGCTGTAAATAAATAATGCTGTATTGTCAGGAAATCGCCACAAGAGGGCGAGTGTTTGTCAGGAGAAGTAGCAGCCAAAGACCAAACAGTCACAAGATAGTTCATTGCTTTGTTCTACCATCCTTGCTAAATACACGCCACTTTCTTACCTAGTTGTTTTCAAACATTACTGCCTTAATTTATAATGAGCTTCTTTAGAAATTACAGTATTTTAACATATTCTAAGTATTGTTTAATAATGCTTTTATATTACAAAATTACCCTTCTCTAATTTACTGTTTATTTTTCAAGTTTTTTTAAACGAAGTGCTGTAAATAATGTTTGTTGTAAATTCACCTTATTGCCACTAGAGGGCGACAACTTCCTTATACTGTCGTCAGAGCTAAAATCACCTACCTCAGTTTTTTGTTCCAAATATGTACTTCTTTATTTAAAATTAAATATCTTTTCAAATTTGAAGTGATTTAATGTTTATTAAATTGATTATATGGTGGAATAACACTGGAGTCAATGATTATATTTTATTTATTTACATTTTTGGTCATTCGTGTCATTTGTCCAACAGAACAACAGAACGTGCAGTAAACTAATAGTTGTAATGTCAGGAAATCGCCACAAGAGGGCGCGTGTTTGTCAGCAGAAGCAGAAACCAAAGACCAAAAAGTCACAAGATAGTTCCCTGCTTTGTTCTACCATCCTTGCTAAATACACCTCTCTTTCTTACCTAGTTGTTTTCAAACATCACTGCTTTGGTTTATATTCAGTTTTTATCCTTTTCCGTTTTACTTTCTACTTTTATACAGGGGGAACTTATCCTGACGGCTGTGTGTCAGATACAGCTCTGAGGATGATTTAACAACGAGCGCCCCCTGCCGAACTAGTGGGGGAACACATCTAGATGGGGGAATCATATCAATGCAACACCTGGTAAAAATCCAATCCGTTCTTAAGGCCCGCTTTAACACTTCGTATTTTTGATCCGAGACTAGAATTGAAAACATGAAAAACAAGACTTTTTTGTTTTCCATTTGTTTCACAAACAACAAAAAAATTATTCACGTTTTCCTTTTTTGATTATTGTTTTTTAATAGAAAATGGAAAGAACGAATTCATGTACCTCCTTAAAGAGCAACTCCTCTGTGCTCTGTACCAGGAGGGACCCAGGAGGCCAGGACCCACTGCACCAGTAAAGGGTTTAACAATGGGTCTAAGGGTTTCATCCTGATACCTAATGGCAGCCAGGCAGGGTTCTATCGTGTATCCTGTACAGATCTGTGTGTTCCTCCATGGACCCACCACCAATCCCATCATGAATGTTTCAGGCAGTATAGCATTCATCTCGGCTTCTCCAGATCCTTTCACATCTGCTCAAAGTAGACCTGCTCTCACCTGTAAAAACCACAGGGCTCCAGTGCCAGACAGTTCTGTAAGTAAGTAAGTAACAAAGAAACAACAGTTGTTTTGTCAAATAAAGTGACTTTTATTCAGATTCAGGAGGGGACAAAATAAATGAGGGTACAATGATGATTATGATTACAAAATAAATAGAAAATAATGTCAATTACAATGTGTTACAAAATATGTGGAATAGTTTACATTTTATAAAATGTTTTTTTTCTCCCAATCTAGCAAATTTGCAGTTAAATAGTCCATATTTTCCAAATAAACGATTTTGAGTTGCTCATATTGGTAAAGAATGTTTAGTTGTATCCTTGTTGAAGGGTGGAGTCCCAAAAAACCATCATAATACAAAAACGTAGTCGTACTAAGAGCCGACGTTAGTAACCTTAACTACATGCCTGTCAGCTGACTGCTGTCTGGGATGTTTTCATGACGTAGACTTTTTTTTTTACAACTGCTTTATGTTTTTTCCAACATACAGAAATGTATACAGAGCCAACAATGATCCATTATCCAACTAATGACATTAAAGTTACCATGATTAACAATTC
Organism: Callopanchax toddi; assembly: GCA_006937965.1. Classification (NCBI taxonomy): domain Eukaryota; kingdom Metazoa; phylum Chordata; class Actinopteri; order Cyprinodontiformes; family Nothobranchiidae; genus Callopanchax; species Callopanchax toddi. The sequence continues at coordinate 229,916 of SSNR01000413.1, read as the reverse complement.
ATTTGATACACACGTTCTCTAATGAAAACAGCTGATTATACAGTACATAAACCCTCGTCAGTACGGGTTATACATGTCAGACCATACAAGTAGCTTTCCAATGCCATGACACACAGCTCATTTACAGGATGATCAAACCCCAGGCATAGGGAACCAACAGGAAAGGAAAGGGGGGGAGGGGGGATGTGTTTCACAGTGCTGAATCATGTTGTCAACACTCAGCTGTACATGTGAGCTTTTTTTAAAATTTACCGTTCATCCTCATATCCTCTCTTTCGTGACTTTACTGCTCACATTCCATAATCAACATTTACAGAAGGACGTTTTATTTCCCATAAAAAGGCCAAAACCAACAATGAATGTATCCTGTTGACAAGAATCTGTTCTGAGGACAAATCGGACTCTTAAGACTTCCTGTAGAAAACATGAAATGTTTCGTATAAGAACACAAAATGCTCTTGTACTATTTACAAAAACAGACTGATCCACCAGGGTGTCACCTGTTAAGTTTGTAAAAACTCGTGTTGGGAGTTTGAGTTAATGACAGCTAAAAGCTCAATTTCATTTAGAATGGTTTTAAAAAATAAACAAAAACACATGAAAACATTTCCGAGTTTGCTGAAGCCAGAGAAGTGCTGGAGACACCATCTATTGGCCAAGAGTGGCACTGCACCTAAAGGCCTCAACTCACACAAAGTTTCCAAAATGTCTGGAAACCTTTATGAGAGTACAAACTATCCTTATGAGAGTCACAGGGCCTCACTGCCATGTGACTGGGATTCTGAACATGTGGAGACACTAACAGGATAAAAGAGCTCTCAGAGCAACTCGTCTCTAGTGTCCATGACTCCGAACGGTGAGGAGTCTGAGACAACCGCAGGAAGGGCTGGCAATCAAATCGCAAATAAAATGAGAGAAAATGGCAAACAAATTCAGATTTAAGATGTTTAGCAACTAAACTAAAAGAAAAACCTATATCAATCATAATTTGATTGCAATAACATCAGATGCCCCTCATGATCCGGCTGTATAAACGGCACAAAAATGTAGGAAATCTGTTTGGTCGATTAGTTGTTCTAACAATGCTTCTCGGCAATGAATGTCTGATTAGTCACCTTTACGATGAGGGAGAACCTGTGAGGATCCTGCATCCATGGGATGAGCGACACAATCAAACACGTGGGTAAAAGTAACCCCCCCACCCCTAAAGTGCGTCAAGACCAAGAGGAACGTCCTCCTGATGGAATTCTTCTTGTTCCGAGTTGACTGGATTATTAAAGGTTCCCACAGTAATCAGGAAAAACCAACATTGTTTTTACATTTGATGTATTTTCCACCATCAGTGGCCAAAAGAAGGACGCTGCTGTGGATTTAGGTTTGGAGGAACCACCAACACGTTTAGCTGTGTTGCTCATTAAATGGATGCACGATGAATCATTTTAGCTGAACATAATCTCAGCTAGTAAAAATAACAGGGATAAAATGAAGCATAAGCTTTTTAAATATCCAACCCCTTACCTCGTAGTAAAGTGACTAATCAGGCTTTTGTTACAACACAGAAATAATCAACCAAACACAAATTCCCTCACTTCCATAAAACCTGTCACCAAAGTGTCACAACGTTCTCACAATTATAGGCTGCCAACAGTCACAGGTCAATGGCAAATTGGTTTCCATGTTTTAGGATCAGTTGCTACATCCATGTTTTATATACAATCAGTGAATCATGCACGGGTCACTAAGAGCTCCTAACCACCAGCAGCTAAAGGCTATGGATGCATCTCAAAACAAAAGAAACCAGTTTCCATGCTCAGTCTCCTTTTAGGGCTGCTAAAATGCACCAAATGTAACCGAAAACACGGGAACTCAGGATGCATTTCTGGACATTACTACCTGAACCTGGGCGATGTTACGGTGCGTCATTTTTATTATTTTTACTGAGATGGACAGCTGTCTCTTCCTTCTTGTCTTTCACTCCTATCATTCATGGACATCCTGGAACACTACCCAACCATCAAAACATTAAATATTTATAAAAATACTGACATCTGTATACCACCACTACACTGAACAAACAGAGGTATCCTTTCTTTCCTGCTGCCCACAACAGCTACTCCTTCTCTTTTAGCTCGTTTTAAGAAAATACTGACTCTTTTGAAAATGTGATCCAAACATTTTTCATACCGAGGGACAAACAAACACTGTTGGTTTTGATGTTTTTATGTTTACAATCTGGAATATCTGGATGCTAGAGGTCTTTAAGTGTCTAGAGCGATTTGTCAGGTTGAATCATTTCCAAACTAATAAATATCCTGTTAAAAACACTTCCCTATCAAAGGTGATTATAAAAAGACAACTTCAAAGGCAGCGTGTGGAACAAACAGAAATAAAACCTGACATCTGGTTGTGAAGCAGATAGTTGTTTACAGGTACTTTAAAAGTCACAACCAGCTCTTCCTCATTTGTTGACTTGTGGAAAAAACCCTAAACGCCTCGTTGAACCAATCAGTTTCCCTCTGCGAGACAAAACCTTTGACACAGGTGTGTGAACGGTCATCAGTGAGGATTATTTAGAAAACAAACACTTCTTCACATGACGGTTGGACCAAAAGATGGAAGCAAAGAACTGGAACACACAAGATGAGAACAACAACGTTCTGCAGACTGTTTGGACTCAAACCGAGGAAATATTCTTAAATATCAAAACTGAACCTGCGTCCAACTGGACATATCTGTACAAAAGTTCTGGACGATGCTGCAGTAAATAATGTGAGCATGTGTGTGTCCTTAAACAAGACTCCCTCATAAATAAAGCCCTCCCGCCTGTGATTTGTGCTATAGAATAAAATGCTGGTCTGCAGTGTCCGAGTCCACGTGGTTCTGCTCTTTACACTCACTGGAGTCCTACAGCATTCCTTCATGCACCTCGACACTGCAGCGAATAGATCTGAGAGTGCAGCACAACATTCAGGAAGGACAAGAAACAAACACAAACGCACACACACCAACGCGCACACACAGGAGTGAGTGCAAACAGAGCCGTCTGTAATAGAAGTGAGCAGCAAACTGAAGGCTGCTTCTGGAAGAGGAAGTTCACATCAGTTGTTCTCGAACAGCGCCAGCAGGTCGTCGTTGCTGTTGCTGGGGAGGTCAGGGGGGCCCAGGTAGGACAGCAGCTCGTCTGGGTTCGTCAGCTCTGGGAGGAGCTGGAAGACAAACAACGAAGTCAGCTGATTTTTGTTGTTGTTTGGTGAGACATGAAGAACATAAATATACAAACACAAGGACCTTTTACTGCAGCCCTACTTTGATTTACCTTCAACTTTAATGAACATTTTAAATGAAAATCAGCTAAAAATGATGATGCAGTTTCTGTACACTCTGATGTGTTTTCACGAGGAGCAGTTAGCTCAAGTGCAACTAACATTTAGCTCACTTCCCCTCCGAGTTCAAGTCATCATGTATTTTGCAGTTCTGGTCAATTCTTCATTTTATGACGTTGTCCAATCAGCTGTAGAGGCTCCAGAACAGACCCCGCCTTCTAATGATCACTGGTTCTGATGCTGCTACCGCAACAGACGACTGATCACACTCTCTACAACAGATCTATACAACATAACGTATGCTGCAAATACTGAAGGACCTCAGCTTCTTCAGCTGCAGGTCTGTATGTGTTCCTGACAGTAGCATCAAACTGATCCAGTGTCTTATTATCCTGTTGGAGCAGCTGACAGACTGGTGAGAGGCTGGAAGTGTACGAGAGGGAAATGAAGGGTTAAAACCTCCAGATATTGCCTCACATGCATTGAGGCGTTGTGTCTGCAGCTTGGCAACAATTGAGCTGATGACATCACATACAGAGTCAGAAACAGCTGATGGTAGAATGTATACTGCTACTAAACACTGGTAAACTACCTTGGTAAATAACAATCTTATAGCTAGCAACTCAGCATCAGTTCAGATGTGATATTTCACAGTAGCATGTATTACACAATTTGTTGTTGACAAACACTGCTAATCCACCTCCTTTGGTATTCCTGCTTCTCTTCAATCTGTCTGCTCGTATCCTCTAAAAGCCAAGCGGTGTCAGCCAGTGAAACACATGATGCTGCATTCTCAGTATTCTGGTTGGGTCCTCATCAGAACTTCAAGCTCATTCATCTTGTCCTTAAGAGATCTCATCCCTATTACGATCGATGGAAGTGATGGTTTAAACTTCCTATTCCTCTCCCTCTGCTTTGCTCCTACTTATGTATCGTCTCTTCCTCTTTGGGTTGCAGTTTGGAAATTACCCGAGCTTATGAGACGTCAATTAGCTGCTCCCATTTGTAAACAAGCCTGTTGTTGGTTATCCATCATAATTAATGGCCAAAAAGTAAAAAATGAACAGCAAAAATCCTCCAAGCAGCACAACATTCAAACCAGAGTGAAAAGGATCAGCCAAAAAGCGACGCCTAATCAGTTGTAACAAAACGGATACTAAAACAAGCTGCCACTATTTGTAGAATGGTAATCATAATATTACATATTGTTCAGTTTGAATCCACAACAAAGGAAGCAGCTCCTCCTGGTTTCTACCCAGCTGAGAGGGGCTCCTCACCAGAAACAGCTACACATCCACATGCTGCACGCTCTCTGACTGAGTTTGTGACACCATGATAGAAATGTAAGCAATAATAAACAACAGAAGTTTTATTGTAATCAGCTGATATATTTCCTCATGTTGCTCCATTTAGAATCAGTTATTTCTGTCATGTGGGTCAAAACTATGAATTGTTGCATTTCAGTCACAAAGTTCCTTCATTTTGTCTGAATTTGTTTTCAATATATCCTTATTTTATTCACAAATTTTCTGCACTTGTTGAAATAATTCATGAAACCATAAATGTCCAAAGTGAATTCTCCTAAATGAAGTTTGAAAATAGAAACTGTCTGTGCTTTTTGTCTAAATGAACACGTGAACTGGTTTCTACTCACATCTAGAGTGTGATCAGCCCCCTCCCCTCCTGAACCGCCCAAACTGAAGGAGCCTTCACCCTGCAACCGAGAATTCTGGGTACTGGAGCTCCTCTGAGGCAGCGGGCTGATGGCGTCGCTGAGACTCTGGTTGCCATGGACACCTGAAGCGTGCTGTTGGAGGATGCTGTGCGAGTGTTCGATCCCTCCAGGATGAGCCGTCTGACAGCACAGAGAGATAGATGCATGAATTCAGATGTGCTTTACAAGTTAGAACTGTGACATCAGCTCAGTTTTATGCAACAACATCAACTTCAGTTAAAGGTGCTCAAAAAAGAACTGACAGGTTCAAAGAAGACAGTTTTCTTGCTTGAAAGTCGTGAGATTAAAGTTCTTTTCCAGACAAAACACAACTTTGATTAAAAAAAATGCAAGATAAAAAAAAAAAACTGAACTATTTCTCTCAGGGAGCTGTCACACCTGGAGTTCAGTTCCTCTGGTCTGAATCAGTTCACAATTTTGGAAATTTGCAGCTTTTTCCTGTCATTTGGTTTCCTATTACACAGAAATAAAACAAAATGCATGACTAGAAACCAGGTGAGAACATTCTGCTGACTGGTCAGGTTGTCTGGGGGCGGGGCTACCAGAAGGAGGCATGTTCTGTTGTCTGGGGGCGGGGCTACCAGGAGGCATGTTCTGATCCTGAGCTAGTCCACAACACGGTCTAACCTCGTCTCTCTGAGCCATTTAGGAATTATTTGAACTCTTCAGTGTTTAGAGCTGATAAATCTAATCATCTGATCGAATATCAGTGAGCTAATGGACTTTGCTGTTTTCCACGTGAACCCTTGCTTTGTTTTCAGCTAGCTGTTGACACACGTGTGCCCTCTCACATCCCAGAATGCAATGTAAGCCTGGCTACGGGAGGCTGTTTGGCTCAAACACTGTGTTGGATCAAGTCTGGATGACGTTTAACTATAAACAAACTAAACTGAGATAGTTAAACCATGTTTTGCAGTGACATGAGTGAATGTTAAAGCATGAACAAAGTGGTGCAGAAAGTTCCTTAATAACAACGACTGAGGATAACAGACTCATCAGCTGCTTTAGGTCAGCTGTGCTCCACTTAGCATGTTAGAACATTAACGCACAATTTACAGCCAACCAGGTTTTCCTGATGTAGTCAGAACTCTCAGAGGCACATGAGTCATCGCAGGATGAAGGTGTTCATGTTAACAGAAGGTTTTTTGTTCAGATGATGTATAAATGAAAAGTGATGCACAGACGAACGTTGTGGTGAGGAGGCCTTACTCTTCCACTAAACAGCAGGATCAGAACGGACTACTCGATTCACTGTTTGGTTTTAATTCATCAATTTGTCCAAATATCAACTCCACCAATGTACATGAGGTCCATGTGCCTCCAAAGATCCTCCTGGATTTTACGTAAACTCCTGTTTTCTCTGTAAATTGTAAACATATTTACTCACAACGCTATTATCAATTTTTCGTATATTTTTGATTCTTTTGTTTTTCGATTGTAAAGCACCTTGTGATTGATATCTTAAAAAGTGCTACAGAAATAACCGTTGCTTACTTCCTGTCTTTACAGCATCATTACTAGTGAGTGGTTCAGCTCAGAGTGTACCTGTCACTTTAAACTACAGCGTCTCACTTTTCTTAGAAGCGTCTGGAGCGTCTCTGCATGTAAATAAACTTGTGCATAATGCTTCAACTTAACAGTTTCTCCAACACACTTCTAGGTTTATTTATAATATTATTGTGTGTAATCATTGCAAGTTCTGATTATGAAGAAATGAGAGAATGTGATTTCCTATGAACTGCTATGGAGTCATCTGCCCCGGCCGACAGCGTGGACGCTGAGCTTTAGGACAGAGCATCAGACTCGATGTTTGACCTCACTCTGAAGTGTCTTCAACTCAAGTTCTCTCATGTTTCTCTCTATTCCCTTTTATACAAACGTGATTTTAAAAATCATTTAGAGAAGAGAACAAAAAATTTCGGACATATTTGCTCTTGCTTATGTATTTTTTTTAAAGGGCATTTCAATGTTGGGATGTACAAAGGAAATGTGCTTGGAGCCACATGTGTGCACAGTTACAAATGGATTTGTTTGTGCAGTTTTCTTGATTTGAACGTCTTTTCATAGAAAATCAAGCAAGCCGTTGAACACAAGGCCCAAGGTTTATCCAGTTTTTATCATAACAAATTTGACTTCTAAAGCTCTTAAAGATCAGACTCTGTTTTCTATTAGAGATCTTCTTGTTCCAGATGTCTCCAACAGAGCACTTGGCTCTCAGACTGCAGGTTAAACGGGAGGAAGAACTTTCAGTTCTCAGGCTCCTCTTCTGTTGAACAAGATTCCAGTTCCCATGACCTTCCTGTTGCCTCTTCTCTTTACTAGAGGAGAGGTTAAAGGTAACTAACCTGTTCAGACTGGTAGGAGACAGGAGGTGGTGGTCCAGAGGGGGTGTACTCTCCCAGTGTTGGTGTCCCAGGAGTGTTGGGGAAATCTGTGAATCCTGATTGGCTGGAGAACCCTTGACTTCCTACAAAAGCAAAGTGATAATTTCCCCTCAGCAAACATGATCAGCTCAGATCAGAACTGTTTGTTCTCTTCAGTGTAATGGTGACCGGAGGCTGGTCTAGTGTTAAAAGTAATACTATCAGAACTAAATTTAGATCTAGTGCATATGCAGAAATAATTAAAAACTACAGGAATCTGATTTAAACTGTTATTTGTTTGTATTTATAGAGCGCTTTCTAGAGTGTTGAACACTCCCCAAAGCGCTGTACAACACGATCAGTCAGTCACACACTGCTGGTGATGAACTACGTTGTAGTAGTGTACCCTTGTTGGGTGAAGTGTCTTGCCCAAGAACACAACGACTAGACTGTCGTTGTGTTTGAGTTTGAGGGGGTGGATTTTGTTGTGGAGTGATGTCTCTGATGTCCATCCAGCATGTGGTGGAGAGGATGTTCAGGATTGATCCTTCATGGACTGATGCTCATGCTAAGGATCTAAAAGTTCTTTTTGTAAAATGTTATTTATGATTATAGATCCAGTTTGAAATGTAAAATAAAAAAACCTCTAAACTAATTATTCATTAAAGAATATAATTTATGCAAGACGTAGATTTCTAAATATTGTTCTTGTATCCAAAATGTTATACAGTTCAGTTCCTTTGAAACTTGACACTTCCTGAATGACCTGACCTGTGTTACCTGGCCTGCTGTAGTCGGGGGTGTTCCTGCCTCCTGCAGTCAGACTCTGGTAGGGGGACGACGTTGGGCCAAGAGCCGCGATCATTTCCATCACATTTGGCAGGACCATGTGACTCGGGCTGACTGTGCGGCAGCGTTTCAGGACCGGACCGTCGGGCTCCTCCTTTATGTGGATGTCAGGTTTGACAGGCACTGGCCTCCAGCCACACACCGGGTCTATGGTGATCTCCTCATAGTCAGAACTGAAAAAGGGATTGAGCACAAACCTGGGCTGTGAGGTTTTTTTTATTTATTTGGGAATCAGGTTTTGTAAAATTACTATTAGTTTTTTATTTGTAATTTCCTGTAAAGATCTAAACCTAAAGCTCCACAGAAGACATGATGGAGCAGGTAGATATAAGAAGATCATCTAAATAAACATACACACACTTTCACTGCGTTGCTGTCCAGCCTTGATAATTCTGCCCACTAATCTAAATAATTTAAAGAATTAAACTCACTTTTGAATGTAGACAAGGATCCCAAGCATGTACTGGTCAACCTCCAAGCCTTCTAGCAAAGCTGTTTTGCTGTAAACAAAAGGAGTAAACAGCTGGTTACACTTCCTGAATTTTATTCAAAAGCTGAGTTCATGATTTAGCACCTACTTGCACACAGGACATCTCCACGTCCCTCTTTCACAGTTCAGTTGTAAGTAGGATTCCAGGTCAAAACACTACAAAATAAAAGCAAAAACGTGTGAGAAATTATTTGGATCGGTCCAAGTAAATGAAGGGGGTGGATGAGTGCAGGTACGACTTCACCTGTATGTGCCTACAGTCGTGGCCTCTGGCCGGCAGCTGGATCCGTCTGAATGTGATCGGGCATTTGAGGGACACTTTGATTGCCGTCTGCTCCACTCCATCCTCTCCGTTCAGACCAGGCGTTCCGGGGATTGTGCCACTGCTGAAGTTTCTCTTTACTGAAACAAAAACATATACTGCCTCAGTAATCTCAAAACCAGATCAACTTTATCACAACTTTACTTTAGTTCCAGGATAAACTGAAACACTTTACAAACAGAGCCTTCAAGATCAAAACATAAAAAAGTAAAGAACTTCAAAATAAAACGACAACAAAAATTGTTTAATCAAACAAAAATGTACATCATGGCCACTTCCACCAGGATGGCACATCAATACTTGTCATTGCCAGAAGGTTTGTTGTGCCTTCCAGCTCAGTCTCAAGAGCATGGAGGATGGATTTTCTATCTTTCATTTAAAGTTATTTTTTCAATTTTCCTTTTGATGTGCTATCTGCCACTGTTCAAATAAACCTACCATTAAAATGATACTGTTCTGAGACTTTTCATTTCTTTGTCATTGGACAAACTTACAAAATCAGCAAGGGGTCAAATAATTATTTCCTCCACTGTATAAGCGAAGGAAAATGGATGAATGGATGGACGGAAATTTTTCCGTTAACGCGACTCCTGATTTGATTAACCAAACCGCCCCTCAACTAACCTCAAAGTGCCTGTGACTCCATATTTAAATCACTTTATATTAAACAGGTGTAATCTTTGATGCCTCTAGATCAGCGTTGCACCATTAGAACTCAAAATACGCTGTAATTATTTCCTAACGAGCAACTCAGAGATCAGAAGAAAGCGCCGCCTTCCAGTTGGGTTTCTCCTTATTTGGCAGCCTGACACTTTTGCTGCAGCAGGGGGCAGTGCCCAGTAGGGGGCAGTGCCCAGTAGGGGGCAGTGCCGTCGCGTGAAAGAGAAACGAAACTGAAACTAAACACTACACGGTCTATGGGCAATGGAGGCGGCACTGCCTCGCTCCAGGTGTCGTGAACGTGCATGTGGGAGGAGAATTTACCATATAAGCAAGTCCGGATCACTATGACCTCATAGCGGGCTGGACTGAAAAAAACGGTTTGAAACCTGGGTCTGAAATCTGGAAGAGCTTCTCACTGGCTGGACTAGGAGACAGATGGACGCTGTTTTTTGCACTTTCTGGCAGGTTTAAGGTGAGAACTCAACGTTGCAACATGATAGATAAGTCAGAAAACATGGAAACTGATGTCATGGGCACTTTAAATTAAGCCTCTGTAGGTTGAATATTTTCCTTTTCATAAGCAGATTTCTGCCATTTTCAGCTTTTTCATTTAGCACTAAGCATTTAAACAATTACTGTATGAATTCTGTATGAAAAGCAACTTTTTATATTTTAGTCTGAATCTTCTGTTCTATGTCTTTGTTTTGTCACTATGTTGCAGGTAAATGCAGGTAAATGCTGACTCACTTTTGGTGATGCAGTGCTCGGCCGGCAGCAGCCTCTTCTTCATCAGACCCTGCAGGACAGACCTGACAGACGGCCGGTGCACCAACTGCAGCACAAACAGGTGGGACTGGAAACGCACAGACAGGAGGGAAAGCATGTTCAAATCCACATATCTACAGTGACACATGATGTTAATAGATGAAGTGCTCTGCTGGGACTGAGTCAGGAAAGTGTCGTTTGGAGGCAGCTTACACAGCAGCACGCCGTCACAGTGATCTGCACCGTGTTGCGTCCCGGCTGACACACTTGCTTTAGGTACAAAGGTTTGTGAGAGGTTTTGTTGTCGCCTCTTTCGATGGACAGAGGAGTGGCATTAACGCTGACCTGAGAAAGAAAAACAGAGAGAATTAAAAACACAGATTAGTCATTTTTGTTGCCTTTTAAACTCCTCATTTCCATATTTCTAAATCATTTTATGTTGCATGTATTCTACACATGCCACCAGTAATGACAAAGACTTATGAGCATTTAAGTAAGAATGAAAAGCAATTAAAAATATATATATATTAAAAATGTATGAAAGAAATCATCTAAAAGTATAAAGTTGTAAAACATTCAATATTCCTTTATTGTTTAAATGGAATAGAGATATTGAAGTGGTGTTCTATCAGTACTTTTTCAGCCGTAAGGACCACACCCACAGGTGACATCATTCAACGTGGGTGGAGTCTCTAGAAACAGGAAGTGGTCCTCTGACTGGAACAACAGTTAAATCATAACGACTGCTGAACGGTGACAGACTAGCAGCCAATTTTCAGGTATTTAAAACAACTCGGGCTCAAAAATGTCAAACTGAGGTGTTGGAACTCTTTACCCATTTGTAAACCTCTACATTTTAGCATGAGACCATTTGTTTAGTTTGTGGTGTTTATGCAGCATGTACAGTAGCACAGTAAGATAATAGAGGGTTAAACCTAACCCTAAATAACTGAACGCCACTTCAAAATGACCAAAAAATCCCTTTAAGGTTAAAAAGGATTTTCTTCAAACATAACATCCTGGTGCATTTCTAATCCAATACCTCCCTTAGACAGAAGCTTACAC
>SSNR01000413.1:186271-214504 GCA_006937965.1 Callopanchax toddi | reverse complement strand
GACTGGAACAACAGTTAAATCATAACGACTGCTGAACGGTGACAGACTAGCAGCCAATTTTCAGGTATTTAAAACAACTCGGGCTCAAAAATGTCAAACTGAGGTGTTGGAACTCTTTACCCATTTGTAAACCTCTACATTTTAGCATGAGACCATTTGTTTAGTTTGTGGTGTTTATGCAGCATGTACAGTAGCACAGTAAGATAATAGAGGGTTAAACCTAACCCTAAATAACTGAACGCCACTTCAAAATGACCAAAAAATCCCTTTAAGGTTAAAAAGGATTTTCTTCAAACATAACATCCTGGTGCATTTCTAATCCAATACCTCCCTTAGACAGAAGCTTACACCTTAAAGATCAACACTCTGTGAGGGCAGGAATGTTTAGGGCAGAGAAGATTGATGATGTGAGAGTGAAATGATCTCTATACAGATGTTTTGGACCAGACAGCCCTAAGGGCTCTGAGGGGTGTTGAATCACTGTGACGGTGCAACACTGAGTGCACCCATGTCACAAAATCAAATGGTCTATGTGTACTGTATGTGGCTCCTACTGTAGATAAAATAATAAAGAATGTCATTTTGATCCAAATATGCATTTAAGTGGATCTGGGGAGAGTTGTCTCTTCAGATCCTAAATATTTAAAGTTACCAGTTAGTTGCATGTGAGGGAAAAGATAAATGCCCTTTATCAAGATAAATCTGTTGCTTGTAGCATTTATTCTATGATTTAAGAAGAAGCCATATCACAGTCACAGGATGCTTACCTGCACAGAGGCAGGCCAGTTAGTGTTCATCTGTCTGTCTTCATGGTGGTAACATTTAAACTGCAGCTCCAGATCCGGTCTGCAGGGGGAGACACAACACAGCTCTGAGGAGAGGACAGCCTGGGTGGGGTTATCAAACATCCCTGGTTTGTTTTAGCTGAATTATTAAAGAACAGGAGGCGTTGATTTGACACTGGGGACAGATGTGCTGCTGTATTGTATAACAGTTTTTATTTCTGTTAAAAATGTCACTCTAAATTTAATATTGCCTACAATGAATGTGTCAAGACGTACAGGTGAAAATAAGAAGCATTAATAAATGACAGAATTAATTGGTAATTTGATTTAGGTGTCTTTAAATGTGATTGTAAACTAAATATCTAGAAATTATTTAATTTGCAGTCTGGGCTCTACGAAGAAAATCAACAAAACACCTAATGAGCAGCAGTTCTGCCTGAACAAGCTCCTTATTGATAATTGGTCAGACTGATGAATGAGCAGCATCCAATCTATATCCGGATATCCATAAAACACCTGAACAGCAAAGAACAATGAGAACACCTTTACTCTGCTGTCTCCCATCAGAAAACAAGTCTGTGTTACCATTCTGTGGTTTGATATTCAGTCTCACCTCATTATCAGCGTTTTGTAGACGGACTCTCGGAGCTGGAAGGCGTGATTACTGACGGCCAGATTGTGCTCCAGTCTGAACGGCTCTAACACGACGCCATCACGTACCGGGAACGTCAGACGCAGGTCATCACTGGGATTTCCTGGAAAGGAAAATAGAAACCATCATGTGTTGAAACCTTTCACTATTCAGTAACTGTAAACTTCAGACAAAACGTTTGAGTAGAGACGACTGGCCAGTGACTTGGAGTCTGAACCCATTTTTAGACCAAGCTGAAAAACACAACCTGCTTACTGATCCGATGTTTAAAACAGTATTCTACCCCCCGCGGGAGCCGACTGAGTACCCCGATGTAGAAGTTTCTCCAACTAAAGGTCTGTAAAGTTTCTGTTATTCCTGAAAATATAAAATGATTTTTGGTCATGCAGAGAGGAGAATCACCTAGGAAATACACACCAGTGTTTGCACATGATGAAACACCTTTAACTGTTTTAAACCTTTAGCGACACTTTCTGCCTCTCGATTGCTTACTTCAACCTAGAGATGTTCAAATTCTAAAAGAGCCACAACTATTTCCATAGCAGTAGCTGACACAGTGCTAATAGCTGCTTTTAATTTGTGTTACTAGCTGATAGAATGCCAACACACCCCTAACACTTTTCCTCCTGTTATTCCTGCCTCGTTCTACTTTTCCTGCTTCTTTTTTCCTCTTCCTCCTCCTTTTTAACTTTTCCTCTTCTTCCTCATTTCCTCAAACTTGTTCTTTTTGCTTCCCCATCCTCTACTTCCTCCTCATTTCAGGAATTAAAATATTTCTGCTAACACCTTAAATATTTGAAACAGCTCAGCTTGATTCCAACTTTTTCAGAAGTTATAAACCACTGTTGTTTAGCACTCAGTTTTTTGCCCTTCCAAGTAAAACTTCAGAACTTTAAGCTTGTTTGGTTTGTTTGCATCTTAAAATCCACTTTAGGCCAATCAACCACTATGTTCTGTGCTCAGACTTTCAATCATCAAAACATTTGAACTAATATTGACAGTTTAGCTAAATATAGCTCAGCTTCAGCTATTTTATTAAGCACTCAGCATTTAAACATAATTTATTCAAGAAATGCAACGTTTCAATTTTTAAACCTTCAGATTAAATAAAAGGTGTGTTTTACTGTCTGTGATAGTGTCTCACCTGTAGGAGGCTGCTGGGTGCTAATGTTGGGTTTGGAGTCCAGTGGAAGGTAGGGGGGCTTGGTGTCCTGACCTGGGGACAGGTAGGGTGGTATAGAGCTGCCGGGGGTCATGGGCGGCGTGGGATTCCCTCCCATGGGTGAGCTTGGATATCCGGGCATCACTGCACCTCTACCTGGCTGAGAAACGCAGACGGGAAAAGTTGTTAGAACTTCTTATTTTTCCACTTGTTTCTTATACAGTCAAACTGGGCTCGTTAGTTTAATAAGTGAGTGCTTCAAAGACTTACCCCGTTCACTGCAGCATGTGTGAAGGCACTGTATCCCCCTGCTGCTCCAGATGGCAGACTGCCCTGACCATTGAAAGGCTCTGACTAAAGGGCCAGACAAGACACACAATACTCAAATACTTGTTCATCAACTTTTACACAAAAAGAAGTTCAGCATTGGTGCTGTAAAACCCCACATGGTTATAATTCCTCAGATACGTCCACATTTTCTTCTATCACGTTTTAATTTCACATTACGTCAACATACAGCTGTCCAGCCTGGGGTAGACGTACTGACCAGCTTTGAGCAGTTTATTCCCACACCTCTGGGTGCAGGAAGCAGCATTCGTTCTGTTATTGGCTGCTTAGTTCCTGCTGTGACCCAGAGCCAAATATCATCACATCAAAAAACTAAATTCATCAGTTTGGTAAATAAATATTTTTAATCCTAAATACATCACTGTCCAAAAACACATTTTAAACACAATAACTTATTTTAAAAAGTCTGTTTTAAAGGCATCTACTTATTAGTTTTATTAGTTAACTGCTACTATTGTATCCTTGTTGCTCTGGATTTTTGGCCTCTGAACAAAAATTTCAGCACTTTAAGCTTCATATTCTTAAAGGTACCATGAGGAATTTAGTAAACAATGTAGCTTAAAACGTTTTAGTTTTTTTTCATGCTTGTTAACAACGTTCTAACATAGTAAAGCTAAAAATATTGTGGAGATTTAAAAAAAACCCCGAAAGAAATCAATAAGTCTGTTCCATTGCAGTTTTCCAAAAACCTCATCCAATCATACGTTTCGGAATAATTCGAAAGCAACTATTGGACAATCCGGCTGTCTGTCTCGCCGAAGCGCTGCACTTCCTCACTGCTTGGATCCTCCATTAATGCTGCTGGAGCATTTTGCAGCAGAACATCCCGGAAGTGAGAGAAGGACAGAAACAACCGGCTGTTAGCGCTTAAATTTTAGGAAAAAGTCCCAAAAAGAAAAACACCTTTTAAGCTAGCAGAAAACAAAAAACGTTTGGACGTAGAAAGAGGGGGAACGCTTCAACGGCTGGTGTTTTGCTCTCTATCACTCCATTGCAGTGCGCAGTCCCATGTCCGGAGGAGGCACGGCATAGGGATTATACCCAACGGGAGGGGTGAGAGCTCTGTTTGTATAAAATAGCTAGCTATACTTAGCTAGTTTGAAGATTCCTCGGTGAACCTTTAAGATCTTATAATCTATTTGGGACAGTCACTATTTTTAAAGTGATTTCCTTCAGCTTTACACTTTAAATCTACAAAATATTTGTGCAAATATTGACAGTTCAGGTCAGTTCTTCAGCTTCAGGTCAGTTCTTTAGCAGGTTTCAGTCATTTTCAGCTATTTCATTTAGCACTCAGCATTTTGAATTTCTTAATGCAACTTTTTCTAGTTTATTTAGAATTGAAAAAAGAGTACTGGTAAGTCTTTAATGTGCAGGTTTATGTGACATGAAAAGGGCTCTCTATACTAAACAAGCTTCAGTCTGAGAGTCAGTGGTTCTGATCACCTTATAATATTGTGGAGGGTTGGGCTGGCCAGCACCAGGAGGGAACTGTGCTGGACTGTGTGACCCAGAGGTGTACTGTCCCATGTGGGGCATCCGACTGGAAGGGTAAGAAGGTGATGGGGCACATCTCTGCTGTGGGTTAGTGGGGTACTGCAGAGGCTGGTTGGAGAAACCAGGCATCCCTCCAGAGCTGTACTGCTGCCCTGGAAAGCCCTGAGACAAAGAGGGGGACTATTACAGATCCAGGTATGTTTAACGCTGCCATGTTGGTTAAAATACAGAATTCCACTGTTCTGGCTAGACTGTAGAAAATAAGAAACAGAAATGGTGCAGAAAGAAGAAACACCCTAGCACTGTCCTTAGTTTGGGGCCTATTGAGTTTTCTAGTCTTGACAACACAAGGATTCATCAGAGTCTGATATCCAGTCAGTTAAACTTCTGGAATATTGATCTGGCCAATTAGGTATCAGAGGAGGCTGTCGATCAGTGTCAGCTGTTTTGTGGAAATGACATTTCCAAAAGGTGAGACAACCCCAAAAACTGGAATGGTTTTACAGGTGGAAGCTACAGACAGTGTTTCCCTCCTCATCTTTTTTGACTGCTTTGTAGTAGTTTAGCATCTGACTAGGGTTAGTGTCACTGCTGGTAGCATGAGGTGATACCTGGACCCTACAGCGATTGCACAAGCAGTCCAACTCAACCAGGATGCTAAATCAATATGTGCTACCGCCAGGAGGTTTGTGGAGAACATCTCCAGGACATCATGTCTAGGTCTATCAGACAACACCAGGTTAATCTATGACTGTCCAGCAGCTTAGTGAGCCCTGGTCAGGATCTGGGAGGAGATACCCCAGGTCACCAGCTATCATCTCATAAGGAGCCCTGACACTGTCAGGCTACATACAAGCATGTCAAGCTGCTGCAAAGACATTTCAGCTAATTGGACTAGACTGCTGCATCAGTTTTTTAGTTTTCATTTCTTAATGATGCATTTGTCTTGCAACTGGAGTGTTTTCAATGTGTTCCTTTCATATGTTTTTCTGAGTAGTGTATGATTCAATGACATTAAAAGTGTCAACAACCTCTGAATGAAAGGGCCGTTTGAGGCCCTGCTGTCCGCCTGGATATCCTCCGTGCTGTGGCATCCTCTGTGCCTGTGCAGGATGGGATGGATACAGGCCTCCAGCGGACGGTGGTGGTCCAGGTCTGGAGGGGACCATCCCACCAGGGTTCATACCTGGGGGGCCACGAGGACCTGAATGAGACAGGAACTGTGTGCCGTACGAGGATGCTCCTCCCATCTGGGCAAAAATAGAAAAAGAGGATTTGTCAAAACTAGAGATCTGCTACTTTCAAGATTAAAAGAGCCATTTTTACCATCTCTCCCTCAAATTATAATCTGTACAGCTACAAAACTGACTTGACCCTTAAAATGTTCCACTGAAGCTCTTTTTAAAATGTTATGAAATGAATAAACTAAATACATCTATACAAGAAAATTACACTTCCCACTGAGTATTACATCTATGTGGAGCTATTTCAGTTCTTTCCATAATAAGTAAAAGAAGTTGGAAATAAATAAAATATTAATTTACACCTTAATGGCCAAATAACATGATAAAGCACCATGTTCTTGGTTCTTTTTGTCTTAAATAAATAACAAATAATAAAGCGCTCATGGTTTTTAATATGAGAATGTTTCAATTAAACTTGCAGAACTGACTCATATAGAAAAACCTTCGTTTGCTGGTGGATTTGGAGTGAAATCACTCTGTATGTCAGAGTAATATAAATAAAATAAGTGAGAGAATAAACACAGTGAAACCAAATCCTTGCATTTTAAAAACACTTTTGTTGAAAACTCAAGCCGTTTTAATAAATCTGGTACAGAAATTATGGGACGCTTCATATGCTACATCTCGCTCGGCTGAGTAGCCCCGCTCGGACCACGGAGGAGCAGGGTCGTGAAAAAGTTTGGGCTCGGCTCCAAAACCGGACATGTGGGCCATATCTGAACAGTTTGGACCGGGAAAAACCGACCAGAGCGGGTACTGGTCTGTAAGCGCTATTAAATATAAACATTACAGTGTTACAAGGAGCCCTATCAGGGAAGCTGAAGAACCACATGTGGCTCCAGAGCCTCAGGTTGCAGAACTCTGGTCAAAACACTGGTGTTTGTCCACAGCCTGGATGGCTTGTAGAGTCCAGGTCACCAAATCAGATGAAAAATAAGGACACCTGTCTTTATCTCCAAGTTTTAAGTTAATTCAGACAAGATTCTGAAAAAATGTTTCCTAGAAAAAAAGTATTCATGAGCAGTTCTGCATAAATGTTAATCAGAAATTGTCAGAAGAATGTACTTGGACAAAATACAGCTGTGGCCAAAGGTTTCGAAAATGACAAGTGTTGGTTTTTATCAAGTTTGCTGCTACAGTGTTGTTTTCACATCTTTTGGTCATAAGCTTATGTGGTTCCTGGAGTAGAACTACAATAATTTAATATGTTTCAGTGGCTTTTAGGAACAATTTTATTACATTTTTAAAAGTGTCAGTGTCTGCAGTGTTGGTTCTTTTTTTCTGAGACCTCTGCAGTTTACTCTGGCATGCTCTTTATCAAGTTCTGCTCCAGATCCTGACTGATCTCAGTGCATTCTTCATAATAAACACTTGGGTGTTTATCAGAATTTGTGGGTTTATGTTTGTTTCCACCCACCACTCAAGGACTGACCTCAAGTTCTCAATGGAATTCAGATCTGGGAAGTTTCCTGAACATGGATCCAAAATCTAGATGTTTTGATCTCCAAGCCACTTAGTTCTGATTTTAGC
Source organism: Callopanchax toddi (assembly GCA_006937965.1). Taxonomy (NCBI): domain Eukaryota; kingdom Metazoa; phylum Chordata; class Actinopteri; order Cyprinodontiformes; family Nothobranchiidae; genus Callopanchax; species Callopanchax toddi. The sequence continues at coordinate 207,286 of SSNR01000413.1, read as the reverse complement.
CTATGGCACGGAGCTCAATAATGCTGGAAATGACACACTGTTGTAGGGTTGTTGAGAGGAGTTCCTCTGGAAGGATGTATAGGTACCATTCTTTTCATGGCCATGTTCTGAGCCTAAACTGAGTGAGTTCTAGCTTTCTCTCTCCATTTGATAAAGGCGCTGTCTTTAATATAACCGACTAATGCATAATCTGCACATAAACATCTAAAGACATAACCATGTCTATTCTGTCCCCAGTTTTATATTTAAATTGGCCATTTAATCTTTTATCCCAATTTCCTGTGTGAAGCTGCAAAATGTACATACTTACAGAAAAACGACTACTTACTAGTATTCTAAATGTGATTTTGATTCATTTCAAATTCTTGTTATCTGATTATTACATAAAACTATTTTAAAGTTGTTTTACTAAACAATAAAATAGAGTTTGATTAGATTAGTTGTATTGCCGAATCACAGTTGGATTGTATAGCGACTTAAAGCAAAATCAAAAGGTATCATCTTCTAGCACCCTTGGAAACAACAAACATATTGTTAGAGATTAGGGTAAATTATTTAGTAGGACTGACAAATGACTATCCATGCCCCCAAATTAGGATCTACTTCTACTACATGATAACTGACGAACAGCCTCTTGGCTACAGATGCAGTCTTTACTTGTTTTCCACCAGCGCAGAGTCGATTTCCAGCCTCCTTTAATGCAGAAGTACTGGTGACATTGTAATGGATCTGACAGAGAAAAAACTGCCCATGTACAAAGTAGGGCTGCAATGATTAATCAATATAATCGGCATGGTTGAGTATTAAAAATCATTGATGCAGCTTTAGATTGTTGTTCAACAGAGCCTTCAATAGACAGCTCCTCCACCAAACAACCACATACTGTGGTAACATACTTTATAGCTGCAATGCGCTACATGACCTCTGGGGGAACATGGTAGAAATGGAAACAAAAAAAGCCGATAAACTGGAGGAATTATATTTCTAGGCCATCCTAGGAACACCTCTGGGTCCCACTGGAGGAAGCGGCTGGTCTGGGTATCCTTGCTAGGGCTGCTGCCCCGTGACCCAGACCTAGATAAGCAATTTAAAGAGAGTACAAGTTTAGAGACTTTCCAAAGTGTGGAGCATTTCTCTGAAAACAAAGTTGAATACAGATTTCCCAAAGCAGAGCGTTCTTTCCATGACAGCACCGAACACCTGGAACAGCCTGGAGCTGTAATGTAGCATCTCTCCATATGTAAGTTCAGTTGTAGTGAGTAAAGTTAGCGTGTCACAATGACACTTTATGTGGTTGACATTTCTAATGTAGTATTTATTTCTGAACATCATTTAAGTTGTAGTTACTAATGTGTTCGGAGTATTAGTAAACAGGAGCAGCTGCACAGGGTTGTTTTTGTGTGTGCGTGCGTGCGTGCGTACGTGCGTGCGTGCGTAACTTCAGAATACATTATTAGTAAACCTCCTCTAACTATTCGTTTGTTTCAAATGATGTTGTTTCTCTGGTCATGAGTTCAAATGACTGTGAAAACAGTTCTATTAATGCAGAGAGGTGGACCGACTAGAGCAGGTGAGGCAAAACATGATCTGGAGCCCAGGACAGGAGGTAGACCCACAGGAAGCAGATATAGATAGAAATAATCATTGACTAATCAACTAATCAGAGGAAAATGACTAGATCATTAGTCAACTATCAAGCAGTCATTAGCTGAAGTCCTAGCATGAAGCAGAATTTTCAATACAAGTGGCTTTACCTTTTCATGTAGTAAAAATAACACAAATACATCAAAATGCAGGTTTTGTATTTCCATTTCGTTTGCTGGAAACAGCTTTCCTTACAGGAATGATACAGTTTGCCAAGCAGTGAGTCATTATGGAGATTTGTAGTTTAAATGCTGGCCTGAGAGGGCAGAATCAAATGGTGCCATGTCTCTGCTGTTAATAGGAAGCATGTGTCATGAATCTGGGTGAGCAGCAGGGCTCCTGATTTGCAGCCCTCCCACAGCCCTGCAGCTAAACATCACAACTACAGACCAGAGCCAAAAACCACATTGTGGAAAACTTTCTCAAAAATATTTTAAAGAACAAATATCTTTTTCTTTTGTTTGAAGAGGAGTGAGTTTTCTGTGAGACCATTACCTGACCGTAGCTCAGCTCCTGGTTTTGTTTTTCTTGTATTGCTGCAACAGTTGCAGTGGCTGTGGCGGTCGCTGTGGCAGCAGCAGCAGCAACAGCAGCAGCAGCAGCCTGGGTGAAGTCTGATGGAGGGCGAACTCCCAGACTGGCACCTCCGCTGTTACCAGAGTAACTGCAGGGAGAGGGAAAGACGTGGAGATGAGTGGGCAGCAAACTTAGTCAGCCAAGTGTGTGAGTGTGCAAGGTGTCGTCACGACTGTGAGTCACAGCAGCAAAGATGACATATGTATATGCAGAACCCCACAGCAACTACGCACATGGAAAACAGCAGAGGCTACACAGAAATACTAAAAACTGTACATTTCACATTCATTTGCCTTTTATGATCAGCAAAAGCAGTGAAGTGCCACTAAAATGTTCCCAGTGGCTGCAAAGTACTCTAGTATAGTCCAGCATTTAAAGAACAAGGTCACACACTTGTTTTAACAAGATCTTCAATGTTAGAAGTACTCGCATGTTGTATTTGAAGGACTTTTACACACTTGCTGAAATTGTCTCCACTTTCTCATAAAAGTGTGATAAGATTTGGTCACTTGTCTTCATGCCTGATCATATTAGATACCAGGTCAAACTGTTCTTTTCACTGATGCAGCTCTGATGAAGGCTGGTGGATTAATTCACTCTACCATCCTAAAGGGATATTTGGGTCATTTTGAAGAGGCCTTTTTTCAGTAATTTATCTACAGAAAGGACCCAACCCACTGGTGACATCATTCAAAGTGAGTGGAGTCTAGAAAAATAAATCCTTTGGGATTGGGAGAGACACTGCTGCTGAACAAACTAGGAGTCAATTTTGGGCTCTTCATAAAGTCATACTGATTGTTAGAACTCTATATTATATGTTTGTTTAGTTTATGATGTTTATGCTGCAGCAGGACGTAGAGTAGCATAATAATTTGGATGTTGTTTGGTTGAAAAAAAAGCCATTCATTGTTTACAAACCGGTAATATAATGTCCTAATGTAGCTCTATGACACTTCTGAGCAGGATTTGTTGTCAACACCTGGAAAAATAGCTGCTAATTTGTTACATATCTGCAGCAGTGTCCCTCCCTCAATCTCACTAGCCATGACTATTGCTCTGGTCAGAGGACTACTTCCTGTTTCTAGAGGCTCTAGTGTGGTCCATACTGTAGATAAATAACTGACAGGACTGAACCCAACACCCCTCTGAGCCTGGAACAGAGCGTTGCATGACTCATGCTGAGGGTGAGGACGTTTCCATTCATAATGGGGCTTCAGTTAGCCTGAAATCTCTGCACTGCTGTTTTTGAACAATTGGAATCACTATTGAAAAATTGTGCCACTTAGCAGGAATGGCACAAGAAGAAGAGTGGTGAGCAGGATGTACATTCTCATACAATAGAAATGCAAAGTTTCAGCTCATCTGCTTCTTTAACAAGGTTTTGGATGTTTATGGAACATGTGGAGTGATTGTGCCTTTGTGGCTTTTGTTCAGCCTGTAGAAACTAACTGTGTGGGAAATCTTGACCTGCTGTTCTTTCAGTGCGACTCCGTCAGTATGGAACGAGCTACAAAAATTGGGGTGCACACGACTAGCCAAAGCAGCACAAACCCCTCCTGCATAACAGGCGCCGTGATGCAAGTTTTAACGTGCAAGGCTCAGAGCGGAGACCATAAATCAGGCTGTAGCTCAGTGAAAACACAACTAACCAAGGCTGAAAGAACTGTGGATGGTTAAGGGGAAAACTGGGTAAAAATCTACATACATAATTTAGCACCATGTCACGTGACAGCATTTCAAGTTTGACAACAAAGAATCTTGAGCATTAATGGCTGGGTTCTACTGTCCCACAACTAAGACAAGAGTGAGTCTGTTAATGGATTGGCTATAAACATTTTTTTTAATTATTAAAATGTTCCCCACTAAACTCCCAAGATACCAATCTAAAGGGATCTAACAAAATAAAACCTGCCCTCAATTATTCTCCCCTCTAGTATCCAGAAATCCCCTTCATGTGAAGAAGAAACAGGAAGAGTTATTAGCTGCAAAACAGAACAGTTTGCTAGTAATGATCTTATTTAATGCTGTAAACGTTTGTATGCTGATAATAAAAATTATACATTTTAAAATGATAAATATATGAAAGGAAATTAATTCATAAGCTGGACAATTAAAACAAAGTGTTTTTTACGCAGTTTTGAAGTAATTCCATTTTATTTGTAGCATTTGACTTGATGCGTATCGGTGTCCTGATCCATATTTTTCTACTTTGCACTCCTACCTTATAAAACGGTAAATTGCTTTTCAGATGTTACAAAAGAAGTTTGACTGACTGAGCTGACACGTCTCGGTGCATGAGTGTTTATGATGAGGCTTCATGTTGGCTTCACTCTGACAGGATGGATTTACTGAAAGGTTTTATTCTTCTTGCAATAATAGATTCCGCTAAATGGCTATAATTTGGATAAATAAAACCATAGAGAGAAAAATAGGACTTGGAAGAAAGTCAGGGAGAGAAGATCAGAGAAAACAAATAATCAAAGAAAACTGACAACAACACTGACAAGCTCATGGAATGAGCTTTCAAAACTAAATTAATGCCAGTTCTTTGTTGTTCTCCCTCAGGGAAGCTGTAAGAAAGCTGTGCAACTTGCAATTAAAGGTGTGTTTAGAGATAAAGGTTGACAAGAAAGCAGCAGCTATAAAGAATGCTAACCTGATAAGATATTCATTATTCTGCCTGTCAGCATCTTTAAACCAGTCACAGGAAATTAAGTCTTTCAAGAACTTGATCTTTTTTAGTCAATAATAATGAAAACACAGTTCAGTCATGCATTAAGATATGATTTACACTTTTCACTCATCTATGGTAAACTTTTCAAAACAAGTTAATTCTGACAGTATCAGCAGCTGTTTATGTAAGCATCCATATCACAATGATATCTTTTATGTTGTTAACTCAAGAGTGTCCCTGTATTTAAATGTTTCTCTCTAAGATTTTAAATTAAATGACTGCACATTTATTAAACATTTCTGATGATTAACTAACTAACAGATGAGTTATGTTAACCCGTTGTAGACTACTGTCGCATATTTACATCAAACCAATTCTGTCCTTAAAGCAGGGGTTGAAGCAAAATATTTTCATCTGACGGAAAATCAGCTGCTCGCGGGGGGTGGAGGTGTGTGTGTGTGTGTGTGTGTGTGTGTGTGTGTGTGTGTGTGTGTGTGTGGGGGGGGGGGGCATAATAGGAAACGCAGCTCTACTTGAGACCGGCCCGGTCCAAACGGACTTATGTGCAGGTGGAGGAAGCTAGTAGTAAAATACGCAAAATCAATGTAATAATATAAATAATTTATTCATTATTTGTTTTCTTTAAGAAAAATAACATCTTGTTTTGTTGGATGCTCTGACCAGGAATTGAATCCAGGTCTCCAATATGAAACGCGGTAGCTCTACCACTAGGCTACGGTTCATTACTCTTTCTCATGTCGCTTTTCCTCTGTGTCACTCCTTTCTTCTCCTATCTGCTATGTTCGTGTCTGAGAAGGGGGTCGACTTGCACCGCGCGTCTAACGCGGGTAACCGTGGAATGTAAATAACCATAATAACACTTTGCTGAGCTGAAAGAGCAACTTCTCTTCTTTCAAAAACCATTTGAACTTTTTATAGCACAAACCATTGCGGAGTGAAGACATGCTTCGAGGACGCGCTTGGTGGTAAAGGGTCAATGCGGGACAGTGTCTCAGTTTGTCAGACGTGAAAAGTAATGAAAATACGGGACAATCCCGCACAAAACAGGACATCTAGTCACCCTAACCGCTAGTGTACATCCTGGACTGAGAGTCTCGTTCCGGACCGGGCTATCCAGATCACGCCTCCTTCATGTGGACACAGCTCCTCGCACAGCACCTCGTTTCGCTGCGGTGCTGTATTTTGCGAGGATGCAGCGCTATTTTGGAGACTCGTCACCTCCGTCCACACTAAAGGCTGAACACCGGAGATGTCAGCACTGCGCCGCGGGCGCACCATGGTTTTGGTCAGTCTTGTACAGGACCTGTTCCTGAGCAGCGCGCCATAGAACGCTGCTTGCAAAATAGTGTTGTCAAAAGACCCGGTTCTTCGGTACCAAGTCGGTACTAAAACAATTTAAAGGTTACGGTTCCAGGATTTCTGAGGTACCAGTAGTACCGACCTAGCGGGTCGACCCTGGTCTTTGTGGCGCTATCTAATACTGTTTTGTCATTTTCTGTCATTTGACGGATTAAAAACACACGCGTGCGTGCGTGCGTGCGTGTGTGCCATCAGACCATGCTGTATTTGGCAAGTCACAGCAGCCTGTCCGTGACCGCTGATAGACACCAGCTGGGGCCTCATTTATAAACCTGCTCACGCAAAAACTGGTCTGAAAGTTGTGTACGTTTTCAGACTTGGAGGCCCGCGCACACACACACACACACACACACACACACACACAACGTGTGCGCATGCACACACACAAAAGATCAACTGTCAAGCCTGATTTATACTTCTCCGACAGCACGTTTGCGCTCAGACGCACACGTATTGACGGAGACGTTTTTGATTTTTACTTCTCCGTCAGTGTTGTGAAGCAATTCTCCACCAGGACAGCAGAGGGCGCATAACTTTTCTGCAGTAATGCCTCCGGTCGACCAAAGTTTGTTTATTTCAGCTCAGTAATGGCCGACAGAGAGCGAATTTTGATTGAGTTTGAACAGATTGATCTCGAAGAACAAACAATGTTGTTAAAAAGAATTAAACAGAAGTGAGGAGACAGCGGCGTCTGTTGAATGTCTGTCCGTCCGTTCAGTGAGGACGAGGCAGACGACGAGCGAAAATGTAGCTCTTGTTTAACCCTTTAGGGACACTGATGGATGATATAAATGTTCGTACTTCGTCTGCCAGACGGTTCTCGAGCTGATCCATATCTGCTTCCGTGAGATTCTACTATTACTACTCTGTTGATAGCGGCATGAAGCCGGAAATGATCACGGGGTGTTGAGCCGACCAATCACAGGCATGCGTTGTCCGTCGCTTTCGACGCATAGTTAGAATTTTGGGCATGTCTCCGTCAGCCTCTGCGAGCATGTCGTAGAGAGCTTGCGTCGACGCATAATGGCGTTGCGTGTCTCCGTAACGACGCAGACGGAGAAGTATAAATCAGGCTTAACTCTCCACCCGCATGTCTGAACCAAATAAAAATGAGAATTTGAACGAAAACATCTCGCATTTAGGAGTTAAAATATAGTCTGTTCATGTCTTCAAATGGTATAACTGCACTTATTGATGCAATATTGTGATCAGCTGTGTAGTTAAGAGACATATGAATAAGAGGTACTTGTGTGTAATTGCGCAGCGCTCCGGACGCTCCACCGTTCAGAGTCCGGAGCAGGGAACGCCGCAGTTCAGAGAACCCAGAGAGCGTTCAACCAAGCTGGTTTATAGATCAGTCTGGATTTATGATCTGAACTGAGACATATGAATGCTGCAGTCAGAGGCACTCGTGTGAGTAATGGATGCGCTCACTGTGCTGAGCTCCAGACTCCTGACGGGGAGAGTTATTAGAGTTCTACAGATGAAGACTTGGTGATCAGCTGATTTATTCTCTAGATCAGTCTGGATTTATGAGCTGAACTGGACCTGGTGTGCAGATCAACTGAACTGAACCATCAGAACCAGCGATCTTGTGCAGCTTAATTAAACATTCTCAAGTTCTCTGAACCACAACTCTTAGTGGAAACGGTCAAGGAACAATTACAATATTTTTTAAAAGGAATGAAATAACGCTGCTGAAAATGTCATTATTATAATTTTTAAATTAATAAGTGATAGGTAAAAATAGATTATGAACAGATTTTTATTTTACCGTCAGCCAAAATGACACAAAACAAAAAAGTCTAGAGCGACCTCCGATTTACATGACTTCAATTCATGTTTTTGTTTTGCTTTGGTACCAAAATTGGTACCGAGAACCGTGGATTTTCACTAGTATCGGTACCGAATACTGAAATTTTGGTACCGTGACAACACTATTGCAAAATCACGCCCATGACCTTTAGTACTGTCACGTATCTTTATTTACGAGCAAGCGAGAGATCTTTTTTCTCTTTAGTCCCAATAGACGAAATTCCATCCCCATGACGGAGACCTTTAACCCCTGCCTTAAAGTGACCAGACATAGTATTAGTTAGGGGTGCACCGATTGCAGTTTTCTGGCCGATCACCGATCTTTAGACAACCTTTCCTGCCGATCTCGATTTTTTTTGCAGATGACGTATTTTTCATAACTAGAAGCCAATTAGTTTAATGTTTCCATTTTTATTGAGTAAATTGAATGAATACTCACAAAACATGAGGTACAGTAGTGTCCTCTCATATAAAAATTATATATATATATATATATATATATATATATATATATATATATATATATATATATATATATATATATATATATATATATATATATATATATATAAAATATAAACAATTAATTAATAAAGCCAATAAAAAAGGTGCCTCTTAAAAATAAAACAAGAGATGTGAACCATTACCAAAGCCCTTTTCTCAGGTCCTCCTTTAATTAATAGTACTTTCTGCCTGTAATTTTACCAAAACACTTGTTAAACCTACTCTAATAAACACTTCCAGCATTAACTCTGTGCATTGTGTAAATAACTTCAACATAGTGTCTCTATACTGACTAACAGCAGAAATCATCCAGATTCTGCTGCTCATCTCTTCACCTTACCAGGTTTTCTAATTGCGGCTGTGTGCCACTTGACTACTCGGCTCCCGTAGATTTTACTTATTGTGCATTTAATGCGCCTCGTAAAAACAAAGACATAGCAGATAAACTATGGGATAATCTACCGATTAAACGCGGAGTCATTGCCGTTTGATCACGGCCACGGGACAGTTCTCCCTCTAATGAGAGACACGCTGGAAAGATACGTTCTGCATTTAGCCTCAAGTTCTGTCCGATGCACGCCGAAGCTACCGCCACGGCGACGCTGTCCGCTCTCAGATCAGTGAGCTTCGTTTCTGCTTTTTCTGTCATACGGACTGCAACTATAGAGAAAGAGACGAGTGCAGAGCTGCACAAGCTCACTTTGTTGCAGTTTGAAGCGTTAGCAGCCGCGCTAGCAGCTGTTAGCTTTCGTCTCGGGTACAACTTCTCTGAGGTTTAGCCTTGTCCGATGAAAGTCTGGCGGGCCGCCAGGCTTATAAAGCGCTGGGGGAAACCCTGATGTGTAGCACGGACGTGATGTAGCGCGCGGAAGGGAGGGAGGCAGTCTGCACCTCCCGGGAACAGGAGAAAAAAGCTGATTTAAAAGCCTATAACCAAGATCGACGATCGCATGGGAATATGGTCGATTTACTATCCCCTCAAATTAACGTGATCGAGGCCGATCAATCGGTGCGCCGATCGATCGGTGCACCCCTAGTATTAGTAGTAGTACTTTCATTAAAAACGAAACGTGTGATGTCACGAGCAAACAGCGCAGCCAGCATGTGAGTAAAGGATAAAGGCGATTTTGCATGCAGCGTTCTATGGCATGCTGCTTCAGGAACAGGTCCTGTGAGAGTAGAAGACTCGCCAAAACCGTGGTGCATCCGGCCTTAAGGCTGAAACACACCGGAGACATCAGTGCTTCGCCACATCGCAGGTCCTGTGAATCGCCAAAACCATGGTGCATCTGCTGGGCAGCGCTGACGTCTTCTGTGTGTTTCAGGCTGAGCCAGCACGTTTACGATGTGGACTTGTTTCATTATCAATGCTTGTGATTTTGAGCTGGTCTGGACCGCAATGGTTCGTCCTCGCAGCGGCTTGTCCTCGCAGCGGCTCGTAACTCCGAGTGACAGGTGGCATACACACGCGTAACACGGCTTAGAGCCCTCAAGCCCGCCCTGGACAGAAACTGAACATCACCTGTTAGATCATGCTGAGCTGCAGCAACATTTTTCCATCCCAGTCCAGCCCTGAGTGGACCCGAGTCAGACCAGATCCAGAGAGTTTTTTTTTTTTTTTCCCCTGTCATGGCCGCTGTGTGCTGCTACTGCTCCTGTCACATTGTCAGACAGGGACTTCTCCAAGTTACAGACAGTATTTTTCCCTCCTCTCACCATTGTTTTTAATAATTTTGTAATTGATTTATTGCAATGCCTTGATTTTAGTGAAGTTAACACATCATAGCCATAAATGCTATGGTTCTAATAATTTACATAATCATTTATTTCGGTGTTTCGGTTTTTGGCCTGGGTTTTCTCATTTTCGGTTTTGGCCAAGAATTTTCATTTCAATGCATCCCTACATAAGAAATATGAGGAATAATGGACCAAGCCCTGTGGTCGGTATAGATAAAATGTCTCCCTACACTGTGATCCTCTACAGAAACTTACATGCACTGATTTTAAAATATTAACTTAATTTTTTTTTCTTTCATGTGGTTATGGTATTTAGTCTAAAGGCTGTGCTGTAAAAAAAAAAACTTGAACACAATTATTTAAGGGGGTGATTCTAGCATCTAAATACTTCCTGTTTGAGAGACTCCGCCCATGTTGAATGATGTCACTGATGGCTATGGTCCTTACTGTAAATAAATAACCAATAGAATGCCACTTCAAAATATTCCTTTACAATTTTGAACATTCAGGATTCAATAATGAAAGTTGAATTACAACACATCAACAGCCCAAGAAACACCTGATGACATCAACTCCACCCTTACTGCTGTTCATCAGATGAGAAGCTGCACCAACACACAAAGACCCTCTAAACAGACCGTTAGTAACAACTAGAGGTGTAGATTATGGAAAGCCATAAAGAAATTTAAACAGTGCTGTTATTTACTAGTTATTCTGATCTGTGGGATTCCCTTCAACAGTCGATTAGCAAAATGATTCTCAGTGATTCACACTGTGCATTAATTAGAATCCTTATGAAAATCTAGTTTACTTCTGAGAAAAGCAGCGTACCTTCCTCCATAGGCTGGTGCAGAGTTGTAAGCCGCGCTGGGACGTCCGTACATGACCGGCTGGCTGTAGCCTTTAGACATGGAGTCTCCGTACGACTGCTGGCCCATAAACTGGGAGCCCATGCCGCCGCCCATACCAGGGCTGCCACCGGGCATCATGTGACCACCAGAGCTCTCACCAGGGCCCATGGGTGCACAAAACACCTTTAAGAAAACAAGGAGACGTTGAGACAGTAAAAAGTGGATGATGTTTACCTGAAAGAAAGTGGTGAAACAGTAAATTCATGGCATACCGGTAATATTGAGTTATTTTTTAATTAATCACTTCTAACTGAAACATACACTGATATTTACAGTTTTACTATAATTTTTGTCAAGGGATTATGAACACTAAAGACAATTGGAAAGTCTCCATTAAATCCAACATCAAACCCCTGCACAGTTTGTGTCATCACCTCCAGCCCGATCAGCACTAATGGAAACACAACACCTGAATGCACATATTCATTTTTAATGTGGTGCTGCAAACAGGACAGCAAGAACGGATAAAGATCGTTTTTAAACAGAAACAATGAATAATTTGGCTCTGAAGATGACAACAACAAAAACTTACTGACAAAGAGAGACAATAATGATCTGTTTGACGTGTTTACAGCTCTACAGCGTGTGAACATCATAAACTAGCTTTTATAGCTCATGAAATGATGTAGATTAGAACCACTAGATATTAAATCAAACTACCGGTACTTTTATTTATAAAACAAATAGAATAAAGAATTGATGAAAGTCATAAACAATAAACACCTTAACAATATGTATAAAAACCTTCAAATCTGACAAAAACAGAAAAAAATGTGTAATAAAAGTAACATTAGACGTATTCTAGGGCTCACTTCATGTGATGGTGTGTGTGTGTGGTAAATATTTGTTGAAGTCTGACCGTGCAGCCTTGAGACATCCCTCGTGCAAAAACAAACATTACCTAAATAAAACAAAATGCTTAAAATAATAAAACCACTAAATGCCCTATAGGTCATAAGTTGTGCGTTCCAGGATTCCCTTCAAAAAGAGATTCTAAATCTCAATGGGACTATTCCTGGAAAAATAAAGGTTAATAATAAATAATACATAAATAAAAGGTCAGTGAAAGAAAAGCTGTATTTCAAATGTCTTAATAGAGAATGGCCTTTGTTTGACAGGGTGATGTTGTTCCATAGCCTTAGAGCTGCTATAGCTAACATAAAATATCTACAACACAGAACATCCAACAGATGCTCAGGTGATCTAAGAGGTCTGGGATTTAAAGAAAGGCAGATATAAATTCAGGTGCCAGACAGAGTGAAGCTCTAAAACTCAAGTGAGGGATTTAAAAAATCTATTCTACATTTAACAGGAATCCAATCGAGTGATCCTGTCTCTCTTTCTGGTTCCACTTAGGAGTCTGGGTGCAGAATTCTGAAACAGCTGAAGACAACAGCAAAACACCTTCGCGTTAGAGCTGATTTGAGCTTATAGAAATGTTTCTGAAGTGTAAAAAGCAAATCTTTACTACAGAGCTGATTTATCAAATTTAAAATAATAAAGTCAAAGAAACACTAAGATTCCTGGCCTGAACTTGAAACCTAAATACAGTAATAACAAACCTAAAAGGGATGTTTGGAGGACCAAAACTAAATTTAAAGGGAAACTCCACCAGAAAGTGATTTTTTAAAAATCTGTTGCCATATTCCTCATAGTTAGATCAGTGGGCAAAAACAGTTAGTAACCAGCCCAGCTGTTATCCTGATCCAGCAGTACTCCTTTAGCATTAGCTTAGCGTAAAACACTGTAAGTGAATGGTAACAACTAGCATTGTGAGAAAAAAGTCCTTCAAACTCACTCAGTAGTGATACTAGTGATACTAATTCTGCCTAGTGACCTCAATAATCATATCGACTGCAAATGAAAACATAAAGTAACACGAAGAAATTACAGGTACTATTTTAGACTCTGGACTACTTTATGACAAAGAACAGCTGTAAGCCTCCGCTGAACGGCGCAAGGACATGACGCAGCGGCTCCAAGGAGACCTACTTCCATAAAAAAATATCCAAACGTTGTTTGCAAACATCACAGATGATGAAAAATAACACAAAGTCGGGAGATGCACAGAGATTATCTTTAAAAATCGTTACCAGGTTTAGTCTAGTAGCCAGTATTTGTTTTTAAGGACTAGGTGTCGTAAGACTCAAAAGAAAAAAATTCACTTTCCGGTGGAGTATCCCTTTAAGAAGAATTGATAAAGTTGGAGGTGTACCCTTCCATTGGAATTTATTTACTTATTAGTAAATAAGTAAATAAACATGAACTTGTTGAGACTGAAGCTATTTTTGAAGGAGACATCCACTTTGGACCCGGTTCTGTTGTGACTAGCTGTTAGCTGTCTAATCAGAACTCATCTCCATTTCTCCAAACTGAGGTCAATCAAAAATCAATCTAAAATGGGTGAGACGTTTTTAGTTTACAGCTTCAGACACTGACCTTGCTGACTGGTGAAAAACGTTTAATGATGTCTGACTAGAAGCATAAAAATAAAGAGTCAACTGCAAAACCTTCAGACAAGAAAACGAATGCATATTGGAAGCAGGTCAAGTAGTGTCCCTGTTTGCTAGTTATTCTTTATTATAAATAAGAAAACTGCTGTTAGATTACAAATTTAAAAAATGTGAGCCTTCATTCATTACTGAGAAAAAAATAAAATCCTGTAATTTTAGAACAAAACCCAGAAGGAGAACAACGTCCCATGGTACTGATTCGTGTGTTACCTGGCTGTGTGTGGGATTGGTCACGCCCCACACAGTGGTAACTACAGAGAGAGATCGTGCGTGCTGATTGGTGCCTGGTTGCCAGGAGACTGGCTCATTTAGGAAGGGGCCGTCAGTGCTGCAGAGGGATATGAAGCTGTGTTACTGGGATGGTTCAGGGGAGGCAGAGAGAGAGAGAGAGAGCATTCGCTACACATCAATAACCACAAAATGTCACAGTATCACAGGCTGTGTTTCAACACTTCCTCATGAAAATAAAAGTGTTTAACACCTTGATGCAGCTAATTTACTGCTCCAGCACAGGCAGAGTTTGTAGAGTTAAAGGTCATAAATGCATCACTTAGTTTGGTGAGCTAACAATTAACCTGAGCGTGGTTTATCCATCTGATAGTTGAGTTTACTCTCTGCTTCCTCCTCCTAAACTGTTTCCTCACAGGAAACTACCACAACCACTCAGCTGTCATTAACAGGCCAACTCAAATATTTACCATACAAAAAATAGTTAATTATCCAAATAATCTTTAAAAATTTTGCAATTTCTTTACAATAAATCTTCATTTAATTTGGCACTGTTTGACTAATGCATCCACATTTTAAAAACATACATATACACACATAATACATATTCAGTCTCTGCATGTGGCGTCACTGAGTTGGAAACAAATCTCTTGCCTTCATTTTCTGCAAACAAACAGGGAAGCCAACAGGCTCTGTGGCTCCATCACATTAAAGACTGTTCTGACTTAAATAAACCCATTAGAGCTGATTCCCCAAAGGCTAAAAGGAAAACACACAGTCAAATTCTTTAACAGTATTCAAAGAGGCAACCTATCACTCAGACACATATCATTTTACAACACATTTTTAAGTCAAATGAGAAATTATTTCAAATTAGAACACAAAACCGTTTTGTTAACACTCTGAACATGCATTGTTTACCAAAATGACTTCATATGCACCTTCACTGTACGTATAGCACCATTTTACAGAACTCGGTTCTGTGAATCCAAAATATAATATAGATAAGTTTAGTTTCTGATGTTTCTTGAGCTCTAAAATTAATTAAATTTGTATTTCAAATTGAGCTCTAAACAATTACAAAGACAACGTTATAGACAACTGATGGTGTGACTCAGTGATCACCAGTCTTGTGACACTGGTGCAATTAAGTGACCTTTATCATTGATTCTAAGTATGCGCTTATGTTCAACAGATTTTAGATTAAAATTTCCATAAAGTCCCCGCAACACTCACTGGAGTATGAAGCAGTTACACAAGACTGATGTATGGTATTTCAATAAAGTTCTTATGTACAACAGACTTTTAGACATCAATTTATGAATTTTATGTGCAATAGGCATTTATCATAATCATGATCCAATCATGTTTAACATGTGACACTTAAAGCCCCTATTTTTCTTTGTATCAAAGTTTTATGGATGTTTCAAATGATATTTCAGTTCCATACAGTATATGGGTAGAGTTCCACAACATGTTATTCTTCTGAAGACCCTCCTTCCACCTAGTCTAGTAAACTAGACCGTCAGTTCTGCTCTGCAGACTTTGGTCTAGACACGCTCATTGGAACCTCTGCAGCCCACTGATTGGTCTGGTCAGTTTCGTACCGGGCCAATCACAATGCTTTAACGATTTGGTGGGCGGGATTAGCCGATGACAGCAGAGCTTCAACTCTGATTTTAACAACATGGCAGCAGCTCAGGAATCGCGTTCATTTGAAACAGCTTTGTCATCAACTTTGGAGGATTTAGATTTGGGCATTTCCTTAAGACGCGAACAGATAGAGAAACTTAAATCTTTTATTTTGAAAGAGATTTATTGGCCGCTTTGCTGACGGGATACGGTAAAAGTTTAATGCACCACTACCAGTGGATTCTGGTTGTTGCTATATAGCTCTGATTAGTCTTAGCGCTATCCAATAGCATGTAAAGACAGTCTGATTGACAACCATTGATCCCGCCCCTATGAATGAGTCCTTTCTGTGGATCGTGGCCAGGCTACCTTCCTCCTGTAGACCCCTTTGAATTCTCTCTAACCGGCAAACTTTTTCAGCCAATAGAATTCAAATTTCAACATTGTCGGCTGTCAGTCAACATGCATGCGCTTCGCACAAACCTGTAGAGGTGGGGGCCGCGCGCACATGACGCTCCGTGTCTTCCCGTTTAGTCTCAGTTGGTCATGGAGAAGTCAGAGCTAATTTCTACTAAAAAGTTATCCATAGCATCCATCCTTTAAATTCTAGCAGTGTTTTTGTTGTTGATTGTGTGGGCGTGTTGTAGTCTTGTGTGTCCAATTAGACCAGAACTATCCTCACTTGTTTTAACATCAACCTGCCGAGGAACAAGCAGATGGAAATTAATCTTGGGCTACAATCCAGCATATTTACAAAGACTGAGCATTTGTCCATCAATAGTGTTTGTCCGATTAATGTGCAGTTTCTCCGTTTTCAATAAATAAATCTAAATTTGACTGGTACTAATGTTATTTTGTCACAATTCACTTGCAAGCCTTCTCCCATTTTTGCTTTTTGAGCGATGAGCAAACTTTAGCTAAAGGCTAAACTTGCATGTGTCTTGTGGTGTTTTAAAAAGTCAAAGCAAGTAATGCTGGCAGAACAAGAGCAAAACACAAAGGTGGTGTATGACTTGCATCAAAAAACATTATTTTCAATTATGACCTCCACATGATCTGCAGTACAACGACCAGTGATTTTTCTATATCCAAGCATCGACACTTCTGAAAAAAACACATTTTTATAAACACCCAAACTTTTTATTGGACCTCTGGGCTTCCGTAGCAGTTCTTTTTTAATATTAAAGCAGCACTGTTTGTTCATAAAAAAGTAGAAGATTAGGGTTAAAGGTCCCATGACATCGGTTTCCATGTTTTCTGACTTATCTATCATGTTGCAACGTTGAGTTCATCAACGTTGAGTTCTCACCTTAAACCTGCCAGAAAGAGCAAAAAACGGCGTCCATTGGTCTCCTAGTCCAGCCAGTGAGAAGCTCTTCCAGATTTCAGACCCAGGTTTCAAACCGTTTTTTTCACTCCAGCCCGCTATGAGGTCATAGTGATCCGAACTTGCTTATATGGTCAATTCTCCGCCCACATGCACGTTCACGACACCTGGAGCGAGGCAGTGCCGCCGCCATTGCCCATAGACCGTGTAGTGTTTAGTTTCAGTTTCGTTTCTCTTTCACGCGACGACACTGCCCCCTACTGTAGCAGAAGTGTCAGGCTGCCAAATAAGGAGAAACCCAGCAGAACCGGAAGGCGGCGCTTTCTTCTGATCTCTGAGTTCCTCGTTAGGAAATAATTACAGCGTATTTTGAGTTATAATGGTGCAACGCTAATCTAGAGGCATCAAAGATTAAATCTGTTTAATATAAAGTGATTTAAATATGGAGTCACAGGCACTTTAATTAGTTGGTGTGTACATGGGTTTTAAACTAATATCTGAATGTTACAAAAACATTTATTTGATACGTTATATTCTTATCCTAATATTTTTATGCATGTGTATAGTAGTAGTAAACAAAGAAACTCTGTCCCCTGCTGGCATGAAACCGTGCCTGAAGTGTCCTTAGTGTGTGAACTCTCAATTGTGTTTTCTTTGTTTTCTTTCCTAAAAACAAATCAGAAAAAACAAACTGTCTAAATGGAGGCTATATTATTGGAATAACTTTAATATTAAATCTTTCTGCATTTCTTTTTCAATTTAAAACCATTCTAAATTCTAGAAACAGTAGGTTTACTTGGTCAAGTGAAGGAATTTACAGCATCTGACATAAAAAAAAGTATTTTTAATTACTTTTTTGTTCCTTCTGTTTATTTTGTCACATTTTCTGCAGTTATGTCTGTTTTTTTGCACTTAGTTCAGATGAGAGAAGCATACCCCAACCTACAATTTACTGAGCAATTAATGCATATTGCCACCTATAGTAAATGTTGAATTGGTCACTACTGATACCATTTTGGTAAAAGAACAACAACACAGAATAAGTGATCCTCATGTTTAGAGACTAATCGTTTTATCTTTACGTCTGACGAGAGAAGTAGCAAATACCATCAGCTATTTTCAGGTAGTTTAAAGTAGAAGAACAGAAAGTCCCTACAGAGTGATGTGTGCAGTTCAATCTCAACAATGACTTAAAACAGCCACCATCATACTTCCACGGAGAGGGCTGCCAAAAGCAATGCATTCTTACTATCTGTGCTTTTCGAACAAAAAAATCCCACAAAAAACATTTGTCCAGATCATAAAATAGTGATTCAGTGTGCTGCAGTGTTGCCAACTACTTAATTGAAAAATCAACTTATTGAAGTGAATTAATAAAGGAGCATTATTATTAATACTTTGTGCAAGTAAAACATTTTTTTTGCTGAGCTCAAGTACCCCTTTAGTAAGGATTCTACACAAAGTTTTATAAATGAGGCCCCTGGTCTGCTGGTGTTTCCTCAAGGATTTCCTGATTGCAGATCACACACACCTGAGTCTCATCAGTGTCCTAACCCTGGTCTTCTCTCCAGATGTTTGTAAGGTACCTCTATGGGTAAAAAATTCTATGTGAATTCTCTGTGTACTTGATACCTTCCAAAGTTTCTATCTATCCAGTATCTCAAGAACGTGTTTGCCTGCCCTGCTCACTGCTCGAGTATACCCAGAACAATTATCTACCACTATTCACCTGCCAACTCTGCCTCCACGCCTCCGACTCCAGCCAACCTACAGTTACACTTACCTGGCTTCAGTTTCTGTCTGAACATCCTCCTACGGACGAATCCAAGCAACATTCAACAGTTTCTCTGCCTCAACAGTAATATTGACATTCCACCCCCCCACCGGTAAAACTACCAGTAACACTTACCTCCAGCAAATTTGTGCTGCTTCCTGTCTAAAAATAAATCTGTTAAACTGTCCCCACTGCTCTGCTGAAGAGCTGCTTATTTGCTTATTTCACACCTTTCCACATCATTTTTTGCTAACTGGTGCTCCTCCTGTAACATAATGTAAAAATAGCTTCCAATATTTACCAGCTCCATTTCGATAAAACATCTACCAACTATGACAATGTGAATTTTGCTAACCTGATTCAGCACTCATGCAGATTTTTAGGCAAATACAAACTTAGCATCCAACATCTTCAACGGGTTTCAGAGTGGTGTTACTTCTGCATTCTTTAAATATTTCCTTCTTTGTTTTTCTGATGTTTCTGGAGTGAACTGCTGCAATTAAATTCTAGATGCTTTTGTTAAGATTAGGAAACTGTCTAATGAAGACTGAAATTAGGGCTGCAGCTATTGAATATTTTAGTAAATTAGTACTATAGTAAATAATTAATCAAGTAATCAGATAGACAGGTGATACGTCAGTTGTTCCTAACCTTTTATTCTGAAAGTTTGCTGAAACTTGTACCTACAATAAGAACTGTGTCATTCCTTCCCTCAACAGTTTTTGAACAACTTTTTCTTTGTGTTGGTAGAAACATTTCTTTGATACTACGTAGTTAGAAGGTTTAATTTATGGTAGGTGAGTTCCTCATCAGTTTAAATATTTTAAATTATTCTATGTTAAAACTTTCAAACTCCCAACAATTCATAATTGCGTTATTAAGAAAGTTTAGATGTCTGTAAAACAACAATTTCCACTCAAAGTAGATTTGGTGAGTGAAAACACTAAAGTGTTATGAGGTGATAAAGTTCTAACGTGTACATCAAGCTGAATGAGAGCATACGAACTGATAGGGTCTATGTTCGACCTTTTCTTTCCCCTTTAAACAGAATGACTCAGCATGATGCATCTTGATGGTTTCATTGTAAGATACTGTGTTCCCAGAGAACACCATTTCAGTCACAAACGCAATAATTAGTAATTAGTAATAATTGTTACCAAGTTGTTGATGTACTGTGGTGAACTAATTCTGTTAGGGTTTTGATTAAGTTCCAAGCCACTGACATTTTTGTATTTTTTTCTTTCCTCCATCACACAAAATATACACTGTGTTCGAAATGTCCACTTGTTTACTACCTAGGGCCCTATATAGGAGGGAGGCCGAGCTCCGGTTGTAGCCACAGCCACTAGGGCGCGCCCACAGCCATTAGGGCGCGCCCGTAGCCACAAATGGCTGTGACTGCTCTCCCGTAGCCATCAGACCAGCCAATGGCTGTGGCTATGAATTGCTGTGACAACAGCGGCCGCTGCCCGGACGGATTCCTTTACGTTAAAGGTTTTGCGACAGGTCAATGCTGAACTGATAAGCATTGTTTTGGCAGTTTTAAAGCACAGTAGTTAAAAACTTTGTTCATATTTTAAACTTTGTTCATATTTGATGTTTAGTGAATGCCTTTGGTTTACTTTGAACTTGTGCTTGGTCATATTATTCTAACGTGGCTGTGCGGTGCTAACCAGATGTCCCGTTTTGTTCGGGACTGTCCTGCATTTACCATAATTTTCTAATGTCCCACAAATGGACACTGTCCAGAATTTGTTATCTCAATCCTTTAACACCAAGCACGTCCTCGTTGACATTTCTGCACTCCTCAGTGGTTTGTGATATTAAAAAAAAAATTCAAACGGGTTTAGAAAGAAGAAAAATTAATCTTTCAGTTCAGCATAGTGTTATTATGGTCATTTACGCTCCGCGGTGACATTAGACCCGCAAACCACCTGCTCGCTTGTTGTGAGTAAATGTGTATGACAGAGCAAAATCTAACTTTATGCGTACACGGACCGGTGGTGTAATGGTCAGCGCATCTGCTCCGAATTCAGTAGCTTAAGGATCGAATCCCGTCTTGGGCAATATAAAATCAACCATTTCATTCTTTATTTAATTAAACAAATAATTTAATTATTAATTATATTATTACAGTGAATTTGGGTATTTGAAAGTACAGCTACGTTTTAATAGGTAGGGGAAGAGGTGTTTGAGACAGAGGAAGACCTGGTACTAGTCAAGTGAAGGCTTCTGGTGTAATGGGTAGAGCATCTGCAACTAATTTTGGCGTTCTAGGATCAAATCCCTGTCTAGACATT
>SSNR01000413.1:88259-185049 GCA_006937965.1 Callopanchax toddi | reverse complement strand
GAGTAGGATCTGGCTGCGGACATCAAAATGGCGTCCAAAATGGCGTCCCAACCACGACCGGAAAGACCACGACCGGAAAGACCTTGCAACCATCGACGGAAGTAAGCGGGGGGGTGGGTGTGCGCATGCGCGATTCACGGGGAATGTTCACGCGGTGTGTGGAGCTCTTCAGTAAACGAGACACTTCGCCTCTAGCTCACCGGTACCGAGTTGGAGCCCCTCTAGCTCACACGTTACGTTACACCATTTAAGCGGCACACTGCCAGTGCCTTTTAGCTTTCAATACACAGCGGGATTTGTAGAGGTACGTTTTCCACGAGGTACGGAGTCCACGAGCTAACGCTAAAGCTAAAACAATAGCTACAGGTTATTGTAGCTCAGTACTTTACCTTAAACTATTTTTCTTGGCTCCGTGCGCTCGGTCCTGCTGCCTGTTTGTTCACACAGTGAATAGCGTTAACTTTATAGATCTAACTTAAATATAATATAAAGAGTACTTTAGTAAGTCATTTTATAAAACCTTTGACAGTGTGAATTAATCCCTGTGTGCATGTTTTTCAGGTGACGAAGTCTTAGAGATGAGGTGAGCAGCTGAGAAAGCCATGCTGCAGAAAATTACTTTAACCACAAAATAAAGTGTTTGTAAAATGGAGTGGTATTTTTTTCATGTCTTTCACGGCAAATAATACTGAAATACTACCCAGTTATGGATGTTTTGAAACAATTATTGATACAGGTGAGGGAGCAAGCTGCTAAGTTTGTTTTCACTGTTGCTTCAGTGATTCCAGTACTTTATTAATTACTAGTACTGTTTATACACATCTGGGAAAGTCTGTTAACTTACATATAAATGTATAATCCTTATACAGCCTTAAAATATTGTAGTGAATATACTTCTGTTGTTAAACTAGATTTCTTGTCTGAGGTACAAATGAATTTACTATTATGTTATAATGTAAGATTTAAATGTAGATTAACTTTGTTCCACTTGTTAAATGCAGCTAAGTCTGTTCAAAATTAAGAAATAAAAGTTAACCAGGTCTGCAATTTAAAAATAACGTTTTTTTAAAAACTACTTAGGTTAAATGTGTCTTGTTAAAAGCCCTTCTATCTTACCAAAATGAAGATTTTTTTAAAGTTTGGTTTAAGTTTGCCAGTCCGGCTGCAGCCAGATCCTACTCAAAAGAAACTACGTTTTTCTATTTGTTCTTTAAAGAGTAGAATTTACTATTATGTTATAATGTAAGATTTAAATGTAGATTAACTTTGTTCCACTTGTTAAATGCACCTAAGTTTGCTCAAAATTAAGAAATAAAAGTTCGCCAGGTCTGCAATTTAAAAATAACGTCCGATCGAGGCATTTCCGGTCGTGGTTGTGACGTCATTTCCTGCCGTGGTTGTGACTCCATTCTAGACGCCATCTTTGAGGTCCGCAGCCAGATCCTCTTGGGCTATGATGGCTGTGAACGTAGCCACTGTGGCTACGTTCATAGCCACTGTGCTATGAACATGGCTATGATGGCTGTGAACGTAGCCACAGTGGCTACGTTCATAGCCACTGTGCTATGAACATGGCTATGATGGCTGTGAACGTAGCCACTGTGCTATGAACATGGCTATGATGGCTGTGAACGTAGCCACAGTGGCTACGTTCATAGCCATTGTGCTGTGAACATGGCTATGATGGCTGTGAACGTAGCCACTGTGCTATGAACATGGCTATGATGGCTATGAACGTAGCCACAGTGGCTACGTTCATAGCCATTGTGCTGTGAACATGGCTATGGTGGCTGTGAACGTAGCCACTGTAAATACTTTAAAATACCACTGTACTTTAAAATATGCAAATTCAATGTAATATTCATTAGTTGTTTTCTTAGAAAAAAATTTTTTTTCATAATGTCTAGACAGGGATTTGATCCTAGAACGCCAAAATTAGTTGCAGATGCTCTACCCATTACACCAGAAGCCTTCACTTGACTAGTACCAGGTCTTCCTCTGTCTCAAACGCCTCTTCCCCTACCTATTAAAACGTAGCTGTACTTTCAAATACCCAAATTCACTGTAATAATATAATTAATAATTAAATAATTTGTTTAATTAAATAAAGAATGAAATGGTTGATTTTATATTGCCCAAGACGGAATTCGATCCTAAAGCTACTGAATTCAGAGCAGATGCGCTGACCATTACACCACCGGTCCGTGTACGCATAAAGTTAGATTTTGCTCTGTCATACACATTTACTCACAACAAGCGAGCAGGTGGTTTGTGGGTCTAATGTCACCGCGGAGCGTAAATGACCATAATAACACTATGCTGAACTGAAAGATTAATTTTTCTTCTTTCTAAACCCGTTTGAATTTTTTTTTTAATATCACAAACCACTGAGGAGTGCAGAAATGTCAACGAGGACGTGCTTGGTGTTAAAGGATTGAGATAACAAATTCTGGACAGTGTCCATTTGTGGGACATGAGAAAATTATGGTAAATGCAGGACAGTCCCGAACAAAACGGGACATCTGGTTAGCACCGCACAGCCACGTTAGAATAATATGACCAAGCACAAGTTCAAAGTAAACCAAAGGCATTCACTAAACATCAAATATGAACAAAGTTTAAAATATGAACAAAGTTTTTAACTACTGTGCTTTAAAACTGCCAAAACAATGCTTATCAGTTCAGCATTGACCTGTCGCAAAACCTTTAACGTAAAGGAATCCGTCCGGGCAGCGGCCGCTGTTGTCACAGCAATTCATAGCCACAGCCATTGGCTGGTCTGATGGCTACGGGAGAGCAGTCACAGCCATTTGTGGCTACGGGCGCGCCCTAATGGCTGTGGGCGCGCCCTAGTGGCTGTGGCTACAACCGGAGCTCGGCCTCCCTCNNNGTGGCTACGTTCACAGCCATCATAGCCATGTTCATAGCACAGTGGCTATGAACGTAGCCACTGTGGCTACGTTCACAGCCATCATAGCCATGTTCATAGCACAGTGGCTATGAACGTAGCCACTGTGGCTACGTTCATAGCCATTGTGCTATGAACATGGCTATGATGGCTGTGAACGTAGCCACTGTGGCTACGTTCATAGCCACTGTGCTATGAACATGGCTATGATGGCTGTGAACGTAGCCACAGTGGCTACGTTCATAGCCACTGTGCTATGAACATGGCTATGATGGCTGTGAACGTAGCCACAGTGGCTACGTTCATAGCCACTGTGCTATGAACATGGCTATGAGAGTAGGATCTGGCTGCGGACATCAAAATGGCGTCCAAAATGGCGTCCCAACCACGACCGGAAAGACCACGACCGGAAAGACCTTGCAACCATCGACGGAAGTAAGCGGGGGGGTGGGTGTGCGCATGCGCGATTCACGGGGAATGTTCACGCGGTGTGTGGAGCTCTTCAGTAAACGAGACACTTCGCCTCTAGCTCACCGGTACCGAGTTGGAGCCCCTCTAGCTCACACGTTACGTTACACCATTTAAGCGGCACACTGCCAGTGCCTTTTAGCTTTCAATACACAGCGGGATTTGTAGAGGTACGTTTTCCACGAGGTACGGAGTCCACGAGCTAACGCTAAAGCTAAAACAATAGCTACAGGTTATTGTAGCTCAGTACTTTACCTTAAACTATTTTTCTTGGCTCCGTGCGCTCGGTCCTGCTGCCTGTTTGTTCACACAGTGAATAGCGTTAACTTTATAGATCTAACTTAAATATAATATAAAGAGTACTTTAGTAAGTCATTTTATAAAACCTTTGACAGTGTGAATTAATCCCTGTGTGCATGTTTTTCAGGTGACGAAGTCTTAGAGATGAGGTGAGCAGCTGAGAAAGCCATGCTGCAGAAAATTACTTTAACCACAAAATAAAGTGTTTGTAAAATGGAGTGGTATTTTTTTCATGTCTTTCACGGCAAATAATACTGAAATACTACCCAGTTATGGATGTTTTGAAACAATTATTGATACAGGTGAGGGAGCAAGCTGCTAAGTTTGTTTTCACTGTTGCTTCAGTGATTCCAGTACTTTATTAATTACTAGTACTGTTTATACACATCTGGGAAAGTCTGTTAACTTACATATAAATGTATAATCCTTATACAGCCTTAAAATATTGTAGTGAATATACTTCTGTTGTTAAACTAGATTTCTTGTCTGAGGTACAAATGAATTTACTATTATGTTATAATGTAAGATTTAAATGTAGATTAACTTTGTTCCACTTGTTAAATGCAGCTAAGTCTGTTCAAAATTAAGAAATAAAAGTTAACCTGGTCTGCAATTTAAAAATAACGTTTTTTTAAAAACTACTTAGGTTAAATGTGTCTTGTTAAAAGCCCTTCTATCTTACCAAAATGAAGATTTTTTTAAAGTTTGGTTTAAGTTTGCCAGTCCGGCTGCAGCCAGATCCTACTCAAAAGAAACTACGTTTTTCTATTTGTTCTTTAAAGAGTAGAATTTACTATTATGTTATAATGTAAGATTTAAATGTAGATTAACTTTGTTCCACTTGTTAAATGCACCTAAGTTTGCTCAAAATTAAGAAATAAAAGTTCGCCAGGTCTGCAATTTAAAAATAACGTCCGATCGAGGCATTTCCGGTCGTGGTTGTGACGTCATTTCCTCTCGTGGTTGTGACGTCATTTCCTGCCGTGGTTGTGACTCCATTCTAGACGCCATCTTTGAGGTCCGCAGCCAGATCCTCTTGGTTTATCAGCTCAGAACCAATCAGAAGAGCTATCAGCTCAGAACCAATCAGAAGACCTGTCAGAGGGGAAGGGGGTGGGGCTTATCAGCTCAGAACCAATCAGAGAAAACCTGTCAGAGAGGGAGGGGTTGTTGGTGTTTCATAGATCAGAACCAATCAGAAGAGCTATCAGCTCAAAACCAATCAGAAGATCTGTCAGAGGGGAAGGGGGTGGGGCTTATCAGCTCAGAACCAATCAGAGAAAACCTGTCAGAGGGGGAGGGGTTGTTGGTGTTTATCAGCTCAGAACCAATCAGAAGANAATGTCTAGACAGGGATTTGATCCTAGAACGCCAAAATTAGTTGCAGATGCTCTACCCATTACACCAGAAGCCTTCACTTGACTAGTACCAGGTCTTCCTCTGTCTCAAACACCTCTTCCCCTACCTATTAAAACGTAGCTGTACTTTCAAATACCCAAATTCACTGTAATAATATAATTAATAATTAAATTATTTGTTTAATTAAATAAAGAATGAAATGGTTGATTTTATATTGCCCAAGACGGGATTCGATCCTTAAGCTACTGAATTCGGAGCAGATGCGCTGACCATTACACCACCGGTCCGTGTACGCATAAAGTTAGATTTTGCTCTGTCATACACATTTACTCACAACAAGCGAGCAGGTGGTTTGCGGGTCTAATGTCACCGCGGAGCGTAAATGACCATAATAACACTATGCTGAACTGAAAGATTAATTTTTCTTCTTTCTAAACCCGTTTGAATTTTTTTTTTAATATCACAAACCACTGAGGAGTGCAGAAATGTCAACGAGGACGTGCTTGGTGTTAAAGGATTGAGATAACAAATTCTGGACAGTGTCCATTTGTGGGACATTAGAAAATTATGGTAAATGCAGGACAGTCCCGAACAAAACGGGACATCTGGTTAGCACCGCACAGCCACGTTAGAATAATATGACCAAGCACAAGTTCAAAGTAAACCAAAGGCATTCACTAAACATCAAATATGAACAAAGTTTAAAATATGAACAAAGTTTTTAACTACTGTGCTTTAAAACTGCCAAAACAATGCTTATCAGTTCAGCATTGACCTGTCGCAAAACCTTTAACGTAAAGGAATCCGTCCGGGCAGCGGCCGCTGTTGTCACAGCAATTCATAGCCACAGCCATTGGCTGGTCTGATGGCTACGGGAGAGCAGTCACAGCCATTTGTGGCTACGGGCGCGCCCTAATGGCTGTGGGCGCGCCCTAGTGGCTGTGGCTACAACCGGAGCTCGGCCCTACTGCTATATAGTGTGTATTACTTTGATAGTTGACTAATCAGTCACCAATTATTTTTGAGATTAGTCGACTAATCGGATCATGCATACATTGGACTAAAATGTACAGTTTATTGCACCGCAGCATGCAGCTGCTCTTATCCCTCTCTCATCATCATTAGCTTACAACTTGAAGTGTTTAGGGTATGTGCCAAATAAAAATAAAGACGAGATAATAGTTTGTTAAACGTTTAATGTAATTTGCAGCTTGCAGCAATTTTTAACTGTAGCATAAAGTGTAACATTCCTGAAAGTGTTGAAACTGCTATTCACCTCACAGAGCTGCTGCAGAGTTTTGCTCCGACGGACATGCAGCTCAGAGCTCTGCAGCTCAGGACTCTACGGCTCGGAGTACCGTGACACGGAGCACCAGTAACAACTAATATGTGTAATCTAATATAACATCAGTGTTATGGAGACTAATGATAGTAATGACATATTCTGTCTAAACCAGCTAAAGGATGCCGTCCATCAGCTCGGATTCAGGTGTGTTATTTAGGTGAATCCAGCCTTTTTTTTATTTATGCAACACCCAACTAAAACCATCACAATCACAGCTCAAACTTAGGGCAAACGCTGCATTTAAATGTTGTTCAACATGCAAAACACAGGGCTGTTCCCCATAGTATACTATAGTGAACATCATGTGTGAGTGAGTAAACCTTTCAAACACAGCTTTAGTGTCAGAATGTTGTTCAATAGCAGTGTTGTTGTTAGTAGCTGCTTTGGTTTTTCAGTTAGGGATGCTCCGATCACCGTTTTTGCTGCCGATCACCGATACTGATCACATGGATTGTATGCAAATTTCACACTGTAGCAATGATGAGGGCTAATGGTTACTTGATCTGTATATATATATATATATATATATATATATATATATATATATACAGTGGGGCAAAAAAGTATTTGGTCAGCCACTGATTGTGCAAGTTCTCCCACTTAAAATGATGGCAGAGGTCAGTAATTTTCATCATAGGTACACTTCAACTGTGAGAGACAGAATGTGAAAAAAAATCCATGAATTCACATGGTAGGATTTTTAAAGAATTTATTTGTAAATTAGGGTGGAAAATAAGTATTTGGTCATGACCAAATACTTATTTTCCACCCTAATTTACAAATAAATTCTTTAAAAATCCTACCATGTGAATTCATGGATTTTTTTTTTCACATTCTGTCTCTCACAGTTGAAGTGTACCTATGATGAAAATTACTGACCTCTGCCATCATTTTAAGTGGGAGAACTTGCACAATCGGTGGCTGACCAAATACTTTTTTGCCCCACTGTATATATATATATATATATATATATATATATATATATATATATATATATATATGTATATATGTATGTCAGAGGTCACGCTAGACTTTTTTCGGTCTGGCTCCTCCATGACTGGAAACAGAAGGACAGACATGGAGCTTTCTGGGAGTGGCCCCCACCTCTACAGGTTTGCGCAAAGTGCATGCATGTTGACTGACAGCACTCAATGCAAAAATTTGAATTTTATTGGCTGAAAAAGTTTGCTGGTCAGAAAGAATTCAAAGGGGTCTCTAGGAGGAAGGAGGGTCCTTCGAAGAATGACATATGTTGTGGAACTCTACCCATAGATCATAGTTTAGACCTGAAATATAGTTTAAAACATTTAAAAAACTTTGATACAGAGAACAATGCTCCAAATATCTGCTTTAAGTATTGGTCTAGCGTTCGGCCATAATGATAACAAAGACCTGTTGCTGTTTATTGAATAAAATCACTTATCAGGACTTAATGCTGACTAGCTTAGCATTAGCTCATCAGTGGTTTCAATGGGGATAACGTAATGCTGCATTTTCAGTAAAACAAAAATAAAAAAACAAAGCAAACAACTTACTGTGGAATTGATTAAATAAGGACACAATATAGAATCAATTAGCAGGGTTGTCACAAGCTGTAAAGAAGTATTCTTTGAGTAAGTATCTATTTAATGGTGCACCGCCAGACAATACAATATGATCAACCTGGAACTAATGAAGAGTTCAACCCCACCTCAATAGAAGGATGCTTGGACGTGGACATTGAATTCACATGATTGACAGCACAGAGTTCACCCAAATACTGTTCCATAATTCCACACACCAACGTTTTCGACTCGTCGTGTCGACAAAAATTCAGAGACGTCTCGTCTCATTTTAGTCATCAAAGAGTCACATTGAGCTCATCAGCATCTCATTAACGTTTTGAAAAAAAGGTGCGTTAATGCTATAATGTTGTTATAGTCTTAGTCAATGAAAAACAACACTATCCAATAGTAATGTCCCTGTGAAACAAGTGACCACTGAGCTGCAAGCATTCACAGTTTAAACAAAGCATCAAATCTAAACTATCTTTGTAATCGAACAAATCACATAATCAACATGATTTCAGCCCTAGATGATTTTATTATTTTTTCCTAATTGCATCTGTTAAATAAAGCTTGAACTGACACATTTAAGGTAGTTTTGCATTTGAAATAACTTTAAAACTTTTAAGAAAACAAAGTTGACTCCCTGCCTGGATACACAATATTTAAACTGTGTTGAGGCCCTTCATAAAAATAAAAAGTCTTGACATTTGTTAATCATTACTACCAAATACTGTGCAGATTGTTTGTCTTGCATCCAAGACATTACATTCTAGAGGTTTAAAAAGATACATGACCTCTGTAAATAATTTAAATGTGCTCTTTTTGCAAGACAAAGTCAATCAAGCAGAAATGTCTGAATACAAGAAGCTGCACAGTGATAAAGTTTCAGACTCATAGTTGCAGCGCAGAGCAGGAGAGGTGCCACATGAGTCACTTGTAGACTGAACAAGAAGTTTGAGTAGTGTATAAGTGTATGGGTACCTCTGTGGAGTGGGAGGCAGGGAGGGTTTCATGGAGGTAAGGGGGTTCATCGGATGAACGGTGGGATCATTAGAGCCCCCCCACTGTCCTCAAGCAGGAGCCCTAAGAGACACAAAGACACACGCATAAACAGAAAAACACTCACAGCTCATTTGCTGCACAGCAACGATTTATCATCACCATAGCCCACACTGGGTGCACAAAGACACAGCGCCCTCCCACTCTGATCCACTCACTTTAATCTGTGTGTGTGTGTGTGTGTGTGTGTGTGTGTGTGTGTGTGTGTGTGTGTGTGTGTGTGTGTGTGTAGACTGCGCACTTCAAAACGTTAGCCTATCACTGTCTGCCGCAGCTCTGATACCTCTCAGAGAAGGGGGAGGGGTGCTGTGAGCTAAATTTAGCTTGCTGATTTCAAAAGGAATTTAAGAGAACGGAGATGTGAAGAGGCACACTCTTCTCTTAGCACTGACATACAATCAGCGACTCACAAGAACACACACACTTAAAAGAATTATCTCTTTGATTATCTCTTAGTTTATAAAAGGTCATAATCCTTCTTCATCATCTCAGAATCCAATACAGCTGCATAGAAAACTTCTGACTCACAAAAACAACTACTTGTTGACTAATCAGTAACTATTTTCAATAGCTCATTAATCAGGATTCATAAAACAAAAACACTGGCTGAAACTAAACTATGGGTAATGATGAAGCTGAGTCACCTCAAAAGGATGTCTCTTTAGTTAAATTTCTGTTACGTCAACTTCCTCTCTCCTCATGGCTCTTCCTCACCTCCTCCACTTGGGTCACAAGTACAAGAGGAAAGGACCAAAGGAGAGGTATTTAGGATTTAAAAGAAGAGTTCAGATCATATGACGGGGGTTTTGTGTAGCACTTATGAGCTGCATGTATTTTTTCTGCAATAGACAGAAGTCAAAATGATCTCGGTATGGAGAATTATGGATAACATTTCATGATGGGGACATCGAGATGACAGCTACTCAGTCAATTTAGGAACAATTTCAACCATCGGAGGCAACTCATGCCTGAAAAGTAAATTAATTTAAAACAGTGCTGTGTTTCGTTACTTTTCCATGACATAGGCCAATTCTGCTTAAAGCAGCTCGTTTTGTACTTGTTTCTCAAACCTGTAGACCAGGGGCCACCAACCTTGTGCTTGTGGGCACCATAGTGCCCCCAGGAACCATACAAGGTGCCCACATGCCATTTCTCCAAATAGAATTAGTCAATAATAAAATGTAAACCCTAAAAAAAAAAAGGTCGACCCCCACGGCCACTGGTGTGGCGACGGAGGACCACTGCCTAAGTGTCATTCCCATACCCCGGACAGGACATCGGAGGCTCCCCGCTCTCCCCTCCGGCTCACAGACTCCCAGTGGCGGCTTGGCTGACACGCAGACCCGAGGCTGTACCAGGTAGCATCATCCCGCAGCTACGCCTGGGTTAATCTCTCCTACACTGACCTGATAATCAAAGCCTTTCTCAACAACACCTCACAGGTAAATAAATCCGTGGAATCGATTACACACGACCCGCATGAAACGCCGACACCGGACCCCATGAGCTAGCTTGCTATCGTAGCAAGCGAGGTTTTGCGCCAGGCGAAAGAGACCAAAAGCCCGTCAGATCTGCGCCAGTCCACAAGGGACCCGGGGGGGTTATGCTCACCAGCAGACCCAAAAGTCTCGTCAGGTTTGCGCTGAATGATGGATCGTTTTATTCTGCTCACACACACCTGAAACGCACACCTGTATGCTCGGACAGCTGAGAGAGAGGCAGAGACAGAAAGATAGACTGTTTATGAACTTATAATATTTATACATTCAAAAAAATGTAAAAACAACAACTTGTCTGACAGATTAATAGCTGAAAAGCTGTGGCAGACGGGGGGGGAATCAGGTGTGAGATGATTTACGACAGTAAAACTGAAACTTCAACCGTAGCCTCCTAATGCCCCCTACTGGTTAAAAGTCGCTCAGTATTGCTTTAACGCCACAGCTCCGTCCTACCGCTCCAACACCGGCCCAAAAAGAAGAAAAAAAAGTACACACCAGCCCAGGCAGCCCAAACATCAGAGCGGCCCACGACTAGCTACTTTGGACCTGTACATATATATCCGAGTCCGGATCGGGAGGTAACGTCCGATTCCGATTGAGTCTAAAACTACGTGATTGGCCCAATTTCCGATCACGTGATCGGATCGGGATATCCCTACTAAAAAGTTCTATTAATGCAGTGAGGTGGACAGACTGGAGCAGGTGAGGTAAGACATCAACTGGACCCAGAACAGGAGGTGGACCCACAGGAAGCAGACACTGATTTAACTAATTGTTGACCAATCAAGGAAAAATAATAACTGATTAGTCGACAAAAATGGTCATTAGTAGCAGTCTTGTTCCTAATGACGAAGTGATGTTTCAATACAATCAGCTGGTTCCTTTACATAGGGTATGTTTGACCAACTGGTATTTCATAATTAATCTATTTGTTATATTTTTATACTTATTACAACTAAATTACATTTACAGCAACCAGTTGTCCTGAATCTGGACCTGAAACAATCTGGATGTGTTGCTCTGTTCAGGACTTTGAGATGACTTGTGAACTGGAACTTCAGAAATAAACTGAATTTAATAAATAATTAGCACTCCCTAATTATCAGTTGATGCCACTGACTATCTGATGTAGCTCTAAAATAAACCTAATGCCTGAAGCAAACGTGACTCTGTATAAAAGTTCCACTTAGTATTTCACTTTATCTACTATGAATTTTCTGAGGTTTGTGTTTCTTTATTGCTAAAAACACAGCTAAAAACTGTTAGCTGCAGCCTAAAACTTTTAAACTTTTCTTTTTAATTTTCAACATGCAAGCACTATACAGAAAAAGCAGGCAAACTAAAAAATGAATCAAAGTAAACAATAAAGCTTCATCATCCCCAACTTGTCCCAAATGTCCTAAAAGAGCAAGAAGGGCACACATATAATCCCAACCCTTCTTCAGAAGTCATATATTGACCGACAAATACATACATAATGTATAACACAATCACCTTACCCTGTCTGTAACTCTACAACTTCACAATCACATCATAGCTAAACACACAGACTGCAAATCCAACCAAACAACCACAGAAAATCAAACATCCTCCTCATCTTTACATCTCATATCTTTGATTCCTTGTCATTGCTTTCAAGTCCCATCCAAACTCTCACAGCTTTACTCTACACACAGAAACCCACTGCTCCTCATGGATGGGTCAAATGCACAGCAATCATTTCCCCAAGGGGACATTTAAGGTCTATTATTATTATTATTATTATTATTACCAGTATTATTATTATTTGCATACATATTCAGAGACCTTTTTAAGAAATATGGATAATTGCTAAATCAAATCAATTAGTGTGTTATAAAAGATTTTTTTTTAAACCAAATCTGTTGTTCCCTCCATCTGTCAA
Organism: Callopanchax toddi; assembly: GCA_006937965.1. NCBI lineage: Eukaryota > Metazoa > Chordata > Actinopteri > Cyprinodontiformes > Nothobranchiidae > Callopanchax > Callopanchax toddi. Next base: position 172,661 of record SSNR01000413.1, on the reverse strand, counting down.
AATCCTGAATATAAACAGACAGAACATGCACAGAAATGAATACTGTACATTTCAAAAGCATCTGAGAGTCACTGCTACTCTATTGTGCAAACATGTAATAGGCACAAATGGGTGGGTAACTGCAGACCTCCAAAAGGAAGCAAAAGCATACAGCCACAGCAAGTGAAGGAATGATAGAGGAATAATCATGTTCTCTGATGTGGTTCATAAAATAACACCCCTCCACTGAAGTGTTCCCTCTTTGTTCCAGCTCATTCTTCAACCCATCTTTATTCTGCTCTTCTACCTTTTGCTAATGATTTTCTTTATCTGATGGTTGCCAACTGACATGCTAATTTTCCACCGTTGGAACCTTGAACATCCCCTCCCCCCATTTTTCCAACCACTGGTTTCCTTTTTGTACTTTGCAGATTTGGGTCAGACATCTCATATCTTGTATAAAAAGGGAGAAAGGGAGGGGCCTCACTTGGATCACATGACCGCCGTACATGAATTCCCTCCTATCAAGCACCTTGTAACTTTCATCACAGCTGAACAACAAAACCACACAAGGGGAGGGTGAGACGTGTGAGATGTGTGGCTGGATCAGATGTTGAAAGTGAACACAAGCAGAACAGAGTGTACCTGTGAAGAAATGATTGAGACTCTGTTCTCTCGGTCTTTTTGCCTTTTTTTGACCTCGCCTTCTTGACATTTTCTTTACCCACAACTCTTCCTCTTTATCCCACTCCTCACTGTCGAATTCTTGTCTCATTCTTTCCCTCTAAGCTCTCAGCTCCTGCCATCACACTGACAACTGAATCACCAGAGGCACTCAGTCAACCCTCAACCAACTCTCGGCAGCTGCTGTGGTGTTCTGTTAAGGACAAATTCAATTTTACGTGGAATAATAAATGCAGCAGATAACTAAAGATGTACTTTGTGTTTAAAGGACTTGTTATTGTCGTGTATTCTGCAGACAATTTCAAATATTTATTAGATAGATCCAGAAATCCATAAATAAAGTCATGCTTCAAACTCAAGCATCTTTTATTAAAATGCAATTTGGTAAAATTTACAGATTAAATATTTTGCATGACTAATGGAAAATCTGGCTCTCCATGTTCTTGATTTTTTTGTCACAGTGCAGTTTCAGCTATCAGGTTTCTTGCTTGCACTCAATGCTTGTGTCAAATTAATCCTGTTAGGTAAGCTATAAATCACTACAGTGGTGAATGACCTCTTGTGAAATAAATTCATGTACATGTTTTTCCCAACTGTTCATACTGATGGGGGAGCTAGAATCATAAATGAACCTAATATGGATCTTTTTGAACTGTGGGAGGAGGTCCGACTACAAAGACAACTTAAGCATGCCTAAGGAGAACTCTCCATAGAAAGAAAAATCCCAGCTGAGAGGTGAACTTGAGACCTTGCTGCGAGGTGACGGCACCACATGAAGCCTCACTAATGATTTGATCAATTTACCTTTAACCCTTTAACTTCTACACCAAGAAGAAACACACTGGGTTTTTTTTTTCTTATATTCATTTGGGGCAATAAGGGTTATAATATAATGTAATAATAATGACAATATTAGAAGGCCATCCACTCTGAGCCTGGTACTGCTGGAGGTTTCTTCCTGTTAAAGGGGTTTTCCTTCCCACTGTTACCCTCGTGCTGTGCTGCGCTGCTCAGAAGAGGTGATTACATCAAAGTGACAGTTCAATTAAATCTTTTAAAGATTTTATAATAAATACATCTTTATCCCAACTGAATTACATTTACTGCAATCAATTGGACTTGAATCTGGACCTAAAATGACCGTATTTGGTGCTTAGTTCATCACTTTGACATGACTTGTGTTGTGAACTGGAAAATAAACACAATGAATAGAATTACTATGGTAAAATAATGTACAGAAAAATGTTTAACTAATGACTAAGGAGAATACATTTTTAGTTTAGTGCAAGCTTCAATAAGTTATAGGGACTAAAATGTATTCTCCTTAGTCGTTAACCTTCAAGGGTTAAAAATAAATCCTGTTAGAATAGGCATCAAAGAAAGCAGGAATCATTTCTGCCTAAATACTGGGTCATGGGTGTGTAAACACCATGAGGTGGGAGATCGATATGTAGTGTAACCTTTGACCTCAAATCCACACACCATGTGTTTCAGAACAATTCCAAGTTGTGATTTAGTTGAAGCCTTAAGCCTGATTTATACTTCTCCGACAGCACGTTTGCGCTCAGACGCACACGTATTGACGGAGACGTTTTTGATTTTTACTTCTCCGTCAGTGTTGTGAAGCAATTCTCCACCAGGACAGCAGAGGGCGCATAACTTTTCTGCAGTAATGCCTCCGGTCGACCAAAGTTTGTTTACTTCAGCTCAGTAATGGCCGACAGAGAGCGAATTTTGATTGAGTTTGAACAGATTGATCTCGAAGAACAAACAATGTTGTTAAAAAGAATTAAACAGAAGTGAGGAGACAGCGGCGTCTGTTGAATGTCTGTCCGTCCGTTCAGTGAGGACGAGGCAGACGACAAGCGAAAATGCAGCTCTTGTATAACCCTTTAGGGACACTGATGGATTATATAAATGTTCGTACTTCGTCTGCCAGACGTTTCACGAGCTGATCCATATCTGCTTCCGCGAGATTCAACTATTACTACTCTGTTGATAGCGGCACGAAGCCGAAAATGATCACGGGGTGTTGAGCCGACCAATCACAGGCATGCGTTGTCCGTCGCTTTCAACGCATAGTTAGAATTTTGGGCATGTCTCCGTCAGCCTCTGCGAGCATGTCGTAGAGAGCTTGCGTCGACGCATAATGGCATTGCGTGTCTCCGTAACGACGCAGACGGAGAAGTATAAATCAGGCTTTAGGTTAAAAAAACATGTTTCCACCAAACCATCAACAACTGACTGTCCTTGAGTCTCAGTAAGTCTGAGTCTCAAGCAGCTGGACTCTTATCAAAGACGAGTCCACAACAGTTCCCATTAGAGCCGACCTCCCTCATCTTTCTGTCTCTGAAAAAAGCTTTTGATTTCAGAGACTGAATGAATTTTCTAAACTCGTATTTCTTTGAGATGTGATCAAGAATACGTATGTTTATTTAGTCTATTTAATTTTCAGGTTTGATTGGAGACCTAATCCTATATTTCCTGTTAATATTCCATACAATATCCTCTTTCTTGCTCAAAAGATGTTTGACCTCCAGTCACAAAATCCCATTCAGTTTGATAAGTGTTATGCTATCTTAAACTTAAGTCTTTAATCATTTGATTTATAAATGTCAATGTTTCTTCAACCATTTCTGTGCATGTTTAGAGAAAAGAAAAACAAAGGAGAAGGAATATTTTGGTCATTCTGAAGTGGCGTTCTATCAGTTTGTTTTATCAGCAAGGACCACACCCACTGATGACATCACTCAAATCATGTGGAGTCTCTAGAAACAGGAAGTAGTCCTCTGACTGGAGCCACCTAGTGAACATTTATGGTATACCTATTAAAACTAAAGTAAAATACTTGGGTATTCGAATTACTAAAAACTTAGTGAAAAATGAAGCATTTGGAATAAAATAAATGAATGGAAACTACAATTAGAGAGATGGTTATACAGATCGCCCTCTCTCTTACTAATCCTACTAAAGTATTCAATACCACATTAAATGTTGACTATATAGAGGGGGCATCATCTTTAAAAAGCAGACATGGTTAAAAATGATCAAACTGGAGGGTTACAGTTTAAACAGGGTTTTGATAGAACCTTCAAATTATTAAAATCCTTCCTGGTAAAGAATGGCAGCTTCTGGTTTCTTTATTCCCAGAGAGAGACACTGCAGAAAAAATGGTGGTTAAAAGTTTATTTTGCAATGTGATTTTGCTATCCCCAAAACACCAGTAAAAATACCCTCTTTCCATTCTAAAGTTTTATTGAACGAAAAGAAAAGTGTCTCGTTTATCCTCGATTTATTAGATGCCTCCAGTGGCAGCATATCTGTTGAAGAATTCAATCTAAAATGTAATCTTCTCTGCAATCAGATTCAATATAAAAAGATAACTAGTACTCCACCTGCTTTTATTAGATGGCCAAAAACAAGCTATCCAACTCAACTGCTCCCACACATCATCTATTCTGATTAATGACTTTAATTTTACAAGTAAGACTTTACCGAATAAACATTTGTTATACATTTACTAACAGTCGGTTTCCAGGCCGAGTTAAAAGAAGCGTTACTTTACTTCTCCTGCTTTCAAATCTAAAGCAGCAACATACTAAAAATATGGGTTTCCCTGTACCTCCCAAAAGCAAAATTACTTCATTACAAAAACTTTAATGATTTTCATCAATCATCAGTTAACTTTGATCATAACTATTGTATATCTTGAGATATTTAAACTATAGTTCATCTTTTCTTTTCCTGTTCACATAGCAAGAATCTTTAATGTGATTGTTTTTATGGGCTAAGAGACCCAAATTTCCTTTTCTCTCCAGTTTTAATAGGGACCAGGGTTTCCTCTACATGTAATTGATTGTGGTGCACTGCAACGATCAATTAAAAGCCGCCACACCTTCAGCATGAAGTTTTTAAAAAATAAATATATGTTCAAACATTGGAACGCATATGAAACATATATAGCCTACATTTGCGCACTCAGGGCTCTAGAGTGCAACCATTTTGATCGCAAATGCGACCTCATTTCCCAAAGATGCAACTAAAATATATCCCAGGTCGCACCGGGACAACCGAGGATTTTCCTCTAGGACCTGGAACTGGTGCGGGTCGAAAAAAAAACTCTTGGTGACGCTGAAGGTCTCCATGTTGTTCAACAACAGACACAAGTTAAACCAGGCATACTAAAATATATATCTTGATGGTCAAATCGATCCCGAAACAGCCTGCGTTCCAGAGCAGGGTGGGGGAGAAATACTCTGCTAAACTCTGCAGGATGAGAGCAGCAATGCTCCAGAAGTGAAACTAAAACAGCAGTCAGCTGTAGACAGATTATCATCATAATGATGAGGATGATATCGCACTGACAACGTGGATTTATTAAAAGAACTACAGCTCTGGAGACATGCGGGTAGCGTGGGTCAGAAACCAGCGGCTCGCGGGTGGATCTGGTCCTCCCTCTGATTGGCTGTGGTCCAGATATTCTCTGTGTGCTGCAGTCAGAGAGGTGAGTAATGAATGCTAGGCTAGTCACATGAACAGATGTTGTGTGGATGAGGATATAAAATAAAAACAGTAATCAACTTTTCTTCAAGTTAAGAGCTGAGAGTCTGAAAACAATTCTCTAACATGGAGCCATCATCCTCCCAGGTTAGATCAGACTCTAGTCCAGGTTAGGTCAGGTTCTGGTCCAGGTTAGGTCAGGTTCTGGTCCAGGTTAGGTCAGACTCTAGTCCAGGTTAGGTCAGACTCTGGTCCAGGTTAGGTCAGGACCTGGTCCAGGTTAGGTCAGACTCTAGTCCAGGTTAGGTCAGACTCTGGTCCAGGTTAGGTCAGGACCTGGTCCAGGTTAGGTCAGGTTCTGGTCCAGGTTAGGTCAGGTCCTGGTCCAGGTTAGGTCAGGATCTGGTCCAGGTTAGGTCAGGTTCTGGTCCAGGTTAGGTCAGGATCTGGTCCAGGTTAGGTCAGGTTCTGGTCCAGGTTAGGTCAGGCTCTGGTCCAGGTTAGGTCAGGACCTGGTCCAGGTTAGGTCAGACTCTGGTCCAGGTTAGGTCAGGCTCTGGTCCAGGTTAGGTCAGGACCTGGTCCAGGTTAGGTCAGGACCTGGTCCAGGTTAGGTCAGGTTCTGGTCCAGGTTAGGTCAGACTCTGGTCCAGGTTAGGTCAGACTCTGGTCCAGGTTAGGTCAGACTCTGGTCCAGGTTAGGTCAGGTTCTGGTCCAGGTTAGGTCAGGTTCTGGTCCAGGTTAGGTCAGGTTCTGGTCCAGGTTAGGTCAGGTTCTGGTCCAGGTTAGGTCAGGTTCTGGTCCAGGTTAGGTCAGGTTCTGGTCCAGGTTAGGCTCCTCTACCATCTTTCAGCTGCAGCAAACTGATCATCGGGGGGGCTGAGAGGATGATCAACTTTAACTTCTGGTTTTATTTCAGTCAAAACAAAAAAACAAGAACGAACAGAATGTTCATATAAACATGTGATGGACCGAGGTGTAAAACCATGAGGAGTCCCAGGGGTTTTCAGAAAAAATAGGGTTTTAATTTTATCCCTTCAAAAGATATTTACAAACTAAATCAATTTGAGCTCATAAAAGAGATCAAAACAACAAAATATAACTAAGGTCAAAATGTGATAAATTTGCACTAACAGAACCAAACTAACCTGACTTAAACAAAGTACACACCTGGGTTTACATCATGGCTGATCAGACCATTTTGTCTATAAATTTGTTTATAAATTAATTTCTTAATAATAACAATGTTTGGTTGAAGTCAAAGGTAGCAGCAGCCAAGTAAATATAATAAATAATGCTATTTTAAAATGTTACACACAAACTCCTCCCAGCTGCAAGCAAAGCTTTTTAACTCCAGCTTCCTCCAAGAGCAGCTGTGATTTATTTATTCAAACTTATAACAATAAAAAAGAATGGCAGCAGCCTGTCTTCAGAAAATACATTGATCTAAATAATAGCAATAGTGGTGAAGAGGAAAACAAACATACTGGGTTTTTTTTCCAGTTTAACCGTGTTTATAAGTTGATGTTATGCTACTCAGTGACTGAGTCAGAACACCGGTCCAGTATTTATCTGTCTGACAGACTCAGCTAATCATGAAACAACAAATACAAAATTAAACAAAAGCATAAAAATGCCTCCTTCAGTGAACATGTTGCTTCCATAAAATAAGACTCCTAAATCTAAATGGTGATGTAGCAACAGCAGCAGCTGATAGCACTCTGTTAGCTTAGCATATTAGCAAAGAGTGACGTAAATGTTGGAGCTCTTTGCTGCCATTATACGTTTGTTTAAGGTCAAAGAAACCCCAAATAGGCAACTCTGTTTTTTGGACTCAGTTGTTGGGACTTTTGAGTTCTAATTTGGCAAATCCATCAGTGCTTCGCCCACAAATACTGTATGTCAACATGCGCGAATAAATCGCCCATTGTCGATTTAAAGAGCAAATTGAAAGTTTTTATTTTTTTTAATTTAGATAAAATTCTGTCCAAAAATACTATTTGAAATGTTTATTGAGGGCATTTTGTTTTACAATACATTTTTTAAACAATTTTTCTAGTCAAAAGTGCCCCTTTTTGCAAAGCTTCTAAAAACGCTTTTTTTTTTTTTTTTCATATTTGGACCTGTGACGTCACCAGAGGGAGCTCCCAGCTAGGTGGCGCTGCTTACAGTGCTGTCAGATGTAGATAAATAAAGTATTTGAAGGATAATTTAACACTCTGTACGATCAATAACCCCATAAATATGATCATTTGAGCCCTTTGTTGTGTGGAGGTTGTGTAACAGATGTTTGTGTTAATCATTGTGTTAGATTCCTTAAAGCTAAAAATGGAATGGAGCCATACGGTTAGGATGTGGAAATAACACAGTCTGACCTCTGCTTGTGACAAGCAAAACAAACTCCGGAGTGCTGTTATTATATGACTTTATAACTATAATGAGAAGTTATTTTATTAAGATAAAAACAATCCCTCCTATAACGCTGGACCTGGCCAGTTCACGTCCACCCGCGGACTGCGAGGGACCCACCGACCGACCCAGCCCCGCATGCCTCCTCATCTGTCGGCACTCGTTAGAGGTCCGACCTTAGCATGTAGTATCAGCTATGCAGTTAAAGGATTCAAACGGACGGCGAAACGGACCAAGCTGCTGGAGAAATTAAAAGCCCAGTAAGGACAGCGCTGGTATGACTTGAAGTGAAGGTCCGACAGCTGAAGGAAACGCTCTCATGAAATGGCGGATCGAACCGGACTACGAGGAGGACCCGCATCGAACGTACCAAACCCTGAAACGAGACCATGAAAGGAGCGGTCCAGTTTGGTTGTATGGACCGGTTTTACAATGGAAACAGACAGCGATCCGACCGACCCGTCCCGACCCACTGAACCCTGAAACGTGTCTGGATGCAGCCGCCGGCAGGGAGGAGGAGGAGGGATGAGCCGAGACCAGGATCTGGATCCATCAGGTCCTCAGCAAATAGAGCTGTGTATTGTAAGTTTTTGTTGTCTAATATCTTTTATAAATCAATCATAAATCAATTATAAAAAAATAAATAAACCCAAAATAATAAATAAAGTTGGTGAATCAACTTTATTAAGAAATTGTAAATATTTAAAGGTTTATCTGTGTTAGAGCCGGTATTAAACGCCATATTTTTATACATAGAGAACGAAAGGTCTCCCTATGCTGACGTCGCGTCCGTTTTGGCTGAAAAATAGAACATATTTACAAAAATGACTCCAAAAGCCTAAATAAGTTGAATTTGTGTAAATTTTTATTCAGAACAAGTTTCTATTATATTTATCTAAACATTTGTTTAAGGGAGTGTCTAACTTAAAGTGATAATATGCAACTTTTTCATATTTTTAAATTTTTTTCCTTGAGCCAGTATGTGCTAATATGACCCTTTACAGAGTTAATGAAAAGTCACTTAGCCCCATCTGGTGATTACAGCCGGAAAACCACGATTGCAAGATCTCCGTCGCCGTCACGGTACCCAGGAAGTCACGTGTCTCACGAGGGTTAGGCTAACCCAATGTGGCTAGCTGTTATGCTAGCGCTGGAGTGTTTTTAGCTCATGATTCCTGATTTTTTTCCATCTCTCCCTGCTTGAACACAGCTGATTTCTTTGAAGGAGTAAATAATCGCTCCTGTAGAAAACTATGAAGGCTGAGGAGACATTTCAACAGGTAGATTTAGGTGTTTATAAGCTGAAACAATATGCTAACTTGTGTAATGCAGTAATTTAAAACGGACACCAGAGGGAGCCCAAAACAAGCAAAACTGCATATTATCACTTTAAGATATGCTCTTTAAGGACTGACTATGGGCGATAGCCTCTGTGCACGCATCAGTTCCGTGTTTGGCGTGAGGATGGTATGAGACTTCTGGTCTCCGTGCTAAAGATGGGAGGTGGGAAGTTGATCTTGTTGATACTGTACAGAATGGCACACAGCAGTGGTGGTTAGACCTGCTATCAGTTTGTTATTGAAACGCACATTTTGTCAGTGTACATGTCATGTTTAGGACATGAACACATAAAAGCTCGACATAGAAGGCCACGCACAAAAAAAGAAGAAAGATTTGCAAAAAAAGAAAGATTTACAAGCTCCCGAAAGGAAACTAGCAAGCGCAGTATGTGCTTCCAGCGGCTACCGGAAGTTTACGTCCATCCTGACCTTCTACCGGAGATTACGTCACGTAGCTGCGTGCACAGAGCCCATTGGGAAAAAGTAAAATATCACCCAACCCTAATTTCTACAGCACACAATTACATGGTACGGATAACTGCGATAACATTATACACATATATACCAGGTTATACAAATATAGCAACAAATTGCTCAGATTATTATTATTATTATTAATGTTATTAAAACTCAGAATGCAAAGTCTATGTCTGCTGAAAAGGTGAGACTGTGTTAAGTTTGTGTATGAGCATTGTACTACATTTTTGCTTCCTGCTGCATACCACCTTTAATTTGCTCAATAGTAACACCTACTGTAAAGGAGGGAGTGACACAAAAGCTAATTAAAAAGTGTGTTTTGTCTGTAATCTTTGTCCATACCTCTAGAGATTTTACCAACAATAAAAACTTGTGTTTAAATAAGATAAGTAAAGCAAGAATTAGAATTAAACAATATGAGTATTTAGTGAGTGACAGAAAAATGGCTGTATTTAATGTAACTCGTTAAGTCAATTTAAACAACCTGAATCTCATTACTCTCTGAAACACCAGCAGCTAAAAGACATTTCTAAACATCAACTCAGTTTGTGTGAAATTAACAGGAGAGTTTTGACATTTTCTAACGCTAAGACAAGCAATTAGATTCATGAATCATCACAATTATGAATTAAGTTGTGTCTGAGCCACAGAATTACAGGGCACTAATTGGAATAAAACTAATAAGTGACTCAATGTGAACGTCAGATGTGTTTCAGTGAGACACAAACCAGATTTATACTGAACAACTACATCTAGTTATTTGATTTATTGATGCACATAATTTTTGCAAGCAACACAATTTTTCTTTGAACTATAAAATTTTAACCATGTATAAAATGCAGTTCGGGGTTTAATCCAATTTCAGGCATAGTGACAGTCAAATACAAAATGTTAAATCCAACACAGAGTTATGAAAAAGAAAAATCTATCCCAAAAATATTTGTTTTAAAATCAGCACACTAGTAATCAGGGATGTAATCAGCTGCATCTGTAATATTTATAACTGACTGGTAATTAATCAAACTTACAACCCTGCAAGTGAAACTGTGGTGTAACCATTGTCTTAATGAATATAATCACTTAAGTGCTTGTCTGAGAAGAAAATGGTACAAATAATTCAAAATTAACCAACACGGTCCCTTTTTATGCATCTAATCATGTATTTATTAAAGCACTTTTTGGAAACAATATTGGTGAAATGTCAAGATTACAAATTGAATTAAGAATTCGAAAGATTACTAATTATAACAACTTTAAAACACTAAAGAGCAACAAGCAGGTGTCATCTCTCAGATATTTCCTCAGAGATCCCTTCAGATCACCAAAACAAGCTGTGATAAAAGAAAACCTGGAAGACTTTTAAGTGTTCTGAAGCTGTGAGACGATAAAGTGTTTAACCCTCCTGTTATGTTGTGGGTAAAATTGACCCGTATCAATTTTCAAAAATCTAGAAAAAATAGTTAACATTATTTTTTCAGCCTGAAACTTCTTGTGATTGGTTTAATTAGAGTAAACAACATATAAAAAAATATGGTTTATTTCACTTATGTGGAACACCCCCCTGCATGTTACTATTACACAGATACTGTTCAGGTCAATTTGACCCGGCAGTCAAAATGAAGGTTAAAGGTGTCAGAATTTACCTCCATTGTAAATGTGAGAATGATGTGATGTCATGATTTTTGATGAGAACCTTTTCTGTTCTAGAACAGAACAGAAAAGGTTCTCATGAGTAAACTCCACCCACACTGAGTGGGCACTTTTTATTGGATGAGCAAAACGTATAAAGATTGTCTGCAAGTGGTTCAACAATATTCACTCTGCAGCTACATGATCTAGTCTTTTTCAGAGCTTTACAAAATAAACAGATGACAACCCAGGAGGCTCTGGAACTTCTTGTTGATCATGACAGTGAAATAGAGGAGGATGTGTCTGAAGATGAAGACCATCTTGAGGTCAATTCTGAGTTTGATGATTCCGATTATGAGCCAGATGAATCTTTAGCAACATGATCGGTGTATCAGCCTGAAATTCATTTGGACAAAGATCTTTTCTGAGTGGAACGTGTCAAAGCTGTAGAGCTGGGGGAGGCGTTCATGGTATCACATATACAACAAACGCAGCACATGCCAAGGACCCCAGCTGCTGCAGCTACAGTGAGGGAGATCCAGGAGAGGACTTCACCTTTACTACTGTGTGAGGTAAGTATGTTTGTGTGTGTGTGTGTGTGTGTGTGTGTGTGTGTGCGTGCGTGCGTGCGTCTTGGGATCATCCATAAAAATTTTTTTTAAAACAGTCATCATTGTCCTCTTCCTCAGGTTGCTGCTGGGGAAAAAGGAATAGGAAGAGGTGCCAGGTCTGCAAGCCATCTGATGATGTCAAGCTAACCCTAACCTGTGTAAAATGTGCTAAATTCATTTTCACAAAACACACTGTGTGATGACATGTCCCTCATGTGCTGTGTAGACACATGCACCTTGTTCATTTCCACCTATTCATTTTTGTATTTCTGGTTTTAACCATTACAAAGTGTTTACTATCACAACATGTGATGACATGCCACTTGTGTGCTGTGGAGTTCATATTGTTGATCTCATTTTGTTGTTTTGTTTCAAAACTGTGCTTGAATAAAGTTTACTTTCAAAACAAATCATTTTGAGTCATCAGTTTGGATTTTAAGTCAGAGGGTCAATTTGACCCTGAACAGAAAAGATGTTGCATCTTACTTTATCTACATCAATACATGAAGAGAAAAATTTTTTATTATATAATAAAATTTTTAAATAATCAATGTAATGTAAAACTATTGTGTTTTACTTGTAGGTATTCCCAACAAATATCTAAAAAGTTTTAAAATGCAGTTTTTATAAAAAAACGAGTGAGTTATCCTCAATGAACCATGATCTGTGAAGGGTTAAAAAAAAAGGATTTAACAAAATATTGTTTGAAATGGTTAGTACTGGAGTTAATAATGAGATATGAACAATGTTTATTGGAATTTTGTGGTTTCTGACACTTTTGGATAAGTAAGCATGTCCCGGGTCAAACTGACCCACGAACATTTTTGGTGTTCCTGAGAAACGAACATAACAGGAGGGTTAAAACAATGCGGTGGCCGTTTGAGACTCAAACCCCGGACACAAAGAGTGGATAAAAGTTTAGAAAGTCATTACTCCTCCATATCAGTTTACTTTGAGTAAAAATGTCAATTAACTGGGTCAACTGTTTACACTGACAAAATTCTCAGTACTGATGACACTTGGAAATTATTTTCAACCTTCTCTACTGAACCCTCCACCTCTACCACCTACCAACAATCTGACGGCAGACACATTTGCCTCATTTTTTACAAAGTGTCACTTATAAGCAAACAGTTTGCTGAAATAGCCACACCAGAACCCTCAACTGCACGTGTCGAGGTGTTTTGGGACTAGGGATCTCACAGTTACTGGTATAGCGGTAAACTCCGGTAATAATGTTGACAATAATAATTACCGTCATGTTTTTAAAAAACTATATTATCTCGGTGGATAAACACATTCACGGTTTAGGCGCGGTGACCCAATTCAGCCACCATCCCATCTGCTGAAGCTTCCGCACCTGCGCACTTTGTAGTGTTTACAACCTAAACTTTCATGAAGCTTACGCTAAAATGATGGCGGAAAGAGGAGAAAACAGCACTGATGGCATCTATTAGCCCTCAAAAATGACTAAATCAGAAGTATGGGCATATTTTGGATATTTGAAGAATGTTGAGGGACAGTTGTTTGCAGAACATGCCAGAAAGTGTCTGCGAAAGGCAACAACACATGAAGTCTCATCACACATTAGCGTGACCATCACCCACAACTCTACAGTCAAGGGAAAGTACGTTAACGTTTTAGCTGAAATACATGATGTGAGGACTTATATAAACATGTCGCGGTCGCAGACATCCCATACTGAAATGACGCTACGGGGCTCACAGCGGGCAAATAATAGTTGGTCGCTGTTGATGCTTGCTAAATGAAGCATGTCAAAATAAGTTCACCAGAACTCCAGCTTAGAAGAAAATAACTGTTCGTATATTAAGCATGCTGCGGGTAGCAGGAGCATTACAGAGAGAATACCACCTTGGTGTAACGTACAACGGGTAACCATAGCAACGAGGTTGTTTTTGTCAAGTACGTGGCCCGTACAGTACAATAGGGTGTTGGTCAACTGATCTACAGTCGCCAATTCTGATTGATTATGAATTATTATGAATTTAACAATGATTACTGCCTGATGACATCTCCCCAAATCTGAAAAGCTCAGTGGAAGGACACAAGCTGAGGACAACATTATCCTGATATAGAGGGTTTATTTAGTTGTCTAGTTGAACATATTCAACACCCTTTAAAAAAAATACAGCGATAATACCGAAAACCACGAAAATGTTTTGGTCACAAAAACCATGAAGGTAAATTTTCACACTGTGACAACCCTATTTGGGAGGGGCCGTTCAAAAATGCTCTCCTGCTAAAAGAATCCACATACGAGCTTCAAGTTACATTTAACACCTTTATAACTCAAATTTAAAACTTACACGATTTATGAAAAATAATTTTGTTTCTTTCAAAGGAACACATTTTATTGTCCTTTCACTTGTTCAAATGTATTCCCAAAACTATAACAAAAAATCTGGAAATTTCTAAAATATGTGAAAACATCTCTTATTATTTGTTACCAAACTACAAAATGAACATCAGTGACCTTTATTGTCTCCTGTGTCCACATTTATGGGCACAATTTGATGCTAAAGACAGTTTTTTTCTTCTTCGTTATCATCATTATTACTAACAACAATACCATAAGATATTAATAATCCAATGCTCCATTGTATCTAAATATTTGGTAAATAATACATGAACAATTCTTTGTTGTGCTAAAAAAAGATTGTGCAATAATAACTCATTGCCCTCAAATAAAATGAAAGTTAAAAAGTAACATGCAAACACACCTTGTAGTACTTTGTACCACACGTTTTCCTTATTTTAATTTCTGTAAACTGAAACACATGCTTCCTTACAGTTTTGATGACAGATTATAACAGACTATTGAAATCTATATTCACATCAACCTTTGTAAATGAGCACTTTCCCATGATGAAGCAGCTGGTAGTGGATAACATAACAGTGACCTTTTTTACCGGTATTTCAATTTCTTAAATGAGCAAACCAGCTTCAGTAAAATAGCAAACAAACAGTTTTGTGGTGGAGGGCTGAATATTTGTCAATAAAATCCACAACAAGGCTGCCCTGTTGCATCATGGGCCTTGTAGTTTTATCACAATGCAAACAAACCCCAAATCCTCAAAGAACTACACAGAACAAACGCTGCCAACACATTTCTCAAAAAGAAAACAAGTCTATGGAAGAAGTGAGACTTATTGTGAAAAATCTGGATGTATTCTAGACTTCTTGACGCCCAAACTTTAGATTATTAAATCTAAGACTTTCTGGCTTTTTAAGACCTCACCGACACCCTGAATGGAGAACATTTTCTGCTGACTGACTTGTGTTTTCAAAGTGCTAGAACACTGTGCACAGGACAGTTTGAGCACAAACATGATGAACAGCACAACATTTTCCCTTCACACTCCATTCTTCTGTCTTTTTAAACCACATTTTCTGTTCAGGACTGCCCCAGCTGACACTCAACGTTCAGTTTGCCTTTTTAATCAAGCCCATAATTTGACTAAATTATCACTTTTCATTGATCCTCGATGCTCGTTTTAACCCATATGATGCCCCTCCTTACATTAAAAAAATGATTAAAGGATCACATCTCTTTTCAATTAAAAATAGACCCAAACTAATGGAGCCTGGCATGATGCCATGACAACATGTTATTGTGCCCATGATACATCTGGAAGTCAAAGGCTGAAGGGAAAAACACACACTGGCTAGCTCACCTCAGAGAGACACTCCAATACAAAAACAACTCATGCACGATAAAATCACAGTTTTGAAGCATCACATGTGCCACACAGGCAAATGTCATAACTTTTTCTACAAACAGATGCAGGAGAGAAGGGTTTGGCCCTCATTAATTGCAAAATACAAAACGGACCATGACTTGACAACTTAACAAGACCCAGTTCTTCTGTAGTAGCTCAAAAGAAAATGTCTTAAACTAAATTTAAAAACATTTTCAGGTATTATCCAAATCAAAACATTTTGAGAATGTCAAAGATTCAATGTAGTCAAATCATTGATATAGAAAAATCTTACTCAAACACTTAAAAGTAATTTTGAGATGACATGAAAATTATGATTCTGGAAGCAAAAACTTCCACGTGGAAGATCTATTAGTGATGGTGAGTTCACTGACCAGAAAAAAACATGTGACTTTCCTAATTACTGCTTGGCAATGGTACATGTACGGACCAAAAAAATTTTTTTTAAAAGGAACACTTTTGAACTTCAGATTGGGTGAACACCGATTACACAGATCATACTACCGGTAAATACTAGTGACGCACCAAAATGAAAATCCTTGGCCGAAACTGAAAACCGAAAATGAGGAAACCAAGACCAAAACCCCGACAGAAATGATTATGTAAATTATTAGAACCATAGAATTTATAGCTATGATGTGTACCTCACTCAAATCAAGGCATTGCAATAAATCAATTATAAAACTATGAAAACAATGGTGAGAGGAGGGAAAAATACTGTCTGTAATGGAGAAGCTCCTGTCTGACGATGTGGCAGCAGCATGCACACCGTTCACTGCTGTAAGCCTCCGCTGAACGGCACAAGGACATGACGCAGCAGCCCCAAGGACACCTATTTCCACAAACACGTCTCCAAACGTTGTTTGCAAACCTCACAGATGATGAAAAAAAACAAAAAGTCGGGAGCTGCACAGAGATTATCTTCAAGAACATTACCAGGTTTAGCCTAATAGCAGTATTTGTATTTACAAACGTAATCGTCTTTGGGACCACTGCGTCATGTCCTTGAGCCGTTCAGCGGAGGCTTACAGCAGTTCTTTGTCATAAAGTAGTCCCGAGTCCAAAATAGTACCTGTAATTCCTTTGTGTTACTTTTTATTTTCACTTGCAGTCAATATGATTATTGAGATCACTAGGCAGAATTAGTATCATTAGTATCACTACTGAGTGAGTTTTAAGGACTTTTTTCTCACAATGCTAGTTGTTACCATTCACTTACAGTGTTTTACGCTAAGCTAATGCTAAAGTAGTACTGCTGGATCAGGACAACGGCTGGGCTGTTTT
This sequence comes from Callopanchax toddi, assembly GCA_006937965.1. NCBI lineage: Eukaryota > Metazoa > Chordata > Actinopteri > Cyprinodontiformes > Nothobranchiidae > Callopanchax > Callopanchax toddi. Next base: position 156,007 of record SSNR01000413.1, on the reverse strand, counting down.
CTAATTGTTTTTGCCCACTTATCCAACTATGAGGAATATGGCAACAGACAAAAAAATCACTTCCTGGTGGAGTATCCCTTTAACACACCCCTATCAAATGAAGAATATAAAATAAGGAGAAGAAGGATATAGAGAAAACAAATGTTTACATGGTAAATCAGACAGTTCAATCACCTGTAACAAACAGAGCTACTGAAACAAGCTGCCACCCTGTGTGGTTCCATTATATTTAGTGATATAATATTATTCAGTGAGTAAAATCAATGTGTCACATTGACACTTTGTAATGTTGACATTCATACTGAAGCACTTATGTCAAGGTCCTATGGACAAATATAAGTAAACATCATCTCAGTTATATTTGCTAGTGTGTTTGGATTATTAGTAAATTGAAGCAGCTGCACCATTTTTTGTGTGTGCATGTGTAATATTAAAGTAAAGTAACAGTAAGCCTCCTCTAATTAACATTTTGTTTCAAATTCTTGAAATGGTGGGCAGACTGGAGCAGGTAAGACATGAACTGAACCCAGAACAGGAGGTGAACCCACAGGAAGCAGATATTGAATAAAATAATCATTAACTCATCAACTAATCAGGGGGGAAATGACTAATTAGTCTACTATCAAAGTACTCATTAGTGACAGTCCTGATCAATAACAAGGTTCTTAGTCAGTCAAATTTAAGAACTTTTCATGTTGAGTTTTTAAAAATTTCCAGCAACTTACAACAATAATGATTCACAATAACATGAACAAAATACCTATATATGCTCAAAATAACAATTTTACCTCCCTGCCCTTTAAAAATAAATGTTATTGTGTTATAAGTACCGGTACCCAAATAGCATTTTGTGATTTTAAAATATAAAATGTGGTTCATTTTCAATGATCTAGTATTCTTTAGTATGTAGATCTCAGAGCATAAGAGGATAATTAAAGGTTCATGCAGTGTTACAGTCAAATTTGTGTTGAAGAGGCTAAAATCATGAAACAAACCCCCAGCTATGTCACTGGTCCAGTTCCTCTTCCCCTGCTTTAACTGCTTATTCCTGTAGATGCAGGTTGGTGTTTACTAAGTATCAGTGGCTTTTTTACATTTTTACATACTTCAGTGTGACTACCGGTAACTGTATAAGCATACTCTGAAGTCTATTTGTGTGTGGAAAAACACAGGTTGACAGGTCAAGATAGAGGTGTCTGATGTAACAATTTCAAATATTGTTTCAAAAGTTTTTAAGATTTTTTTTTTTTAATCATTATCAAAACCGACAGAACTTCTCTGATTTACTTGAAGTGTTCTTTTGTCTTCTTGCTGTAATGGTTGTCAGGAATACTGATGAACCAGTGGACCTTCCAGACACAGGTGTCTATCTATACTACAATCATTTGAGACTATTACTGTCGTGCGAGCTAATGGAAATGCCTCCGCGATCAACAAATTGGACATCCCTGCTCTACTTCTACTACAGTTCACCTCTGTAGCTCCAACAGCATGTGAATGACTGACTGATGTAAAGAACTTTGTAGTCCACTAACTTCGAAAAGCGCTATACAAATGCAAGACATTTACATTTACTTTATATGGACCAGTGGTCACCAAACTAGGGCTGTGTTCAAAATGTTCACACTGGACTTCACTATGCTGGGCACTGTATAGTGAGTCTGCCATTTTTTAGTTAAGTTAAAAATGTTTATGTTTTTTTCTACCATCTAGGGCCCTGTAATACATTGTACACTACATCGGTAAAAACAAACCACAATGTATTGCAACCTGAATCCACAGAGCATGCTATTGCTAACAGCTCATAATGAAGTGATTTTCTGACTTGTGAATGCTTATACAGATATAATAGTTTTGATAAAATAATTCATACATTTCTGAATTTTGAAGGTTGTGTTGCAGCTGCTGGTCCATGCTTGTGTGTATACTTTACAAACAAAGAACTGTAGCAATTACGCTAATTCTAATATGTGTAATTTAATACAATGTCAGTATTATGGAGGCTAATTATGGAGTTACGTTTCTCGTCAAAACCAGCTAAATAATGTTCCAAAGATTTAGGTTTTATTCAGGTGGTTCTGGCTTGTCCTTTTTTATGTGACACAGACTGAACACTTAGCAAACAGTTATGAATCACGCTGCATTCAAGTGGTGTTCAAAATGCAAAATGCAGGGCTGTTCCCCATCCCCTATGTAGGGTACTATTTAGTGAACATGATGTAGTGAGTGAGTGGACATTTCACACACAGCTCTGGTGTTTCCTTGCTCCAACATACCTAATAGTTTAATTACTTCCTTAGCAGACCAAGTTCAGAAGAAATGAGAAATCAAAAACATGCAGGGTAGTGGCACTACTGGTATAAAAACATGTTGACTCTAGTAGGAATTAATCCGCACGTTTTTCATAAAACTAGAAATGCGCACCCAGACAGAAAGAAAATCAAGGAAATGTTTTTCTACAGAAATTACTTTTAGCTTTGGAGATATCTACTGTATGGTAGTGTATCCAACAATATGCCTGTCAGTCATGTGAGTTCAAGGTGTTCCAGCTCAGAGTGGAAACAGCTGATGAGCACATCATGTCAGGTCAAACACAATTCACAAAACCTGTTTCCGTTTCAAAATGCACACTAAGCTGTAGTTAAAAAATAAATACACCTTGGGCAAGCTTTTAAAATTTTCATGCACTTTGTTATTTCTCCTCACTTGCTTTCTTTTAAACATAGATGTTTCTGTAATTTTTTCTTATTCACATATTTTTTATCCAATTTAAAAGCAGAAAGCCAACCCAGTGACTGGCTCTGATAAGGTGTTGTGCAACATCTGTGTGTTCAGCTGAATGAGTTAAAAAAAAAAAAAAAGCAAGAGAGAAAGAATAAGAAAATAGTTCTTGATTACTTAGCAAAATGAAAAGTCAGTGTGTAAAAATATTCTGCTTAGAAAAATTATTCCAATCAAAAACAGGTGTTATTGGTAACATTTTACAACTACTGACACATCAGCAGGTGAAGGCAAATTGTTGTCATTAAATGAAGCAAATGCAAATCTGAAAGACAAAGTACAAAACTCTAAGATAACATATCCCCTCGTGTTTTAGAGGTTTATTTGCTTCAACTCAGCTATTCACATGATAAAACTCCCATTCACTATGTCATCATTGCCAGCTTACAAACTGTTATTCACCCATTCATTTAAATCAAGTGTGTTGAAACTGAGAAACATCTAAGGCATGCAGGCATTGAGGACCAGCCTCAAATAGCATATACACCAGAGTCATGTATACAGTCAGTCACCAATATACTGCTCGCATTTTCCCTCCAAAAACCTCTTCCCTGGCAAAATACGGCAGTCACTGCACTCACTTTTATTAGGTAATAATTACAAGGCATAACAATTTGTACTCAAAATATCTGAGTGAAAAAAATATATATATTTTATGTGTTTAAAAATATATTTTTAAACTTTTTACCTACAATTTCTCAAATAATTTAGTCATTAAGCACATAGGGAATTATCGATACACTGAAATATTGTGATATTTTGTGTCACGAGGCTGTATCAATGTAGCCTAGTGAACTAGACCGTCAGTTCTGCTCTGCAGACTTTGGTCTAGCCACACTTCATTGGAACCTCTGCAGTCCACTGATTGGTCCGGTCAGTCTCGTACCGGGCCAATCACAGCGCTCTAATGGTTTAGTAGGTGGGATTAGCCGTTGATGGCAGAGCTCCGACTCTGAATTTAAACATGGCGGCAGCTCGGGAACCGCCTTCACAACGGCTTTGTCATCAACTTTGGACAATTTAGATTTGGGCTTTTCTTTAAGACGTGAACAGATAGAGGCACTTAAGTCTTTTATTTTGAAAGAGGATTTAATGGTCGCTTTGCCGACAGGATACGGTAAAAGTTTACTCTACCAGCTGGTTCCCATTGTTGCAAAATAGCTCTGATTGGTCCTGGCACTATCCAATGGCATGTGAAGATGGTTTGATTGACAACCGTTGATCCCGCCCCTCTGAATGAGTAATTTCAGTGAATCGTGGCTTGCCAGGCTAATATCGATGGTCAAAAACACCATCTTTTCTTAAAAGTAACAGTGGTGGTTAATATTTGTGTTGGATTTAAAACTCTGACCACAAGCTGGCAGCAGTCATCACCTCATCTGAATCAACAGAACAATGAGATCTCACGATAGCACTAGTTTGTTCGGTTCTTCATTTAGCTTGCTTAATAAAATTTACATCTTCCTTTCTTTTTCAGTAAGCCGATGTCAAGCATGTAAAAGCGTTAAGAGTTTAGTATGCTGAGTTTTCCTACAATTATATTCTTGAAAAATATATACCGTAAATTTTTTAAAAATCACAATATATCATGTTGATTATAGTATCGCAGTACATATCAGTACAGTATATCATATCTGTGTATGCATTGTATATTCCCAGATTCTTGTCAATACACAACCCTATGTCAAACTAGAGTATACAGCTGCAACAATTAGTTGACAAAATCGATGACAAAAATTTGTTGACATTGTTGGCATTAACAGAGCCTTTAATAGACAGCTCCCCTCACAAAGTACCATGTACTGGTTTATATAGCTACTATGCCATTACATGACCTCTGGAGCCAGTATTGTTTATTATCGTTTGCTAAGAATGCATGCAATCGGACTAGCAAAAAATAGCACAGAACAAACACAAACGTATGTAATGGCAATTCTGACAGGGCAGAACGAAAGATAAACAAGTAGATAACCTGGAAGGATTATATCTCTAGACCGGCCCAGGAACGCCTCAGCCTCCCACAAGAGGAAGTGGCTGGAGAGGGGACAATCTGGGCTTCCTTGCTGCGATTCAGACCTGGATAAGCAATTTAATACAAGTACTCAGCCTCCATATGTAAGTTTTAGTGAATAAAGTTGCATTGATGCATTTTAGTGTTAACATTAGTTCTGTAATATTTATATCATGGTCTCATGGGGGAATGATAAATTAACAAAATTTCAGTTACATTTCCGAACATATTTAGAGTATTAGTAAATAAGTATAAATGGGCAGTTTAATTTTGTGTGTACAATATTAAAGTGAATTAGTAGTAAACCTCTAACGTTTAGTTACAAATTCTGTTGTTTCTCTGGTCAATCAATTTAATATAATGTAAAAAGTTCTATTAATGCAGAGAGGTGGACTGAGTGGACCAGGCAAGGCATGAACTGGAGGCAAGAACAGGAGGTGGACCCACAGGAAGCAAATATTCATTCAATCGACTAATCTGGGGGAAAAATGACTGATTAGTCGACTATCAAAGTAGCTATTAGCTACGGCCATACTATAGTAATACATTTTCTTGTAATTTCCTGTCATTTTCCATGTGGGCAATATAAGCACATTCTAGAAATATTTCGCAATTTCCCAGTATGAATATAGTGCAGCCCCCTTTGTGGCAAAGCGTGGCGGTCAACATCCATCTGATTTATAAATCCATATCCTCCTTCTACATGGCAAACAAAAACACGCAGCAGAGCAGAACAAAGCATTTCAGCAGTCAGTGTGGATGAGTACAGCCTCTATATATGTGTGTGTGTGTGTGTGTGTGTGTGTGTGTGTGTGTGTGTGTGTGTGTGTGTGTGTGTGTGTGTGTGTGTGTGTGTGTGTGTGTGTGTGTGTGTGTGTGTGTGTGTGTGTGTGTATTATCCATCACTAAAAATGAGAATAGCAGATGTTTTGTCTCACCTACCTGACCGGGCTGCTTGATAAACGCAGAAACTCTCTGAAGGTTGAAGCTCCCGATTAGAAGCAAAACACAGAAATGTGAAGAGAATGGAGCAGCTAGTCCTGTTCGGGGTGAAAGAAGAAGGCGCAGCGTTAAGTTTGTGTTGTGTGGCTGTGTTAAATGCCAGCAGAGGACTGGGAACGTTGAGCTGTGGAGGGGCTTTAACACGCCGCTGGCTGCCACCCTCAGCTAACTGAAGCCTACTTTAGCTCAGCGTTAAGTTTCTATGTTGCTCCTTTGTTACGCTACAAGCAGCTCGCTACGAGCTAAAGGAAACCGACACCTGAACGTTTTGCCCCCGCCTGCGCTGAAATTACTCCTCGAGAGCTTACCTGGAGTCTGCTTAAATTGCCAAACAACGGAGCAGCATTATAGTATACAGTTAGGTTAGCTTAGCTAAACGACATTAGCATGTGCTGCGTTCAGGGAATACCAAGAACTCGTAATTTTTAGAGTTTAGCAGTTGACTTGTCACATAAAATACCTTAGAATGTAGATTTCCCTCAAACGTGAAAGTTTACAACTTCAAAGTATTAGTTTATTTGTATTTATTTATGTATTAAGATGGCTCGTATGTAACATATAAAACAAACAAAAAATAAGCAAGTGTATCTTTTGCCTCTTTATAGCTGTTTTTCCAGTTAAACGAGTATCATATCTAATAATAATACTTTGCTGTTTGTACAAAAACAAACAAACAAACAAAAAAGCAATAACATCAAATCCCACATGGGAGATTGTAGTTTTTTTCCAAACCGAAATTCAGAATTCCGAGGTCCATTAAATATAGCATCATCTTCCCGTGTCGCAGTCGGGTTCCCGAGACAAGGCGACGTGCTGCTTGATGGCTGCTGATAATAATAAATGTTTCCACTTTACAGATGTCACAATTGGAGAACTTGAGTGCTATTTTTCACACCTTGAAATGACATTACACGCGTATTTATTTATTTGAAAGTATTTGAATTACCATTGAGTTGTTTTAAATTAAATAATTAGAAATAAGCTGTTGCAGCATTGTCTTTGGAAGGCTGCAATCTGGCAGCCTTCCTCATTGCTCAGTAACCCTCTTTAATATATTCATGAGATCACAGGACTAATGTCTCCCACAGAGACTTCTTTTACCTGTCCCTCTTCCTGAAGTCTGGTGGCTGAATGTCTGCAGACTAGAGCAGAACACTTTGGAAAAAGAAAAGGAGAGGGGGTGGGGGGCATCCAATATGACGTCACAAACAGAAGATCACGTTTGCATGATCCATGCATCATGCAACATGCTGTGTGGTTTTCACTTGCTCACAATGCACCTGCAGCACTTTTCTGCACTGCATGAATGTGTCTTAGAAATGTCTCATCTGCAGCACACAAAGCATGCACACACTCACACAGATGCAGGAAGGCAGCATCTATGTCACTTAAACCCAGGCAGTGTGTTAGCAGCAGGGCCAGCCGGCGCTTTGGAGTCATTAGAGGTGTCTGCAGTATCTTGCCAGAGGGCAGTGCAGTGTGGAGAATAAACAGTCCAACCTGCCTGTGTTTTTCAGACCTCTGTTGCCCTGGAAACAGGTTCCTGAGATTTCCCATTTCTTCATCTTTTTTTTCCCATATCACCCCACCACCACCACCTCTACACTCCACTCACTGCAGCTGCCTTGCTGCTACCTCCCCCACGACCTGCCGCATAGTACAATCATGCACAATTCCAATCTGCTGCAGTCATTTCACAATGTCACAGCACGGAGGCCACATAGCCACACAGAAACACTGAGAGGGTGCAGGCAGCTGAGGCGCTGACCCTTCTCTCATTCAGAGGCTGAGTGAGCAGACATCCCTGTGACTTCTAGGGGGGACAGGGAGGGGGGCTAAGAAGGGGGGGGGATCAGGTTCATCTGTTTGATTTCAGCTCAAAAGTCCTCTCAGATTAACCCTGTGTGACTTCCACAAAAGACAAAACAACAAAGAATGTTTTAGTTTTGTATTTATTTGTTCATTTCGGGCAGTAAAAGTTATAAATGCTTAAATATTTTTAAAGTTTTGAAACTTCTTGGATTTTCAATAACACACAGCATACTATAAATGAATAATGACAAACATAATAATGACCATACATTATATTAATATCTCAGTTTCTTTTGAAACATTTTCAGATTTGGATTTTAAAAGTTGTTGTTTCTTTGACCCTTTAATTTACAGGTTAACTGGTAGAGAACATTTTATTTATTATATCTTATTAAAGCATGAGATGAGCTTAACTGAAAAAAAGTTCTAAACAAAATAAATTCTAATCTGGATGTTTTAACAAAAAGTTAAATGCTAGTAGAATTGATTTTCACTTAGGGTAAACTTTAGAATTTCCTTTTTTATTCGCTTATGCAGGGGTCATAATTATAGTTTGTAAATCAAATTCAAGTACTTTTCAAGCATTTTCAAGGTGAGTTTTCAAAATATTCAAAAAATGCCAAACTAATATATTTTTATTGCTTTGCCTCCTCTTTTAGCCCCTTTGGGTTTGACTGATTCCAGAAAGGTGCACAGAAAAAGAGGACCCATCTGCAGGAACTCTGTAAAACTCAGCTCTCAGGAGGCAGACGGAGAGCTGTGAATGCTGCCCCGTCTCCTCACTTTCAGGCCTTTTTAAGTCATCCCTGTGTTTCTGCGCTGTTATGTGTGCATTTCTTTGTAGTGACTTCTCTTTGGCAGCAGGCAGAGCATTCCAGGGAAATGGCTGACCTAGAATAACACTCACACTCATAAAGTCAGGATGACTGAGGCAGTGAGGTCCTCCACCCTCTTGCTGGGCGAGCTTACTGAAACCGCTGTTTACTGCTCGTGTGGAAAAATATGGCCACACCGTGCACTGTGTGGATGCAGCTGGGAGAGCAGCTCACATGATTGTTATCACAAGAACACATGACAGCACGCTCCCTCTGGCTCCTCTGTGACTCCACTGTCATTTCCTGTAGCAATACAGAATCACAGTCTGACCCTCGGCCTCATCAACGGCCCTGCAGCTCCAGGACAGGATCACCAGCTGCTCTGCAACAAATCAAGATCTGGTTATCAGAGGTGGATCTAGACCTTTTTTCTATGGGTGGTATAAGATTCCAACAGGAGGGTGGAGTTTACTGTCAAAAAAAGAAAAGTTCACCAACTGACTTCATCTCATGCACTCAGAATATTTGTCTAAAATACATAAATTAAACAAATCAACACTTAACTGAGTGTTATATCTCACCTATTGTTTTCACAGATGTAATAAAAGCTCATAATCCATTCTTTCATAGATTTGCATTGAAACACACATTGCACTGAATTTTATTCCTATGCCATAAAATAATAAATAAAAGTTCACATTATTATTAGATCTACTTGTAAAGCAGGAAAAACATCCTATGTAAACTTCAATTTGAAAATAATAATAGGGAAATTAAACTGAAATGTCTCAGATATACACTGATCAATGACGTTTATTTACATGTTTACTCTTTTGGATGGGTTTTCTTTCTATATTTGCAGCTCTTTATATTTTTTATGCAATATTTTAAATGAAGGAGGTTAAAATAAATTAAGCTAAACAACAAGCTCTACACACAAAAAGCTTTGGCTGTGTTTTAATGTCTTACATTAATATGTAATTAATACTGGCCATAAATCAAATTTCAGTTATGCAACATTTTACAGTTTCTGGGTGAAAAGTTTACCTGACTTAAGAATTTGTGTTTGTTTTCCCATGGCTAAATCCTGTTAACCTTGCTGGTGTCTCCCCTCTCAAACATAAACAATATGGCCGACCTGTTGCTATATCACTACAATGAACCGAGACATGTCTCACGTCAAGTATTTTGATGTGAAACTGTCTTGGCGTGTCTAGATCAGTGAGGTATGATGGAGTCTGAAGTTCTGTGGAGAGAACTTAATCGTGTGTGAAACAAAGTTCATCAACCAGCCTCCAGCTGCTGCCCTGTGCCCCCTAGAACCACATAATCCATAGAAACAATAAATAATAACATGCTGTCCCATTCTAGAGGTTAAGAGAGAGACACAATATTCATTGTTGTTACATTTTTATTGGCCTTTAAAACCATATTTTACAGGAATAATTCATTCAGTCTTCTGTGATTATTTCAGGTGTTCAGGTCTGGACAGGAAGCAGACCAGCTGATCTCACACACACTCTGTGTTTTATGAAATTATGCTTTTAGAAATAATCCAAAATGACTCCAGACAATATCCTGGAGATGTCAAATAAAAAAATATCCATCCATCTTCTGTAGCTGCTTAGTCCTCCACGGAGGGTCGCGGGGGGAGCTGGTGCCTATCTCCAGCGGTCAGGGGGCGAGAGGCGGGGGACACCCTGGACAGGTCGCCAGTCCATCGCAGGGCCACACAGAGACGAACGAGACAAACAACCACACACCCACTCACACCTAAGGGCAATTTACCAGCCCAATTAGCCTGACAGTCATGTCTTTGGTCTGTGGGAGGAAACGGAGTACCCGGAGGAAACCCACGCACGCACGGGGAGAACATGCAAACTCCACGCAGAGAGGCCGCAGAGCCGGGACACGAACCCACGACCTCCTTGCTGCGAGGCAACAGTGCTAACCAACTGTGCCACCATGCAGCCATAAAAAAAATTTAAAAAATGTTCTTGGTAATTGTTTTTTTATTGTTTTTATGACTAGTAAATTCTGCTTGGCTTATAGTGGTTAACCAGGACGGATGTTTAGAAAGACTAACCTCATCCCTTATTGGCTTCTAGAGTCAAGTCAGAAAGAACAGTAGTTCAAATAGTTTCACTATGAAATGGAAAATCCCTTCAAGGAAGTCAACATGTGACCAGTTGTTGTTGGATCTTTTCATGTAAACAATCACAATGTGTTTTTGCCAGACTTCCAGTATGTCCAGTAACGTTTCCAGTCTGTTTGTTAAAGCTTGTTAAGTAAGATCCAGAGCCATGATAAACTAAAGACATCATTTTTAGGATAATATTTGATGTTTTTACATTCAGATTTTATTGTGCGTCGTCTTAATATGCTTGTGTTCATGGACCTGGGTCTGCAGCTAAAATTCTATTGATTGAGTGATTGATTGATTTTATTACGTACGCATATTTAGTTGTTGTTGTTGTCACAAATAATCAGCCAATCACGTGGCTGTAATTCAGCACATCTAGACGTGGTGAGGAACTTGTGCTGGAGGAGGAAACAAGATTGAAGTGAATTTAGCTGCTGGTGCCAGAAACTGCAGATTACTGGGATTTTCACCCACAACCTTATAGAGTTTACAGGGCAGGCCTAAAAACAGAAAGTATCCAGTGAGCAGCAGTTTTGTTGAGGTCAGGAAATGGGGCAGACTGGTTCTAGATCAGTGATTCTCAACTGGTGGATCATGGCCAAGTTTGACCCTGGACCAGTTCTCAGTGGGTCTTGGGCCTTTGCCTGGGTTAAACAATGTTAGAAAACAAAACAATGGAGCGTCATCTATTCACATTCCTTAACAGTGGTGCTTTGTCTGCTAAAACCTCGACGTTAGAGTCTTGAAGGGGACAAAGATACACCCAGTTCTTCCAGTAATTCCTCCAGTGTCTCACCTCAGGTGGAAGTGAGTGAGAACAACATTTTCCCATATTTACCTCCTGATGAGGTCATTGGAAAAAACTTCATTTTTGTGTACTGGAATGTTTTGAATTGTACTGTTTAATTTATTCTGGATTCAAACAGCTACTGAGGAAAGTCTGATTTTCATATGTAGGATCCTGGAGACCCACTGAGGATTCTCAGCTAAAGGGAGCATATTTAAATATCAGTAGTTTACCTCTTATATTTCATGTTTTTCTGTAAGGGCTGAGGTACTCCAACACATGTTTGTACACAGTAAGAGTCACAGAGACAATATAAAATGTAGTATATATACAACTTAAATACAAAGACATCAGTATACACAGTTAAGAAAGAGAGAATACATGTGTCTAAAAGGAAAGGAAAGCCAGAGCTCTAATAGGTAGATTAAATAGTCTATTGCTGAATGTGTGTTGGTACATGTGGACCAGTTAAACCAGTCTGTTCAGCTGGTCTCTATCGCCTGTATAAAGTTTGTGTCCTGAACAACTTTAAACTACTTGAGCTTTTAGGATTTTTGAGAGATTTATTCAAGCTGAAATGACTTTTCAGAAACACCTTTAACATGTTTGTGTTTATACATTTATTAGATGCTTAAAAGTGACTTACAATAATGCACCTATCAGGCATGTTGTGGTCTGTGGGGGAAACCAGATTACCCAGAGGAAACCCACACATGCATGGGGAGAACATGCTAACTCTGCAAGGCAACAGTGCTAACCACTGCACCACCATGCAACCCAACTGGAAGCATTCAGCTCAAAACACATACTGTAAAATATAATCAAGTCCTAATGAGACGGTCCTGCTGGAAAATAAAATCAGCATCTCAGCTTGTCAGCAGAAGAAGCATGAAGGTCTCTAAAATGTTCTAGAGGCTGCATTCAGAAACTGAGTGGACCAACACCAGACCTGGACCCAGATCATCACTGACTGTAGAGACCTCCCACTGGACTTCAAGCTACGTGGATTCTGATCCTTTACTTCAAATACACAGAAGTCAAGTTTTCCCTCAGTTTGAGTCCCATGAAGGGGTGATGCTGGCCAGACCAGTTGAGAACCACTCAGTTAAATGACCTAACAAAGCTCCTGTTCAAGCAGTCAGTTGAGTGAAATTCTGATTACAAATGGCTTCATCCTCATGAATAGCTTATTTACTAGATAAAATCATATGTCAGTCACAGGGGACACTTTACAGCTTTGTACCCGCGGCTCAGAGCAGAGCGAAGTGATGACAGTTATTCAGTGCTCTGAGTGAGTTCACCACTCACAGATTGATTGGATGCAGAAGTCTATTTCCAGTTTGTGTGAAAGTACCAAATACTTCCTGTTTAATTCTTAACCCTTTACAGGGCCAGTGCCGTGATTTGATTACTTGCTTTAAAGTTTGACTTGCAGTCTTTTACGAAAAAGTTTGAAACAGCTTTTTTAAAAGTAAGAAAAATGAGGGTTTCTTTGAGTTTTAAAAGGACAAACATAAAAAACAGTGACATAAATAAACTGATTAAACATATTCTAAAATAAGAAACCAACAGAAAAACGTTCTTTTAAAAGCTCCAACACTCAAAGGTTGAAACTTCAAATTTACAAGTATTTCAGTAAATTAACAGTTCATGGTTTAAGCTCAAATTGATTTATGCCTTTTTAAACCTGATAAATAATAGAATAATTGCTATTAGTCAGTCATTCTATTATTTACCATTATTGGATCATATAAGTAGAGTCTCATGTACATTAATATGCACTGGAATCCATAAACAAACCCACACTTATTTATAAATATCAATACAAATGTTTTAAAGTAAAACTTCCCTTTTAAATGAGGTCATGGTCTCGACAGAACACAGTGGTGATCCTGTGGAAAAAACTCGTTGCTGCCACCTGGTGTTCAAAAGGTGAACTACGATAATCCAAAAAAGGGTTTTAAATAAAGGCAACTGGACTTATTTGGTTCTTTGAAGACGTTTCGCTGCTCATCCGAGTAGCTTTGTCAATTCTGTCTGTAGTAAAGGAGAGAGAATCTTATATATGTGTTTATCTTCCTCTGTCTGTGACAGAGGATACTTACAGACGTTTTAAAACCTCCTGATGTCTTTGATGGAATTTTAGATGAACTCTTTTCTGGGTTGCTGTTTATTTTACTTAACCTATGAAAAGCAATGGGCTTGAAGTGCTGTTTGATCAAAGTTCAATTAGGTAGAAAACAATTAGAGCAGAACTTTCTTCAGTTTGTCTCCCTGTTTTCAATTAAACAATATCGGTCTTAAATAATGCAGGTGAAGCCAAAACACAAGCTATGGTTATATTAATCAATTATCACTCTGGTCTTTTGGTTTTTATTGTTAATATTTACTTATATTTTAAATGTAGTTAAACTCTGACTTGAATGAGCACCACAACATGTGGATGTGTGCGTGGACTGCTGTCTGAACCCCACTGAGGAGGTGAGGGTTAGGAGGCCTTGCAGGTCTGGGTTGAGGATGCTGATCAAACTTAAATCCATCTTGGACAACCCTTCTCCCACATGCATGATGCTGTACAGTGCATGTTCAAAGTTCAGCCCAGAGGTCACTCGTGACCCTCAAAGTGATTTTTATTTTGTGTGGCCCTCAACTGCATTTAAAAATGGTAGAATTTTGTCCTCTGGCAGGTTGTTGATGCAGAGAAACAGTTTTTAATGTTTTTATATTCAGATTTTTACTAAACAAACAGCAAATCTATTGAATGTAACTTTTTTTTTATTACCAATCCCCCACATCAATAAAATTTAATCCCCAAAGTTTTTGAAATAGAGTAACTTTCTGCATTCCCAACTGTCTTAATGGGACAAAACAAGCCTTGCCTTGTTTTCTTTTGCTTATCTGGATCTGGGTCATGGGGGCAGCATCCTGAATCCCAGGCTGTCCTCTCCCCAGCCACCTTCGCAAGCTCCAAGGGACCCCAAGGTGTTCACAGGCCAGCCTAGAAATATAGTTCCTCCATCGTGTTCTAGGTCAATCTGGGGGTCTCCTGCCACCTGGACATGCATGAAACACCACGACTGACCCCTCCTGTCATGGAGGAGCAGCAGTTCTACTCCGAGTCCCTTCCTTATGTCTGAGATCCTCACTCTATCTCTAAGGACTGAGCCTGGCCCCCTGCAGAGGAAACTCATTTTGGCTGTTGTTTTCATGGTCTTCTTCTTTCAGTCATTTAAGTTCATCACCATAGATGAGGACTGGAATGTAGATCGGTTGATCAATTGAGAAGTTTGCTTTCTGGCTCAGCTCCATCTTCACCACAACAAGCAGTCTGCTTCACACTCGGCTTTGAACCTCCCCATCAAGAGCTGAAGGTCATAGATGAAGCTTGGAGGACCACATCACCAGCCATCAACTTCCCCTGCTACCAAACCTGCTACACCAACACTACGGCTGCACCTAGAAATTCTGCTCACACAGAAAAGAATTCTAATCACAATCTGGTTGCAGGCTGCACAAAATAACTCTACGGGCCACAAATGGCCCACAGGCTGCACTTTGGTGGGCCGATAATTTTCTAGTTTCTTGGTCTTAGAACTAAACTTTCCTCAATCATCAGCAACAGGATCAGGAACTGGGTCAGTCTGTCTTCAGTGATGCTGGATTTAGGCAGGTTTTATGAATGGAGCTCACAAGTCTGATTTTTAGTAGAAATCATGGCTTATGGTAGCCTGGTAAACCAGACTATATATATATATATATATATATATATATATATATATATATATATATATATATATATAAGAACGAGGCAGTTAAATTAAATCTTTAAATGTTAAGGTCACTAACCAGGTTTTTTTTATTTCACTTCCTGGTAAATAGAACCATAAGCCTAGACTAGTATACTACTAGTATATATATATATATATATATATATATATATATATATATATATATATATATATATATATATATATATATAGTTCAGCAAACTCACCTGAACCTGTTCTGGTAAAAACAAGTAGTGATTTCTGCGCATGCGCGGTAGCCTCTAGCTAGCTTTCGTTTTGGCTCAAAGTGAAAGTATTAATCAGCTCCTCTCGGTGTTTCTCCTCTCTGGACTCATTTCTCATCAACGAAACACAAAACTAAGTGGAACCAGGTCTGAACCGAACTCTCAGCTCGTCCTGAAAGGTGAGTTTTATGCTCAACACGTCTCTTTTGCGGTTCATTTCGTGAGTTTTCAGCAGTTTACAGCATGTTTTAAAAACTGACAATAGTTTTGCTTTCAGATTTAATCAGACAAAACAACCAGACTGTTTGGTAAAATCCCAGTGAACACTCGGTTTTATTATAAACTCCTCACTAAAGTTATGTTTAGTGTGAGATGTATGTGAGAATTATACACAAAGTAAATCAAAGATATCACACTAATTCACTATTTATTAAATCCCAAATTATGAAACTGAAAGATTTAATTGAGTTAAGAACAAGTTCTTTAAGTTCTTTATAGGGCAAAAAGTCAGGTATTACCGCTGAATTTGCAGAAGTTGTTTGTTTTTATTTCTGAGGATCAGGGGACAAGAAGGACATTTTATTTTAAACAACAGTTTGCGAGGCCTACTTTAAAACAGCGTTGCATTTCAATATATGGTGTTAAATTATGGAATTCATTACAGAATGAGTTGAAGTTGTGTTTAAATATTTTTCAAGGTTATATAAGGTATAAAAGAGGTTGTATAAAAATAGAACATTTCAAATGTATAAACTTGCTGATTAATAGAAATTGTAAAAAGGTGAATATATAATATTAGTACTTAATATATTGATTGTTTGTTAGGTTATTGAATGACAGACTATTCAGAATATTTGTGTTAAGTAAAAGAAAGGGGCAGGTATTATAAGATTTTTCTTCTTCCTGCTCCTTTTCAATCATGGTTGTGTCAAAGGAAGTGTACTTTCTTTCTTTTTTTTGTATCATTTTGTTTAAATGTGTGCACAGCCATGTGCGAAATAAAATGGAAAAAAAATGAATGTGCAGATTAGAACAACCCATGAGGTTAAAGAGCCTTTCTGAGCTCAGGTTTATTTAAAATTTAACCTTTGTCTGGGAAATTATTAACTACTACACTTTGGTACAGTTAGTCATTTCAGTTTTTTTTTTTTTAGGAAAAAAAATCTTATGTCACATTTTGGACACATCAGAACATGCGATCTTCTCAACAAATGTTTTGACCCAGTTTAAACATTTTGATTGATTAAAAGAAACAAACACTCCATAAACTCAACAGTAAAAGTTAATTTCAGGTCTTTATTCAATAAGCTCCCATTTATGGCTAGACCTTTAGAGAAAGGCAGCTGCTTCACAGCTCTAACCATGAGGAAAATGACATCAATGAAATCAAAAACTGGGAAATTAGACAAATAACTAAATGTGACACTCACTATAATAAAATGAAATCGGAAGAAGAACTGAATATGGAAATCTTGTGAAAGGACTGGCACCCCATGTTGGTTATGCAGCACTCGAGCTAAAAAAACTGGAGAATATAAAGTTTCCTCTAGGACTTTTGTCTAGGGAGGAGGAGTGACGTGTGTGTGTGTGTGTGTGTGTGTGTGTGTGTGTGTGTGTGTGTGACTGTGTGTGTGTGTAACATACATCTGTATATGAATCTATCATATCTATATATATTTAATTATTACTTAAACATATATTCTCTCTGTACAAAATCCCCATGAATTAGTTTGTGGTTGAAGTAACTTTTTGAGAAAAATCTTTTTTTTTCCCCACAGCTGTTCAGGTGCAGAAATGTTGACATTATTTTTGACACTCTGGTCCATTTTTTGCCCAGAAAGAACAAACTTGTTTACTGACAGTGACCTTGATCATTTCTTAAAGAGTCATAAATCTGCTCTGAGCTCCCTGCAGTATCCTCTGCCCCCAGTGTATCAGCAGCTCTGTCCACCTTCTTAATTAGACAGGTTAAAGAAATCTGTCAGAGTTGGTGCGTTTTGAAGCGACACTTAAATCAGGAAACCCCTCCTCAGAAAGATACGCTTGCACATCTCCCGACTCCCTCCTCCTGGACCGGAAACTGAATTAATTTCAAACTCTGATTAGGCTTAGTATAAGTGTTCAAATATAGAATATACTGTATATCTAATATGCTTTAAAAAGCTTCATTCTTAAAGGTGTGGTGGCGTTTTGCCGTGGCACAGATCCTGTGCACGTTAGCATATGCTACTTCCGGTGGGAAGACTCCTGTCCAGTGTTTTATTTCCGGTTTGATATTCTCGCCTGGTCGCACCCTATTTACTGTCTTTTATTCCCGAAGAAGTCACAAAATGAGTGGACTAAGCGGCGATTTAAATTCTTCTAGATGTCTGGGGCATTTGCCTAATATTTCTGTTGATGATGTTCATCGACTTGTTGATAGTTTTCCCTGCGCCAAAGAGCAAACGAGAGAAAGGCTTCACGTTTTATATTTCGCAGGATTTATCTCATTTTGAAGGTAAGTCACAACCCTCCCCATCGTCAATACTTATAGTTTGAGACCCTTACCAACGTAAATTATTTGTGTTTATGCTGTGGCTTTTTTACGGTTTGTTTACATGCTGTGTAATCCTCCGCTGACGGTCGCGGTTTGGAGAACCTGTTTAGAAGCTGCAGATCGCTCGGTTCCTATTCGATTGATCTAACACCGGGCCCATTTAGCACATAAATCCATAGGATTAGACACTAAATTAGTCCATCAGCCAGTCATCATATAGAAATAAAAACTCTCCGGAGTGGAGCGCAGCGCAGCAGCAGCTGAGGCACAGCTCTGTGCGCTTTGCGGGACTCTGTATAATATTAACGTTCATTATGATTTCATGAGAGAGAGATGAGGTGTTCACAACCTTCCCCATCGTAAATCTTAATATATAGCAGGGGTCCCGTTAACCGGAAATTTCCCGTATTTAACCGTTTTTTTTTTTTTTTTTTTTTTTGTTTTTTAACTTTGACGGAAAGATCTGAAGGGCGCCGGTCATTCTGACAGGTTTGCGCACGAGCCTGCCCGTCCATACCGTCATAGGAAATCACTGAATTGTCCCCTCTAATAATTCGAACCAAGGATGCAGAAATAGTGCAGCATCTCCACCAACACCTGCAGCCCAGACTGAGGTTCTGTGCTGCTGAGCGCAGACCTGTGATTCAGACGTCCTGCGCTCTGCAGCAGAAGAACACTGGTCCTCCATCAGGTGTCAGACCCGAACCGCTCAAAAGCCCCTTTGCAATCTGGTGCTCAGTGCGCGATCAGATATGGATTAACTACACTTCCTGTTGTAATGCGCCCTCAGAGTAGCGTTCATAGGCTGTGGAGGCTTGTTGACACGTAAAATCTGCTCCGCGAGCTGCGCGCACATAGAACTGGACTCCAAACGCGAGGAGGTCCGCATTAAACAGCAGCGCCAGGTTTTCCCCCCGAGTATCTCAATGAAAAATATGTGAACCCCTCATCCCTCTCTCACTGTCTCTCATGATCTCATAATGAACGTTAATATTCTGTAATCAGAGTCCCGTGGAGCGCACAGAGCTGCACCTCGCTGCGAGGCGCTCGACTCCAAACGGAGTTTTTAGAAATGTCTATAGGATGACTGGCTGATCGACTAATTTAGTGTCTAATCCTATGGATTTATGTGCTAAATGGGCCCGGTGTTTGAGCAATAATGCTACTGAAAATGTAATTATTATAATTTTTAAAATTAATAAGTGACGGATAAAAATAGATTATGACCGGATTTTTTAACCCTGTCAGTCAAAATGACGGAAAACCAAAAAGTCTAGCGCGACCTCTGATATACAACAACCATTTTTTAACCCGATCCTTTCCTTTTCGTAATTTGGACATGATTCTGTAGTCCATCTTCGCAGTAAGGATTGACCGTCAAATACAGCTACCGGAAACGAAAGACAGTACATCCGGTCTCAAACCCGGAAGTTAGCATTTTCTCGTGCACAGGGTCTATTGCACACGAAGAGGAAACACTGTAATAAAGTAGCGAGTCTGAATCGGGAGGTGACATCCGATTCCAATAAAGTTCAAAATCACGAGATCGGCCCGATTTCCGTTCATGTGATCGGATCGGGACATACCTACTGGGGAGCCCCAAGTTTTTATTGTTTACCCTTCTGGATTTTCTGTTGTTAAAATGAAAATGTTAATAAAAATGAAAAGGGTAAAAAAAGGAAATTAGATGCCTTAAAAACTCATTTAAACTTTATTATTTTATTAAACCTTTATTTAACCAGGTGGAAAAGCCTATTGAGATCATGATCTCTTTCACAAGGGCATACTATGCAGTTTTGGCTTGTTTTTAGCACCCCCTAGTGTCCATTTTAAGTCATTGTCATAAAAGCGTAAGCATTGTTTCTGCTCAGAAACACCTAAATCTATCGGGTGTCATCTTTTTTCTGATGATGGCAGCGCATGCAGATGCAGCGGCTCAGTGTCGTACCGGTCGGTGCGGTGTTTTGACGTTTTTCTCTGTTTTTTGTTTTGTTTTGTGCACAGTCAGTCAGGCAAACAAGATCTATAGCTGACATGATCTCCTTAAAGCCGCACTCTGGAGGATTTCATCAAGAGAGCAGGTTTTGAATCTAGCGTCCAAAGGCTCCTCCTCAAAACATCTCGACATGCGCGTCCGGTCGCGTGTGCGTGCGTGCACACGGCGCATATACGTTGCGGGCATGAACTGTACAGCTCAATGTGTAGGGTTTAATCACTCACAGTTCACAATCTTATTCCAACAACACTACGAGGGTCTGATGAGCCCTCTCTGTCCCTGCTGCTTCTGATATTAGCTCTGTTAGCAGAGAGCTGCTGCTGGACTCTGAAGCTGAATTTGACTCGGCTCTGAATGAACTTTCTGACCAAAATAAACGCGTAACCCTGTCAAGCCTTGCCATTCTGTGAGGTGAAAGGTTTAAAAATAAAAATAAATCCATCTTTAGCTGGGAAATGGGTAGGTTTTTAGTAGAAATGAGCCGTGAGGCTGAGATGCAAACAGAGAAACACACAGAGCGTCCTGTACGACAGCACCCCCTACTGATCCAGGTTTGGTCCGATGCATGTTGAGAGAATGCAGACATTTGAATTTCATTGGCTAAAAAATGTCGGCGGCAAGAAAAAATGGAAAGGGGTCTCTAGGAGGAAGGAGGGTCTTCATCAGAATGACAGATGTTGTGGAACTCAACCCATAGATCATAGTTTAGACCTGAAATATCATTTAAAACATTTAGAAAACTTTGATACAGAGAAAAATAATCCAGAGAGCCGCTTTAAGATCGCAGTGAGTCATGAGAAGAGTGTAACCAGCGAATATTTCCGCTTGCATGAGATACCAGCGGAAATAGCGAGGAGACTGGGCTCCCAGTGGATTACTATCCCTGCGGGGAGGAGGCGCAGGCGGCGTCGAGAGAGAAGGAGGAAGCTAGGCTGCGGGGCCGGCGTGTTAACCAGGCTACGAAGGCAGCCACACAAACCACCACTACCCAGTTTATTCCTCTCAAGTGCCAGGTCCCTTGTGAACAAGATGGATGAATTAAGGTTACAAATAGCAGTGGAAAACTATGTCAGAGACTCATGTATCTTGATTATCACCGAAACCTGGCTTAATCAATCCATACCGGACTCTGCTATGGAGCTAACGGGCTATATCACACAGCACCTTGACCGAACACTCAGTGCGTTTATATGCACATCTAAGTCGCGCTAGATCGGTCTAGGTCGATCTTATGTTAATAAACTGGGAGCCTTTATCCTAGTTTACATGTCTGTTAGAAAACCGAACTCTTAAATGAAGTTCGCTCCACTCCGCTACGATAGGGGGCGACATGCGCCCTTTCCTGTCGGTCTTCTGCCGGTTGTTTTCTTAGCGTTTAAAAACTCTTGTTCTAAACGCTTCTATCGGTCACAAATGTGATCGGGCGTCTTCGTGTACCCAGCGCTGGCAAGCTGTCCATTTGTTTTTGCTGCTATCGTCTTTTACCGCTACTCATTTGTTTGTATTCCCACTTCCGCGGTGTCGTCACTCCTGGAGGAGGAGCGCCCAGACAGCATTAGCTCGGCTAAGCTGTTTACATGGAGGAGGAAGTCGAGCTACAACCGCATTATCTGGGAGCTTTAGCTCGATTAGATCCAGTTCGACTTCAGCCGGACTAACGTGTTTACATGCAGTTTTAAAAACCGACTTGAGTCGATTTAAGGCAATAATTCGGTTTTCTAGACTGCATGTAAACGCACTGAATGTACTCCAGTAAGAGCAAAGGAGGGGGGGCTCTGCATGTATGTTAATAGCAGCTGGTGTACCAACACAGTGATCATAGATCGCCACTGTTCATCGAACATAGAATATATGACTGTTAAATGCAGACCCATCTACCTTCCAAGGGAGTTCAGTGTTGTCATAACAGCTGTTTACATACCACCAGATGCTAACGTTAGCTTGGCCATATCACTGCTGCATACAAACATTAGCAACAAAGAGAGCAGATCCCCTGATGCTGTGCACATCATAGCAGGGGACTTCAATCATGCGGATCTAAAAACAGCGCTCCCTAAATTCCATCAGCATGTTAAATGTGCCACTAGGGGGGGCAATACCTGGACAAAGTTTACTCAAACATCAAAAGGGGTTAGAAGGCCAGACCCCTTCCATGGGCCAGTCTGACCATTTGTCCCTGTTTCTAATCCCTGCATATGCCCCCCTCAAGAAAACTGCTCCAACCTTCATCAAAACTGTTGCTACATGGCCAGAGGGTGCCATTCACCAGCTGCAGGACTGGTTTGACAGGACCGACTGGAACATTTTTGAACATCAGGACTTGGAAAGGTTCACAGACGGTGTTCTTTGCTATATAAAAAACTGCATTGATACTGTCACAGTGAACAAACAGATCCAGATTCCCCAATCAAAAACCCTGAGTATCTGGGGAGGTTCAGCAGCTGCTGAAGGATAGGAACAATGCCTTCAGATTAGGGTTGTCACGGTATGAAAATTTACCTTCACGCTTATTGTGACCAAAATTATCACGGTTTTCGGTATTATCTCGGTATGTTTTTAAAGGGTGTTGAATATGTTCAACTAGACAACTAAATAAACCCTCTATATCAGGAAAATATTGTCCTCAGCTTGTGTCCTTCCTGTGAGCTTTTCAGATTTGGGGAGATGTCATCAGGCAGTAATCGTTGTTAAATTCATAATTATTCATAATCAATCAGAATTGGCGACTGTAGATCAGTTGACCAACACTCTATTGTACTTCATGGGTCACCGTACTTGACAAAAACAACCTTGTTGCTATGGTTACCTGTCGTAATTTACGCCAAGGTGGTATTATCTCTGTATTGCTCCCGCTCCCCACAGCATGGTCAACGACCAGTTGTTTTCTGCTAAGCTGGAGTTCAGGTGTACTTATTTTGACATGCTTCATTAAGCAAGCATGAACAGCGATCAACTCGTAGCGTCATTTTAATACGGGGTGTCGATGACTCGGTTTATTTGCTGGCAGTGGCGCTGCGGCTGTACTCGTTGCATTCTCCCTCTACCCAAAGTCCTCACATCATAGTTCGGCTAAAACGCTTGACTGTAGAGTTGTGGGTGATGGTCACGCAGATGTGTGTGATGAGACTTCACGTGTTGTTGCCTTTCACCGACACTTTTTTCCGGCACGTTCTGCAAACAACTGTCCCTCAACATTCTTCAAATATCCAAAATATGCCCATACTTCCGACTTGGTCTTCTTTGAGGGCTGATGGATGCCCTCAGCTCTGTTTTTTACTCTTTCCGCCATCATTTTAGCTTTAGCTTTAAAAAGTTTCGGTTGTAAACACTACAAAGTGCGCATGCGTGGAAGCTTTAGAAGATGGGATGGTGGCTGAATTGGGTCACCGCGCCTAAACCGCGGTTTATTCACCGAGATAATATAGCTTTTTAAAAACATGACGGTAATTATTATTGTCAACATTTTTACCGGGGTTTACCGCTACACCGGTAACCGTGACATCCCTACTTCAGATCTGGCAACAGGGATCACTACAGCCTAGCCCGAGCCAATCTGAAGAGGGGTATCAGGAAGGCTAAGGTGGACTACAGGAGGAGGATCGAGGACCACCTGGAGAGTAACAACAGCCGGCAGGTGTGGCAGGGCATCCAACATCTGTCCCACCACAGGACCAACCTTGGAGCTGCTGATGGTGACCTGGCACTGGCGGAGGAGCTGAACATCTTCTTCACACGTTTCGAAGTCAGGGCACCAGAGGCACAGCAACTCCACGCGGCCCACAGCAGCATCGTCCTCACTCTGGAGGAACAGGAGGTGAGGCGCACCCTGCGGGCCGTTAACCCGAGGAAGGTGACTGGTCCTGATGGTGTTCCAAGTCGGGTGCTGACGGATTGTGCAGACCAGCTGGCGGAGATCTTTACCAGGATTTTTAACCAATCCCTTGCTAGTTCTACTGTCCCATGGATAACTGTCCCATCTTCCTTCTACAAAGCTTCTATCGAAAGCATATTAACATACTGCATCTGGTACACCAGCTGCACAGCAGCTCCAGAGGGTCATTAACACTGCCCAGAGGATTGTTGGCTGCCCCTCCTTTTGCTGGAAGACCTACACAGCTCACATTGTCTCAAGAAAGCCCACAACATTACAAAGGACACATCACATCCTGGTCACTCTCTGTTTGAACTGTTGCCCTCAGGCAGAAGGTACAGAGCGATCAGGGCAAGGACAAACCGACTCAAACAGCTTTTATTCAGCTGCGATTTCCTGTCTAAATGCTGCTAGAAATGAATGAACACTGTGCAACCTGTTTGTTTTGTGACATGTGGAATGCTTGTGGGGGTGTGGTCAGTGTTTTTAGGTATTTATTACTGTTTTTATTTGAATTTATTATTCATGTATTTTTTATTGTACGTATTTTATCTTACTCTTATATGGATGATGCACCGACGGTAGGGCACTTTTAATTTCGCTGTGTTTTTAACAATGACAAATAAAGAGAATTGTTGTCTCCTCAGCCTTCACTGCTTTCTACTGGAGCGGTTCATCACTCATTCAAAGAAATCAGCTGTGTTCAAGCAGGGAGAGAGAGAAATGCCTTTAATTTGTTTCAAAGAGTAGCAGATTATAGCTGTGAGCAGGAAGGATCTTTTGTAGCGAATCAGAAGAAGCCTCTGACTGAAGACACTTGTTTAATTAAAGGTTCAACTGAAGAGTCTTCAAACAAGCTAGGTGGTATCACTACCTATTTTACACAAACACGTCTCAGAATTCCCACCCCTCCTGTCGGGTATAATCCTTATGCCACGCCTCCTCCGGACATGTGACCGTGCATTGCCACAGAAGCAACAGAGAGCCAAACACCAGCTGTTAAAAACGTCTCCCCTGGTTTTCCCTCTTTCTACGTCCAAATGTTTTTAGTTTTCTGCTAGCTGAAAAAGTGTTTTTCTTTTGGGGACTCTGATATTTTTTCCTAAAATTGAAGCGGTTACAGCCGGTTGATCTGTCCTTCTCTCACTTCCTGGATGTTCTGCTACAAAATGCTCCAGCAGCATTAATGGAGAATTCCAAGCAACGTGGAAGTGAGGCGCTTCAGCGAGACAGACAGCCGGATTGTCCAATAGTTGCTTTCAGTCCGAAACGTCTGATTGGCTAAGGTTTTTAGAGAACAGAGGGACAACCACTTTATTGATTTCTTTCATTTTTTTAAATTGCCACACAATATTTATAGCTATACTATGTTAGAACGTTATTAAGAGGCATGGGAAAAAAAAACGTTTTAAGCTACATTGTTTACCAAATTACTCAGATCTCCTTTAAGATAGCAGCTTAATGTCTTGAGACAATATTTCACAGCAGCAGGTCCTGGATTACACCATCTGTTGTTGACCAGATCTGCTAATCCTCCTCCATTGCACTTTCTGCTCCTCTTCAAATCTCTGTCTGCTCGTATTGTCTAAAAGCTGGACAGAGAGGCGTTGGAGACTGAGGTCTGATCCTGCAGCCACGTCTCAGTGAAACACCTGATATTCTGGCTGGATCTTCATCAGAGATTCAGACTCGCCCATCTGATTCAGGAGAGACCTCACATTATGATCAATGGAAGTGATGATAGATGATGATGATGATGTACTCATCTACAACTGTTTCTGGTCTGGTCTCCAAAATAAAGGGCATTCTACTGAAACATCATCATGCTGTTCACATTTTGACATTATAAAACCAAGACCTAACAACTGATCAGCAGTACTCAAGTGTCCACTGAGCGTCGAGTCACAGAGTGTCATCAGCAGGTTCCTATAGAGAGACTGGAAGAGTCACAGAAAGGCATAGAAGTGACGTCTGTGGCCACGTCCCACACTGTGGACCTGTGGAACTGGGTGATGAATTCCACACAACTCCAGGCACAATTAAGGGAGGTGAGAGGAACCCAAGTGTCCCGTCAGACCATTGGATCCCATTTACATCAGCGTGGTCTGCGTGCTCGATGACCTGTAAGAGTACCTGATAAGGTTGGGCGACTGGATGAATTTATCAACCATAAATGAGAGCCTCATGGGTTGTTTTTGAGATTTTTCCTTCTTTTTTTGGGCCTATGAATTAGTTTCTTAATAACAACAAAGCTTGGTTGAAGCCAAGATGCAGCCAATGGAAAAATGATAAATAATGCTGTTTTTAAATGGTACACACAACCTCTGTCCATCAAGCTAAATCGTT
Source organism: Callopanchax toddi (assembly GCA_006937965.1). NCBI lineage: Eukaryota > Metazoa > Chordata > Actinopteri > Cyprinodontiformes > Nothobranchiidae > Callopanchax > Callopanchax toddi. The sequence goes on along the minus strand of SSNR01000413.1, from coordinate 129,895 downwards.
CTTTTTTCGCCAGCTGCCTCCAAGTGCTGCAGCTCAAGCTTATAACAGAAAGAAACAATGGCAGCAACTTATCTTCAGAAATTACATTTATTTCAATAGTAACCTTAATGGCGAAGAGGGAAACAAAGACTTTTGATCAAACTGGTTTCACTCTAGAGCCCTGCACACTGGTGAAGGTTCTCAGTCATCCAGGCCATGGGTAACATAGTGGGTTCAAATAAAGACAACTGGAAATATTTGGTTCCTTTAAAATGTTTCACTTCTCACCCGAGGAGCTTTGTAAAAAAGAATTAAGGATGATGATTCAGGCTTTTTTCTCCACAAATTCAGATTACTTTGTCATGATTTGAGGGGGTGAAGTTACTCAGTTAAGCAAACACCATAAACATGAACAATAGGCTTTGATAATTAGCTGTCTTTGTTAGAGTTCTGATCACCTCCTGACATGTTCTGACCTTAAATCCTTGCAGAAATGGCTGAGCGGCGTGATCTCTTTGACGGCTCTCAGGCAAAAAGTCTCATTTATCCTGAAAACCAGCAAAAGAGCGAAAACAGGGATCTTGACCAGACGAAACTGCCGAGCAGCAACTCCAGCTCAGAGCAGGCTGGCTGCTCCCCCCCTGCTGCCCCGGCTGAGCACAGTGATGCTGAGGATTCTGGTACAGCGGACAAACATGAGCCGGTGGGGGTGCAGAGCAGTGAAGACACCTCGTCAGGCAATCTGCTCCAGGACCTGAAATCACTCCAACAGTGTGACATCACGCCCAAATCCCTGAGCTTCAGCAAGTCTCACACTGTTCTCATAGACGTAAGTTGTTTCCTTTTTGTTGGTGCCTCTATTGCTGCAAACAATTCTATCAGGATACTGATGTGTAATAAAGTAATTCCATTTCATAATAGTCACCTGTCAGCTGCTGGTGTCAGAACAAATATATGACTAAATCTTCATTTTCCATCTTCTTCATGGTTTTACAAAAGTCATCTCTAATGGTCATCTTCCTCTTCTCTCAGTGGATTTATGGATAACTCAATAAGTAGAGGATGATTGTGACTCTACTGTATGTGTGACCACATACAGTAGAGTCTATCATTGTAAGAGACGGGCTTTTTAAAACGTTTCTTGTAAAGTTCCATTTTTGGAGATAGAAAGTCAAACAGAGACAATACTTTGGGCCATGAAGCGTGCTTAGATGATCCCTCTCAGATGGACGTACGTTTTGTGTGTTTGTCATCAAAGAATGAGCTGCACTCAATTTAGGGTCCTCAGACAAAAAACCAGCCTTGATAAGTTCAAAGTTTACAGAAAAATATTATATATCGGTTTTTGCTGATGACATGTGAATGGTCTCAAGGTAGAGAGCTCTGAGCTCACTTTACTGTTAACATTTTCCATAGTTTGAAGTTTTAAATTGAACTTTGTGACTTTGTGAAATAAATCTGAGAAATTTCAGTTTATATTGTTTGTCTTTTAGGTGCGCAAATTCAATAATTCAAAAGCGATACTTCCTCAGGATGGGAGAGACCTGTGGAACAGTAACTTTGTGAAGATGCCGTGTTCACAGGCCAGCATGGCTTTATCATCAAAGGTAAAGAATATAACTGTGATGCATCTTGTTCAGTTTCAGACCTGTTGCATTATTACTTTACTGTGTTCATTATGTCTTCTTTTCTTCAAAAATGCTTATACCGTAAGTTCTTTTCTCAGACATGTATGTTTTTTGCGTAAGTTTTTACCTTGACGTGTTTCGACTAGCTCCTGCGGCCTTCATCAGAAGCAGAACAGGAGAACTTAAAATCAGCCATCACAGACCACTGCAAAAGAAATAACCACATCATGGACTGGGAACAGGGGAGAGTTATACACACTGAGGAGAACAGATACAGATGTTGGATCAGGGAGGCAGTGGAGATAAGGAAGCGAGCCAAGTGGTCCATCAACCGGGACGAGGGGGCCTACCAGCTGTCTCACACCTGGGACTCACTGCTCCAGGGACCAGCCGGTGGAGATGGGCGTGGCCAACCCCGCATGTATGACAGATCAAGGTTGGCCACGCCCATCGGGAAGAACAGCTGATAAACGACACGTCACACCAACACCAGTGACGCTTCTGATGAAGACTGCAGGAGCACGTCGAAACATGTCAAGGTAAAAACTTACGCAAAAAACATACATGTCTGAGAAAATAACTTATAAAACCTGTTGCATTATTTGTCATACCAGATTCTGAGTTGTCGACTCTTTGGTTTGATGTCAAGGTGGGTACTGTTCCTTTGTGTCACTGTAATGGCAGACGTGATCACGATGTGGAAGGTAACCTTTCAGAGGACTTTGAACTTGTCTACGTATAAACTGCTCACTGATTGTTCACACACTCTATCTATTGGTGTTTTATTTTTGTGTAGGGCTGGGCGATGTGGCCTAAAATTATATATATACTGTATATATATACACACATATACATACACACACACACACACATATATATATATATATATATATATATATATATATATATATATATATATATATATATATATATATATATATATATATATATATATATATATATATATATATATATATATATATATATATATACACCGTATATAGGGAAGCGTACCGGGCTCCCGGGTTTGAGGTGGGGTTGGTGGGGAGTGAGGGGCTGGCAGCGCTGCCCTGTCCCCAATGTCCCTTCCCTCTGGTCTTTCACCCCAGAAGGGATAGATATCTATCCCGGTTTCTGTCCGACAATCCGCTCCGGTCGGAGTTGCAGCTTCAAGCATGGGAGAGGGCATTAAGAGGATGGAACCGGACAGAACCAGAACAGTGCATCCATATCTGAACTGCTGCAGCGCCTTCACCCCCCTGAGCCGCCTCAAAGAGTGCAGTGTGCGATTTGTGAAAAAAGCAGGGTGGGGGTTTCGGTGTTCGCTTCGTTCGTCTGTGAGACGCTGCAGCGGTTCAGGCGCTGCTGGTCCAATTCCGCTTCCGTCCATGACGTAAAATTTTGGGAAAACCAGAAACGAGAATTGTTAAGAATAATTGATAAAGTTCGAGGTGTACAATTCCGATGGAATAATCTGCTGGAACCTGCTCTAAGTCTCAATTCCCACCTTTAATTCATCAACACGCTCTAGAACCGTAGAACAGTAGAGTCAACATCTCTACCATCAGCCAAATTTATATCGTTTCTACTGTATACCGTTTATTCCACCCACCCCTAGTTTCATGACATCCTCCACTGAAAAACTCACCTCCATGTGTTTTTGACTGCACTCCTTTTGGGTTGTTCCACTCTGAATCAACAGAACCTCCTGGTCCAAGGAGGTAAAAGATGAACCTGAAACAGGATTATGTGTGGTAAGGGTTCTTGTATGTTTATGGGGGGAAAGGCTAGCCTATGTTGTCCAGTCAAGAGGAATACTTTTACGATTTGGATTTCTTAGAAGGTTTATGATGTTTATGATAGAACAATATCCAAATAAACATATGTGTCATATATGGCATTATGTTGCAACATAACAGTCAAGTTTCTCTTGCTGATAAATGTGCCACAACTACATAGGACCTGTTAGCACCAGGACTGAGCCTTCGAACAATTCAGATACATTCTATTTCCCTTCATTTCACATGTATCCGGACCAAGAGGCACTGTGGGAAAAAATGTAGCCAGTGGAGGCGCTGTGATGTTTTGAACATTGTTCTGCTGGGAAGCTTTGGCTCTTCCATTCATGTAGACAGATGATGACACGCTACCCATAACCAAGTACACTGGTTCACATTAACATTGTTACCTGAAGGCTGTGGCTTCTTTCAGCAGGATATATCTTCCTGCTATAATGCAAGCATGGGTTCATAATGGTTGAAAAGCATAACAATGAGCGAGATTCCAGCTCACCATCAAACCTCAACCCAATCCAACTGCAGAAGGCACTGGACAATTACAACCAATCCATCAGGACCGCATATGAGACAGAAACATCAGAAGGTCCTCAGAGGTCCTGTTAGGTTTATGCCTCCACAAGTCGGAGTGGCTTTGTCACCAAACAACAGACAGGATGCGTTAAGTATAAAACTATCTCTGTTCCATCAAACTGAACCCTGGGGCACCTTAGGGATGTGTACTCAGTCCTTTTCACTTTAGTTTACCAAAAAATACTATACTGCCCAAATCAGTTCAAATCTGCTCACCAAATATGTTTATTTATTGTATTTTTTATGAAGAAATGAGACTTGAGATTTGTTTTGTTTTTTTCTTCAGGGTTTAGGTTTAATCGGACCCAGCCAGGTGTCGAGGTGGAAACTGATCTCCAAACAGCTGAGCGTTTTGGCCAGTAAGAAATCCGTGAGCGTTAAGGAGTTAGAGGTAGGTTTGCACAAAAACATTTATTTATTTATTTGTCCCAGTGAAATCTAAAATATTAACCATAACTTTTTAAAACTCATCAGGAAGCCATCCTGAGGTACAACCCTAGGTACAAAGGTCATTGGTCGTTTGACGGCCTAGACTCTTTTGTTAGGGTCAGTGGTCAATTCTTTTAATTAAGCCACTAGTTCTGTGCATGTCTAAACATGAATGACTAATATTTATGTTTTCTTCAAAGGCTGTCCCAAAAAAAGACAACTACTTACACACACTGTTTCCCAAGATTGCTGCCTTGGCTCTGGAGCTGCCTAGACAAGTCAAAAAGGTAGGAGTGGAAGCAGCAGAGCGTGTTCTATCTAAGGGAAGGATGAGAAATCATGTAGCTTCATCTGTGCTTAAAGGGATATTTCAGTCGTTCTGAAGTGGTGTTTTATCTACAGGGAGTATTTGATACACTGACAATTTTTCAACGGTTCCCACTTATAAAGAATGGAAAGTTCTGTAATTTTCATCATTGGTACACCTCAACTCTGAGAGACAAAATATTAAAAATAATCCAGAAAATCATGCTGTATTATTAACAAAATTATAAATAGCATTTTATTGTATTTAATCACCAAATAACCAGCAATAAATCAGTTTCTCACTGTGCAGTGTTCAGAGTCCTTTTGCGGTGTAGCAGGTTGAGGGAGGGTAGAGGTAAACCGGTTATTTTTGTTGCTCTATTGTTGATTCGTTGTAATTTTTTCTGGGGGAGCTTGTTGAGAACACTATACCATACTGTAATAGAGGAAGTCAGAATAATGGCTGTGTAGAAATGATGCAGAAGGTGGGGCCTTACTTTGAAGTTCTTGAGTTGTCTGAGATGAAAAAGTCTTTGCTGTTAAGTGGCTGCTGCATCCTGATTGGCTTGAAGGCATGAGAGGGAGGATTGTTCAGACTGGTAAAAAGAGCGTTACAGTCTAAACGTGATGACACACATGCATGAATGTTTTTTTCTCCAGCTTTGCTGTTGAAACCATTTTCTGTAGTTTTGAAATGTTTAATGCAGCAGCAGCATGAAAACGATAAACTAAACTGTCTGACGCTAAGTTGTAGAGGTTTACTAACGGGTCATATGGAGGTTTACCTGCTCAGTGTGACTTTTTTGAACAAGAGTTGTTTTAAAAACTGAAAACTTAGCTGCTAGTTTGTCACCGTTCTGCAGCAGTGTCTCTCCTGATCAGGCTATTGCTACAGTCAGAGGACTACTTCCTGTTTCTAGAGACTGCTCACTTTGAGTGATGTCACCAGTAGGCGTGGTCCTTACGGTTGATAAATAACTGATAGAATGCCACTTCAAAATTACCCAAATATCCCTTTAATTGCTCTAAAAGTTAACTTTTTGTATTTCAGCATCAAATATCTTCCAACTTAGAAATTGAGTAAAACCTCTGAATGACTCTGGAGTAGTAGTTTCTGGTTGATTGATGTTTCTCTGTGCTCAGGCCATCCCGCTGCTTCAGAGGGGACGCCATGCATCCATCACTCTGTCGCAGGTCCAGATTTCTTGCCTGCTTGCAAACGCCTTCTTCTGCACCTTCCCTCATCGCAATACCTCAAGACCTGATGCAGAATACCACAATTACCCTTCCATCAATTTCAACAAGTCAGCTAAAGCAGAGTCATGCAGTCTCTTCAGCTTGTGCACATCGTGTTGGCTAGCAGCTGGTTTTCTTTCTGCCCTCAGGTTGTTTGGAGGCTGGTCAGAGAGGAAGAAACAGAAGCTGAGGGCCCTCATGCATTACTTTAACGTGGTGACAGAAGAGCGTGAGTGTGAGCTTTAACCCCTAACTGTGTGTTAGCTGCCCAGTCTCAAAGAAAAATATGAACACATTTGTTCAGATGAACACAAAATTTGCACATTTGGAGAAAATCTCTTTCAGTAAATGATGCTTTATGTGTGTAGCTTGAGAGAGTTTATGGATTTGATTTGTTTGAGGTAAATCTGTGCTCCACGTTGATTCTGTTTAGAGCAGCTGCTCCTCTGTCTGGCCCAACATCTTCCTGGTCCCTGGTTTTCTTTTTGTGTAGTTGCATAAAAGAACAAAAAAAATACAATAAAAAATTGTCTCTGGCAAAGTTTTACATTAACTCCTTTTAGCCTAATGTCACAAATTTGCATCTAACTAATTCTGTCCTTAAAGCAAACAGATGGAGTTTTAGTTAGTACTTTCATCAAAAACCTGCCCTTTCTAGTCCTATATGTGTCTACTGCCCTCTGGTGGAGGACCTACAGGTGGAAAGGGACACTTTTATTTCTTTATTACTGTCATACTGTTATATATAATCGCATAATAAAATAAAACAGATGATTATATAGTTATATTAACATTAAATATATATATTTCCTAATGATTATTTCATATTTCAGGCTTGAAATGGTTAAGTCTTGTGAGAGTCATATGTGGTTTGCTGTTGTGAGGTCCTTCAGGAAGTCAGTGGCTGTTTGTTGTTGTCTCTTCAGGCTCTAAACCAGATGGACTGGTGACATTCGAGAGGTGTTGCATCAAAGAACTACCCAACTGGAGAGAGTAATAACAATTTTTATGTTCAGAATCTTCTTAAACGTCACAGAATCCTGGTTAATGGCTTTAAAATCACATTTGTGAAAAGAAAGACCTATTTTATTTAATTGCATGAAAAATTAGATGATTGAAATCAGTCTGTAAGCACTAGTTGGTGTAGTGATCTGCATGTTGGTTTTTAAGGTTTTCCAAAGGAGGAAATTTATATGGGATAAGATCTGTGCCAAAAGAATCAACCAAAAGTAGTCACACCCAACATACTGTATACCCAAATAAAGCAACCTAAAAGAACATTTCAGAAGCAAAAGAGTGAAATTCAAAAGCAAACAGCTAACTAATTCATAACTAAATATGTATATTTCCAAACAAAATACTTATTTAACTTTTTAACAATTCATATTTTATTTCTTTGTGCTTCTCACTTTATCCTGACCATTTAGGCTTTTATTCTGAAGGGCATGTGTTGGTTCTGCTGCACCTCGATTTTGCTTCTGTTCTAAGTTCTCTTTCATAGCATTCGTTTCGTGTCTCACTATGGGAGTGACCTCATCAGAAGCTGCTGTTACAGTCTGCCAGCCAGGATTGGTCTGTCAGTGCAGACGGAGTCCAGACCTCCCTTAGCAGCATATACATGTATACTCTGCACTGATAGGTTATTCAAAAACCTCTTCTCGCTACGAGCAGAAGTTCCCTCCGTTTCTCCAGTGAGCTGTTACTTGGCACCTAGCTTAACTGTCTATAGACTCAAGCACTGACTAGGTTGCCGGGCGCTTGGTTCTGAGCTCGGTTCCAGAGGAACCTGCTCCTACTTACCGCTGCAAAGCAGAAGTTGGAGCCTCGAAGTTTAGCAATAAACTTCACTCGAGTTGTAAAACTCCCTGGTAGCAATACCATCACCGGGTGCTAACACACCTCACTTCCATCGAGTAGTAATACTTCCGCTGTGCTAGCTAATCCCAAGCCGCAAAGCTTGCCCCACCTAGCCACAGCAACCTGCTGGTAATGGAATCAAAGGGTACCAGTAAAGCAGAGGAAAAGCCACAGCCGCGAACATGCTCCTGTGGAAATAAGATCTCGAGCTGGGACACTCACCAACTGTGTGACGTCTCGGTCTCAGTCACATCCAAGCGGCCCTTGAGTCTACGGAGGAATGCTCACACTGCAGCCGGTTCTCCCTCAAGGTGCTCCGTCGCCGTCTGGCCCGTCAGGTTAACCTGTCCAGAGGCGACCTGCTGATGGCGTCGACAGCAGCAGTGATCCCAGGAGGGGAGAGTTTGATGCTCATGCTACCTCACAAAGCTCAGCCCTCAACCAGCTGGGGCGAGATGCTGGACGCTGTTGACCCACTGGATATGAGCAGACATGGTCTCATGACCACCCCGCCCGAATATTCCCCGGCCGGCGAGGATGAGGACTCAGACGCAGGCGCCGAGCTCCTCCTCACAGATGAAGATGAGGAAGACTATCCCCCTCTGGCATCTTCGAAGGACGAACGGTAAATGGGTCCTGGAGCTCACAGACTCGTTCGTTTCACATGAATTATTTAGAACTGTTGGCTGTTCGCCTCACACTGGAACATTTCCTCCCTTTCTTGATGGGAAGTCATGTGTTGGTCAGGACAGCCAGCACCACTGTAGTGGCTTATATCAACCGACAGGGGGGGCTCAGGTCCCTGCACCTGCTAGCTCACAGATTAGTCATTTGGAGCAGCAGTCTATTTCTGTCACTGAGAGCCACTCATGTCCCAGGGGTGCTGAATCGGGGGCAGTCCTGCTCTCCAGGGGGAATCCCCTGTATGCAGACTGGAGGCTCCATCCCGAGGTGGTCAAGATGGTCTGGCAGCGCCTCGGGCAGGCCACTGTGGACCTCTTCGCCTCACAGGAGAACACCCAGTGTCCCCTGTTCTTCTCTCTGCAGGATGAGGCTGCTGTTTGGGGAATCCTGTTTCAAAGCAACAACTTTCTCACTGGATTGTGGGCGAGATCGCTCTGGCATATACGTCTAGGGGGCTGCAGCCCCCAGAGGGTTTACGTGCTCATTCTACGAGAGGCCTCACAAAGTCACGGGCCCTCTCTAGAGGAGTGCCTGTTGAGAATACATGTGCGGCTGCGAGTTGGTCATCTCCCCACACATTTGCTAGGTTCTACAGTCTTGACATTACAGCTACGCCTCTGGCTCATTCAGCGGTCAGTATGGCCGCTGTTACATCAGTCAGTCAGGAGTAACTGGCTTTATGATGGTTGAACGTAGGGCTGCATCGCAATCCGGGAGTCAGGATTTTCCCATAGTGAGACACAAAATGAATGCTATGAAAGAGAACTTTAGGTTACTTGCGTAACCCCGGTTCTCTGAGTAGATGAGTGAGTGTCTCACCGAGCCACCCTCCTGGCGAGGAAGAGGTGGACGTTTTTGAATAACCTTTCAGTGCAGAGCCGGCCCCATATGTACTATAGGGGAGGGGCCTGGCCACCGTCTGCACCGACAGACTCGTCTCCAGCCAATCCTGGCTGGCAGAGTGTAATAGGAGCTTCTGATGAGGTCACGCCTGGGGCGTTTCCATAGTGAGACACTCACTCATGCTACTCAGAGAACTGGGGTTATGCAAGTAACCTAAAGTTTTTGCTTTTGGAAGAACGACTTAGTGGGAGGGTGTAATGTTATAAAACCTTGGGTTTTACTGTACACCTTCTGTAAGGTCACTAGTTGAGCTTTGTTGGTTTTACACAAAGCTGTTTGCTTTGATACCTTCACTAACTAGTGTTTACAGGAAGTTTTCTAGGTTCATTAATTGACAGGGAGTTAGTTTACGTACCTTGATATTGATGAATGGAGGACTGAGTCAGGAATAAAGACTTTACAGGATTTATTATATAAAAGACGGACGGACAGTTACAAACAGATTAGCAGAGGTAGCAGTGGTTAAGCTTTGTCAACACGGTGGTAAAGTGTTCTAAGTTGATCTTAATATAAGTTTTAATGACCTGAGTCTGTGATGTTAAGACTGGGGAACATTATCTTAATTTAGTTTGAGGGTTAAGTGAAGGAGTTGCTGGTTGAATAAGTTACGGTGTGTGTAAGCTTATCAACAAGCCTTTAGCTTTACCAGAGATGGGTTCTACATAGCTGGCGTTCCCATGGATCGGTTCCAGATGGAAGTCGAGAACCGCGTGGAGGTGGGAGTGTCCCCCTCGATTCGTCTGGGCCGTCGGGGGCAGTGGTAGCCTCCGGCAGGAGACCAGTCCTGTCCGGGGATACAGCAGTTAGAAAAACCATCTCTGTTGGTGGTTAGCATCTGGAGCTAACATAGCTGAGGCTTCTTTCCCCATGTCGTGGAGAGAGGCAGACGTGCAGTGTCTGTGCCTCAGGGGGAAGGAGCAGACATCGGCTGAAAACGGGGCTTTGCTACCCGTACAAGCGCGGCCGGCAACCGAGAAGGTTCACTGGTAGTGGTGCAGTGACACCCGTCTTGTCTCAGAGTGAAGCTGAGAGACACTGACGTGTCTCGGGAAGTGGAGAGAGCTTAAAGGGACTGGAGGTGACGTGGGCCAAATGGAAGGGTTTCTATCAAGTCACATGACTCAAGCCTTTAAAGCTATATTACCTTAATGAAGGAAGTATGAATAATACTGATTTAACCTTAGCAAAGTAGAAATATAAAATAATACTGAAGCTGGATCAAACATTCATAACACTGTAAGAGAAAGTGCATTAATCATATTAAGACATTTCTGGACGGTGGATTAAAAGTGTCATTTAGAAGGAGACATCAAGGAGTCTTTGAGTTTATTATTATACTAAAAGAGTCCTGTGGAGTCTTCCGGAAAAACGATCTGGACACCTGGAGGAATGTTGATTCAGGTTAAAACATAATAAAAGAGTCATTGTAATCCATGTTATTGGGAAAAAGAGGATTATTGTTTGTGTGTGTGATGTCAAGGGGTCAGAGGTTATAGCGTATTTGGTAACGCTACAAGGGGCTTTTCAGTTCTTCAATTTCATTGGTTTTGAGGGTTAGGAGTAGGTGGCTCCAAACAGCTAGAGAAGAATAAACCGACATCTCTGTGATGGCCTGACAAACGCTCTACCTACTGAGCTACTGCTGCCCACTATTCTGAAGTGACCTATGAGCCCTGATCTAAATCCTGTTGAACATCTGGGAAAGGAGCTGAAATCTGGAGGAGGAACCCTTTAGACCTGAGACAGCTGGAACAGTTTGCTCACAGAAATCAGTAAAAGGTTGAGCAACAAAATATTAAGTTCAAGGTTCCGTCATTTTGTGTAGGAGTTTGACGTCTGATTGATGTCATTTTAAAGTGATTGTTACTTTTGTCGGTTTGTTGTTATTTTAGTGACCATTCTAGGTTTTTCTTTCTTTAACTGAAGGGTAATAATAACAATTTAAATCAAGTTTGTGAGTGGTGGTTCAACAAAGTCATTCACAAAGTTTCAGTAAAGCTTTTTTGACCTCCTCTGAACTCTTGTGCTGTTTCCATGCTAGCTGTAAAGACAAGCTGCAAAAGCTGTACGTTACCTCACAGGGCAGCATCGAAGAGGAAGGGACAGGGATGCTTCAGGTGAGAACCCACCCAGCGAAGAGTGGATCCATGGCTGGTTTCAGTCTACAAAGTGTTGATTGTGTGTGTGTGTGTGTGTGTGTGTGTGTACACACAGGTGGACTTTGCCTCCAAATGGATTGGTGGAGGAGTTCTGGACTCAGGTCTGGTTCAGGAAGAGATCCTGTTCCTCATGAATCCAGAGCTAATTGTGTCTCGTCTCTTCACTGAGAAACTTGAGGACCATGAATGTCTCATCGCTACAGGTAGAAAACCAAATACTTTTATTTTGTTTTTTGAAAATCTGAAATCTTTAACATATTAAATTTGATAATAAAAATATGAAATAAAAAATATATTTTGAGATTAAAAAATGTAAATCTAAAATATATCAGCTGGTTCTAAAGTGTCCCTCAGGGCAGAGGGAGCCTTTCAGGGCGCAGTGAGTCTCAGGGCGGAGCAGGGGTCACGCTAATGGGATATTTTCCATCATTGACTGTTTTTTTCAACAGTGACAGAAAATCCTGAAGGCCGTCAGCCATTTTGACAAATTACAATTCTCACCCCTGACCACTTGGTGGCGAGGGAGCCGATTAATTAGCTCTACTGATGACCTCGTTAGCATCAGTCTAAAAAAATATGACAGCAGCTGAGTGTTTGAAGTTTCTTCAGAAAGCTCAATAATGGTGGTGATGTTGATAGACGAGGGACTGCTGCAGTGGATGATGAAGGAACTTTAGATGTTTGATCACACACAAGCAGGTCCCTGATTCAAGTCCACAAGGACCAGGAGGACATTTCAGGCCACAGCAGGTGAACTGTTTTTATTTAAAATTAATCGTTTAATTTCATTATTTCTATGCAGGGGTGAACGTAATATTTTCAATGAGGTACTCTAGTGAGTACCACGCGTTGATGCTTGGAGCTTTGAGTTTGTGTGTGTGTGTGTGTGTGTGTGTGTGTGTGTGTGTGTGTGTGTGTGTGTGTGTGTGTGTGTGTGTGCGCGCGTGCTACAACCTGACCCGTCTGTTCGGGTCGGGCTGAATACCGAAGTTATTTGTTCAGGATGAGTTGGTTCGAAAAGCAGAGAGAGAGAGAGAGAGGTAAAAATTGTGTCATAATTATATTTTAAAAACCTCTGGTTTGTTCGGGCTCAGTGCTGCATGTGATGATGTCATGTGATGATGTCACTGGGTTCAAGCTTCAAGTCATTTCAGTTTCTGGTTTAATTTTTGGGCCCCTTGATGACAGGCTGAGGGATTGATACAGCTCTCTCTATCAGTAGTGCAGAGTGAATCTCTTAAGGTGGACTCATTCATTTTGATCCCAAATCAATCACACAGCTTGATCTTTTATTTGTCTTTTTTGTTTTAATATTCTCTTATTTTATCTTGATGTTTTGGGTTCTTTGTCTTTAATCGTGTTTTAATTTTGATGTTTTTGTGAAGCACTTTGTGATTTGTTTCTGTGAAAGGTGCTATAGAAATATACAGCTTTCTGCAGGAAGCACAGTTAATCTACTTAAGATGAATCCATCGTGGCACCATCACATCTCTGTCCTTGTTTCTGTTTTCAGTTAATGTTCAGATGTTCTGGGTGTTTTAGCAGGTATGATTCGGTTGTGTTTTTATTGTCTCGTGTGTTTCAGGCACTCAGCAGTTCAGCTGCTACTACGGCTACAGCGACACCTTTGAGTGGATGGGGCCTTTTGAAAACCGCCTTGAAAGGTGCGAGCAGGTCGTGTTTTTGTTTTAAAACTTTTTTGGGGGCGTTATGAGTTGTTTTTGACCAGATTCTCTCAACTTTCTCTGACCTCTGTAGAGATGACTGGAAACGGCTGAAGAGGCATATCCTGGCCATCGACGCTCTGCAGTTCCGACACCGAAAGGATCAGTACACCATTACCGCCATCACCCGGGAACTGAACAAAGTCAGCTCAGTCGTGTTGGATGTCAGCCATGCTGGGTTAGCTTGTGTTTAATGTTTCTGTTTGTTGCTTTATGAAGGCATACTGTGGGTTTAAAAGGCACCACGGACATGAAGAACTAAACATTGCTACAGGAAAGTGGGGCTGTGGAGTGTTCAAAGGAGACCCTCAACTCAAAGGTGAATGTTTATTTTTCTCCAGTTTTAGATGGTAAATAGAGTGCTTTCTAGAGTGAGTTACACTCCCCAAAGCGTCATTTACCCATATTAACATTAACGTTGGGTTACTTAACGTAATCCCTGGTTCTTTGATAACAGAGTGAGGTGTTTCACTATGGGAATCACCTTGGCATGACCAACTACGGAAGCTCCAATGACATCACGTCTGTCTATGACAGACAGGTTCAAACTTCAAACTGCGTGACCAAACGCCGTTCACGACTCTGCCCATCAACGTCGCACCCCAGCCCGTGAGGGATGCATCTGTTGTCATGGTGACCCTGTTCGTCACTACTCCCAGCGGAACCCCGGTCGTAAAGATCGCGGGGTCCGTCCACGGCTGCAGAGCCGCTACACAGCTGGGAGTTACTCTCACCCTTCGGCTGAGATGACGGCGGGAGCAAAGTCGCAACGACTTCACCCAACGCTGAAAATCCCTCATCATCAGAAGTCCCAGCTGTACTACAGCAATAACCGAGGCCATGAGGCCGAGAAGGCGCAGGCAAAATCTGAACGAGACGAGATTTCCTCGCCGAAAACGTCCGAGACACTGTGTGAAGGACGTGACCCTCCCCCGTGACAACATGACACGATACGAGAGGGAGTCCAGCTTGAGACCCAGATACTTGGTGCACTGCATGGGGATCAAGCGGCTCTTGGTCCAGTTTATCTGGAAACCCAGGTCGGTCGAGTGACGTAGCACCGCCTGGGAGTCGCCGGTAGCCTGCTCTGGAGAGTGAGAACATATCACATAATCGTCGCGCTGAATCCACTCCGGTTCTGGAGGTTATAATCCCATTGAAACGGGGCGGCTTCGTGGCAAACTGGAGCCTGTAACCCCGAGAAATGGTCCCTAGAACCCACAAGGGGACTGCGCATGCGCGCCACTGTTCGACCCGAGCCAACAGGGCCTCGTGTTTGGGTGACGTCACCTTCGTGACCCCCGACAACTCGGCCGATCCGGACGAAAGAGCTCGAGCTCCCCCTGTCGGACAGAAAGGTGGTTTGACTGAACTCTCTTGAACTGGTGTATACGTATACATTTGAAGAATATCACAACTGTTGTGTATTCATATGCTGTTTGTTGCTGTTGTATCTTTTCTCCCTGTTTTGTTTGTTTGTGCTTTATTTACAGGTCTAGAAGTGGACTCTTCACGTCTCTTGTTCTCTTCTTTTTCTGTTTACTTTCTCCCCCATCCCTCTTTCTGTACCCTTCCCTTCACTTTCAGGCTCCGTGTCCAATCAACCATAAAAACATTCTAATAAAGATTTTGGGGGTTATATTTAAACAAAAATCAGGAGGAGTTTTATAGCAGTGGCTGTAACCTCTCACCTGAAACAGCAACACTGTTGGGCTTGTTTTTGGCACTCAGACATTATTCTGTTTGCTCCACAGCCGGACAGGACACGGGGTTAAAAAAAAAAAAAAAAAAGGTGGTTTGACCCAAGTTTCTATTTTCACCATTTTTGTTGGTGGAGAGCAGTTCGCCCTTGGCTGTGTGCCTGGTTGCAGAACTGAACTCTTTATTTAGAGATTTTTCCCTGAAATAAAACGGGACATATTTGGACTCAAACAAGAGTTTATTTCCAAAGTGTTAGAAAGAGGTGCCTGGGAACACAATATTCTCTGCACTACACTCCTCCCTCCTCTCTGAACCTGGGAAAAAGGGGTGAATTGAACTCCTGCTGAACTGGGAACTGCAGGTGAGACCAGATCCCGAACACAGAGACTTGTTTCCCCGTCCGACAGCTTCCTCTTTCTTGAAGGAGGGGAAATCAGAGGAGGAGCGGCTAGGATGTCCGCTTCTTCTTGCCCTCGCTGGGGTGAGACGAGCGGTTCCTGGCAGCTACTGCTGCGAAGGAGTGCTTGCCCCATGGACGGCGGTTCTCCGCCTTTTTCGGTTGTCCTCCTGTTTGTCTCTGTGATCTGGCACCACCTTGCCGGCCCTGTATAGCCGTGGCAGGTGCTGTAAAACCAGGTCTGGGTCCCTGGGTGGGATGAGGGTTTTGCTTCCGAGGTAAGCAGAGATTAAAGGCCTCGCCTTCCTGCGAGTGCTCGTCTCCCTCATCCTCTCCAAAGCTGGGCCAAAGAGACCCTTGGAGGGGTCATATGGGGCGTCCATGACCTCCGCCTTCTGGGTATCACCCAGACCCGAGAGGTTTAGCCATAAAGCTCTCTCACCAGAGACAGCCAGCCCCATCACACGACCACAGCCCTGAACTGCTCCTCTTGATGAGCGCAGGATGAGATTGTTAACCACACAGATTTCATCCCACAGAGCAGGGTTTGAAGCGCCAGAGTCCAGCTGGCGGCCCATCTCCTCCAAGATTTCTCCTTGGTATGCAGACAACAGTGTAACTGCATTAAGAGAACACACAGACTGACCAGCATACTTGTACATTCTCTGATAAATAGACGCTGTGAGGCGGTCTAATTTGGATGGAAGAGAGATGCTTGACGATGCTGACACAGACCTGCGGTTGGGGTGAAGGTGGTAAGCCACGCGGTCACTGCTTCCGCAATAAAGTGTAGCAAATATACTCTGCACGAGTACTCACTCAGCACTATCCAGACCAGCGTTGGTAAGCCGCGTTCGGCGGCGCTGTCCTTAACGGTGCACCTGAGAACGGTTGAGCAGCTAAACCAGCTAGCCTGAAGGCACTGAGGGAGCTCCAGTGTAGTCTTCTCACGGGAAGAAAGCAAGAATGAGTAGGAGGGGTCGGTTGGCCGTGGTAAGGTCGGGTGGGTGGAGCCCGAGCACGGCTCAACCTGTCTGTCACAGACAGACGTGATGTCATTGGAGCTTCCGTAGTTGGTCACGCCAAGGCGATTCCCATAGTGAAACACCGAACGAAGTTAGAAAAAGAACCACATTAACACACTGGTGGTGATAAACTTTACCTTTTTTTTTGTTGGTTTGGATGCTGTACTGCTTGAAGGGTTTTTTAAATGTTCTATTTTTCAACCACTCCTTATGATGCATAACCATAGCAATGAGAGACTTGTTTACAAGTGGGAGCAAATTGATATCTCAAAAGCTCAAATAAAACCCAAACTGGAATCCAAACTCTCTGAGTAAACAAGGAGGAGACGTATATGTCCCAGTAGCCAGTTTTAGTGTCTGGGGATCGGACCGCCAAAGCTCCCACCTCAGTCTGCTACCTGATCCACAAACACCAGACCTCTTATGCAGTTGGTGGGTCCGCAGGTGGATTAGCCCATGTAATTAGTTTGGGCTGGGCCTGGCCGGGCCCCCTGGGCGATAGCCCGGCCACCGGGAGCTCACTCAACCCCAGGCCTGGCTCCAGGGCAGGATTCTGGTAACCCTTTATGCCGGGTGCCCTGGTAGTCTGGTGTTTTATTCATGAAATACCTTCTGAACTGCTCTTTGTATCACCCTCCACCTAGGACCAATATGACGGGGCAAAAAGAGCCCCACACAATACAGCTCCTAGGATCACTAGGGCACTCTACCACAGTAAGGTGGCGGTTCAAAGAGGACTCGGAGTAGAACTGCTGCAGCTCCAAACCAAGAGGAGCCAGTTGAGGTATTTCAGGTATCTGGTTCCCTACTGAGGATGCTGCCCTGTGACCTGGATCTGAATAAGTGGAAGAAAGTGAGGCGAGGAGACGTAGAGGTAGAGCAGGAACAAAGAGGAGAGAGACGAAGATTAAACCACTGCTTCCATTGATCATAATGGGGAATGGGAGATTTCTCATAAACAACACGGACAAGCTTGAAGTGCTGATGAGGATCCAACCTTAATTTCAGGAATGCAGCATCATGTGTTTCACTGAGACATGGCTTCAGGATCATATCCCAACTCCAACGTCTCTCTCTCTTTGGCTACAGTATAAAACAATACGGTACAAACTGACAGGTTTGAAGAGGACTGGAAAAAGCAAAAGAGGTGAATTAGCAGTGCCTGGTGTAATCCAGGACCTGCTACTGTGAAATATCTCTGCAACCCAGATATTGAACTGATATCATAATGCAACAACAGAGTGTCTTTAGTCAGACGCTCTTCAGATCCACTACTGCCCACACACAGCTAGAACACTCAAGAATGACTTCATGAATAACTTAAATGAGCTACTAACTATTAAATACTTGATTAATTCCATAGGGAAACTTGGTGTTTGAGTTTTGATTTCTGCTTTTTGTTCAAATTCAGCTCTGATCCAGCTGATGGCAGCAGCAAAGGCCAAGAAGGTCGTGGCCTTCTTTACATTTAGAGACGAAGAGCTGAACAAAGGACTGCAGCAGATCTACCAACAACTGGACAAAGAGCAGATCACAGTTGGTACGATTTCTCAGGACAAGCAGCAGTTTCTCCCGTTTTCTACTTTATTTCCTAAGAAGCTGTATAGCTTTAGACTTTTATTTATTAATTACCCAAAAATTCCTTCATATTAGCTGCTGAATCTGAGAAAATCTTAACAAACTGGAGATTTTTATGCAATTTTAACCATCTTAATACAGTCCTGTCAGTAATGATGGGATTTAGCCTGCATGTTTTTATGACCATAAATTCTGAACTATACAAAATGTCTAACAAAAATCCCCAAAGTACCAAAAAACCTGAGAAAGTGCACTTTACTGTTCATCATGGTACCCCCCAGGACTGATGTAATACAGCTTTGACAGACAAGACTGTCACGTGACTTTCTTAATGTTTTAACTCCTGAATTCAAATGGCTTCTGAAAGCAGAGAACAGGAACTTTTCAACACCAGACCTTATGGTGGCCTGTATATAAATATGATTAGGGATGCACCGTTTACAGATTTTTTCAAACCATGTATGAGTAAGAGTACTTTCATTTGTGTACTTGCCGATACAGAGTACTGAAACGAGTACTAATAAATGCCACTGACCTAAATCATAGTTTGGTACAACAGAAACTTTAAGTCAAACACTAGTTTTGCTTTTAAAAGTTTTTTTTCCTTTTACACACAATAACTTTTCTCTCCAGCAGGTCAGGTTAAATGCATCCTTCATGAATTGATTTTCTCAAGTTTCTCTTTTTTTAAAGTATAAGCACTTAAAAGTGCACATTTCTCCTTTACAGACAAACTGTACAAACTCCTGGAGGACTACTGTGTTGAGCAGCATACAGCAGGACATCCACCCGCTCATCTGTTCGAATTCATCAGAAAAAGCATCAGGCCTTCCAGGAGTCTGCTGTGAGGACGTCTACACTCTGTTTGCACTAAAAGATGAAGGAATGGCAGAGAAAAAGTAGCTACACTTTAATAAGTAATTCAGCGCTTTCTGTATTTTCTTTTAATGTAGTTGACGGTAACCAAGATGAAAGAAGTGCAGTCAGTTTGCTTGATTCTGGTTTGTTTTTAAGATGAAGCAGCTCTAATAAACTAAAAACAGAACTTCATCCCAAACCTTCCACTGACTGCGTTTTCTCAGGTCTGACTTTTTAACATGAAGCTGAGAGAATCAAACTTGAGTATTTTCTGTATGAAGATTAATTTTCTGACATGTGAGAAAGAACTTTTCCACCTACGGCAGTTAAACTGTCTTTATTTGTTCAAAATGATCAAACATGCAGCAGTATATGAAAATAAATAATCTTTTTATTTATGACTTGTGTGTTTTTAGAAGTCTCTGCCTTGCTGGTTTCATTATTTCTGTTTAAATAAAGCAACAATTTCAATTGATCTACATTATTAGGCACAACGAAGGTTTTCTGCAGCGTGGTGTGATGTCGACTCTGTGAGAGGAGATGGTACACGATGAGGAATGCAGAGGTTTGAGGTAGCCAACGTTCCTCTGAAACATGCAGATTAAAAATGATAAAAGTGCAGAAAGTTGTTGCTTGGACTTCAGTATTTATCACTGATATCCTGAGTGACTTTACCAGCGTTTAACTCGAAGACCTTTGTCATGCTGCAGTTAAGAAGTGCTGTGTTCATTAAAAGCATTTGGTTAGCTGTCAGGTTAAATCTGAATTTAAATTTCTGTAAAAATCAGAATGATATGGATATGATAGACGACTGAACAGAAACACACAAACTGTTCAATAATTCTATTTGATTGTTCAGTTATTTTGTGTTCTCTTGGAAAAACAAAACATAGACAAACACCTGCTATAAATCAATAAAGTAAAATAATCATCGAGTCATTTCAGAGCAGGACAGGTCAAAGGTTAAAGGAACATTAAACCTGGTTTTTAACCCTCAGGTGTCATTTTAATTTACTAACCTCTTGTTTTATTAAAGCTGATAGATGGAGTATTTTTCTATGTATCAAAGTTTTCTAAATGTTTTAATATTTCAGGTTAGAGTTCCACAACATATATCATTCTGATGAAGACCCCCCTTCCTCCTAGAGACCCATTTGAATTTTGAATTTTTTCTGTCCGGCAAACTTTTTCAGCCAATAAAATTCAAATTTCTGCATTGTTGGCTTTCTGTCAACGTGCACGCGCTTCAAGCAACCTTGTATCAGTAGGGGGCGCTCTCGTACAGGACGCTCTGTGTTTCTCTGTTTGCCGCCTCAGCCGTTCACTGAGGACTCACAGCTCATTTCTACTAAAAAGGCCTCCATTCCCCAGCTGCTGAGGGATTTATTTTTATTTTTAAACATTTCTCCTCCCAGAATGGCAAGGCCTGTCACGGATACACGTTTATTTTGGCCGAGGACTAATTCTGGACCGAGCATTTTCCTATTTCTGGTTCCTGTAGCTTCAGAACATCAGCTGCCGTTCTAAAGCCACATAACAAACACAGCAGGGACAGAGGGGGCAGCCTCTACACTCAGTGTCAGAACAATGATTAGTGAACTGAGTGATTAAAACCTACAATGTAATCATAGTTTGAGTTGCACAGTTTATGCCCAGCTTACAGTCCAAAGTAATGTGCCGCGTGCACGCAACCGCACGTGCGTGTTGAGGTGTTTTGGGAGGAGGAGTGTTGGATTCAAAAACTGCTCTTTTGCTGAAATAATCCGTTTAGCTGCTTTAAGGACAAAAATATTCAAAAAAGGTTACAAAATTGTTCTGCATAGCTCTGTTAAACAGCTGCCTTCCTGCTCAAAACCACAAAGTGTCAGTCATTTGGAGGATTTAACCCTTTAAATGACACTTTTGATTAAAACAACACAAAAGCTGTCATTTTTAATAAAACTAAATTTGTTAAAGTGCCTGTGACTCCATATTCAAATCACTTTATATTAAACAGATGTAATCTTTGATGCCTCTAGATCAGCGTTGCACCATTATAACTCAAAATACGCTGTAATTATTTCCTAACGAGCAACTCAGAGATCAGAAGAAAGCGCCGCCTTCCGGTTCTGCTGGGTTTCTCCTTATTTGGCAGCCTGACACTTCTGCTGCAGCAGGGGGCAGTGCCCTGTAGGGGGCAGTGTCCAGCAGGGGGCAGTGCCGTCGCGTGAAAGAGAAACGAAACTTAAACTAAACACTACACGGTCTATGGGCAATGGCGGCGGCACTGCCTCGCTCCAGTTGTCGTGAACGTGCATGTGGGAGGAGAATTGACCATATAAGCAAGTCCGGATCACTATGACCTCATAGCGGGCTGGAGTGAAAAAAACGGTTTGAAACCTGGGTCTGAAATCTGGAAGAGCTTCTCACTGGCTGTACTAGGAGACAGATGGACGCCGTTTTTTGCTCTTTCTGGCAGGTTTAAGGTGAGAACTCAACGTTGCAACATGATAGATAAGTCAGAAAACATGGAAAACCATGTCATGGGCACTTAAAAAAAAAAAAAAAACTCCCAGCCAGACCAAATTAGTTTGATGGAAAAAAATACAAATTTTTTGTGTCTTTTCTAAATAAATATTAGCATTATCTAATCAAACTGGCTTCGTAAGGACTGGATTTGAAAGCTTTAATCCAAAGAAATAAAAATTAATAATAATCAGAACTATTTTCATAGCAGGTATTGGAAGTGGACATTTTTGTCCTTAATAACAAGAGGCTAGTTCTATTTTCAGTGTTCTCTTAATCCAGTGTTTTTCAACCGCTGTTCCGCGGCACATTAGTGCGCCGTGAGAGATCGTCAGGTGTGCCGCGGGAAATTATTCAAATTCACCTGTTGGTTTAACAAATATTTTTTGAAAACTAATTATCTGCTAATAATATTCCATTATCGCGCGTCTGTGCCAGCCATCACCAAATGGCAGACTCCGGTTCTGTTTGGAGTCAGACCGCGCAGCAAATCCAAGACTTGGACCTGGTCCAGGGTGTGCGCTTTTGGGAGACGCGCGGCGCGCTGTGAGACGCCGCGGCCTGCTCGGCACCGGCACGCCTCCTCCCCCGAACTGGACCACATCAAGTCTGTGGTCCGGTGAGGAGGGGGAGACGCGCGGTGCGCTGTGAGACGCTACCGCGGACCGCTCGGCACCGGCATGCCTCCTCCCCCAACCTGAACCTGGTCTGTGGTTCGACTTGGTCCGGCGAGGAGGAGGAGGAGGAGACAAGCGGTCACGGCCCCGCTGCCACCGGTCAGGAGAACCAGTCCTGGACTGGCTCTGTTTCCTGGTGGAGCAGCAGCAGTCCCAACATTTTTAAATTCATACTTTGATCTGACCGGTCCATAAAAACAGATCAGTGGCCAACGGACACTGGGTTGGGTCGTCATCATGTCGCTTTGTTCCTGCGTGACGCACATTTGGCAAAAAAGAAAAAAAAAGTCGGAGTAAACCCCCTCAGCATCACTGGTTTTTTAACGATCTGAGAGGCTTACTGGGGTTTGTCTCCAGTGTCTCCTCTCTTTGACTGAAGGTCCCGTTATTCTGATCACCTGTCAGACCGGTGAGGAGCAGCTGCTCGCGCATAAGGACATAAAAGCACATAAAAGACAGATGCTTTAATCAGGTCACGTGTAAACTAAATGTAATCCTTTACTGTCAGGAGATGAGAAGGTTTCTACAGTAAAACTATTAAAACAGAGTGAGCCTCAGAAAACAGCTGCAGTCCTGACAGATTCATTTGTTTTAGTGTTAAAAATGTTTGATTGGACCAAATTCATCTGATAACTTTATGCAGCTTTTATACTGCTCCTCGAACAATGAGGATGGGTCAAATGCGGAAATTAATTTTCCCAAGGGGATCAATAAAGGATCAATTATTATTATTATTATTATTACTATTATTATCAACCGCCAATGAGCTCAGACGGTTCTGACAGCAGCAACTATCCCCCACCCCAGCTCCAGCCCCCCCGGTGTGCCTTGTGATTTTTTTCAATGAAAAAGTGTGCCTTGGCCCAAAAAAGGTTGAAAAACACTGTCTTAATCTATTGAAAAAATTAATTCAAAAATTATCAAGAGAGAGTTTAAAAAAAATAAAGTTCCATCTGCACTAACAACCAACACGATGGATAGATGGAGAGGAAAGATTCCCCCAAACGGACAAAAACGTCCAGGATGACACATGAGGGTTAACAATGATTTTGTGTAAATTCATGCACTGAATGCAAGTTTATTTCCTTCTTTGTGTTCGTCAGTGTGAATGGGAGGTCGTCGTGGTAACAGTGTTCAAATCATGTGTTTTGTCTGAACATCAGTAAATTACGTTGACAAACGGCGTCCCCATCCATGTCTCAGGTCCTGTTAGAGAACGTCAACATTTCCCGGAGAAAGCGCTCAGATCGAACGCTGTGTCCAGTAAACGCTGCAGCTCCGTCAGGTGAGTGTGTTTGTTTCCAGTAGCTGGAGCTGCTGCAGACTCACGACCAGCATACCTACAAACACATTAACACAAACAAGCTTTTAAACTTTAGATTTAAGATAATTAAATAAATAGTTCCAATGTGAAAACAGAACTTTCAAATTATTATTAAATGTATCAGGCTTTAAAGGGTTAATGATGCTGTTTTTAACTGAGCCCATCTCATCCTGGCAACATTTATTGATTTTCTGATGATTTTCCTAAAAGTATTTTAGGACTAATGAAAGGATGTTTTCACACCTGTAGCTCACTTCCTCTGGTCAAGATTAGTTCATGATTTTATTTGTAGCTTTTTCCAAAGGTTTGGTTTCTTTTCACAGGAAATACTACAAGTGAAACAAAATGCGTTACTACAAGCCAGATGATAACAGTTGGTCTGCTGATTGGTCAGGTTGTCTGGGGGTGGGGCTACCAGGAGTAACCTCCTCTCTCTATGCTATTTATTTATCAGCTATTTGAACTCTTCTGTGTTTAGTCATCTGCTCAAATATCAATGCGGTATTAGACTTTGTTGATCGTCCCTGTGAACCCTCGGTTCAATTTTAGTTAGCAACTAGCTACTTGGTAGCTACTGATGTGTGTGCGTGCCCTCCTGCATGCAGAATGCCTCCCAGAATGCAGAGCAAATCTGGCTTTGGGAGGGTGTTTGGCTCAACCTTGCAACCCTGTGGTCGTTGTATCGGACAGACACTAGCGTGTGTGTGTGTCCACCAGTCAGTGTGAGCTGATAACTGTGGAGCCTAGCTTGTTTTTATTTCATGAGTCTTGTGTGACGCCCTCCTAACCACACCAAGAAGTTCTTACCTTGCTCTCTACTCAGTCTGAGCTAAATCTGGAGGCAGTCATTGCACAGGTGCTGCTGCTGATTGAGCCTGATCTCTCTGAGGTCAGAGGCTGTAATGAACACACTGCTGTTCACTTTTTCTCCTCCCCTTCTTTGTCAGTAAAACAGGCTAATACCAGGCCTTTTCTCTCACGATCTGACAAATACATAAAGCAGATATGTGGAGCATTTCAGCAAGAGAGCAGTTTTTGAATCCAACGTACCACGGCCCCTCCCTAAACATCCATTCTCCCAACCTCCCACGTTCTATAACCCCACCTATACAGGCACGTGCGGTCGCGTGTATGCGGTCGCGGACGCACACGGAGCGTCACTCCGGTCTCTCAGCCTGGCATAAACTGTACGTTGTGTCTCTGAGCTCCAGCTCAAACTACGATTACATTGCAGGGTTCAATCATTCACAGCTCACAAATCATGTTCTCACTCTGCACGAGGGTCTGAGACCTGTCTGTCACTGTGCTGATGAAACGTGGCACGCTCAGTGGCACGCTGCTGCACCGAAGCTCCAGAACCCGGGAATGAACTGCATTCGGTCCAAAATGAAGTTCTTCACCAAAATAAACTAGGGCTGTCAATCGATTAATTTTTTTAATCGCGATTAATCGCATGAGTGTCCATAGTTAACTCGCGATTAATCGCAATTAATCGCAAATTTTTAAGATGCTCTCAACTGACCTAAATTTCTTTTTTCTTATTTCAAATATTCTTTTAATTTAAATACAGGCTGTTTACCAGTTACTTCACTTGCTAAGATGTGATAAGAAATAAGATGTTCATCCATCCTGACTCTGACAGGTTGAATCAGCCTTAATGTCAAATGATTTTCTCCTATAGAATCAGTTCTACTCATCACACTAGGACCTTTTCATCATCTTATTAAACTCCAAAATGTCTAAAGCTGGACTTTTTCTGACAGACTATTAATGTCATTTGCAAAACCAAATGTTTTTCAGAATGCTCAACAAATGTTCTTAATCTACAATAGATTTACCTGGTTAAATAAATTTATATAAGACAAGGATTTCAATATTAATATAATTTATTTTTGTATGTAGTTGACCATGTTCTAACATTGTGATATCCGTTGTTACAACTTTAAACTTTAGTTTTATGAAATTGGTTGTTAGTTCTTTTTAGGCCTCTCCTTTTCTGCTCTCCTCTGGGACGCGTGCGGGCCGGCGAGGGGGAAGGAAGGGGGGTCAGGTCTGCAGCGCTGTGACAGTCTGACACACAGAGAGGAGAGGGTGTCTTTGTGACTCAGCTTTGCTGCGTTTTTGCAGCTTTTAGGAGGACAGACGCTCGATCAGCCATGACGGATTGTTTATTTAGAAAAGTCCTGATTGTCGGTATAATCACAGAGCGGCTCAGGTTTAGTGGCGAGGAGATCAGGAGATCTCCCGGTTGCCAGTCCGTCACTGGCGATGCTGTTTAAAGTTTACAGGATATAGCACTGTGGCGTCTCCGCTGAAAACTTTACAGTTTCTCCGACGGGGAGGAGAGCTCTCTGCAGCAGCTGCATGCGTTGCTAGACCTGTGTGTTCATATGTCCGCAAATCAAAACTACGGAAGCCTGTGCGTTAATCGCGTGTTTAAAAAAAAATAACGCCGTTATAGGGGGCTTTGCGTTAACGCATCAATAACGCGTTAATTTTGACAGCCCTAAAATAAACACGTATCCTTGGCAAGCCTTGCCATTCTGTGAGAAGAAACGTTTAAAAATAAAAATAAATCCCTCAGTAGTCGGGGAATGGATAACTTTTTAGTAGAAATGAGCGCTAACTTCTCCATGAGCTGACAAGATTGTACACAGAGGGACACGGAGCGTCCTGGGCGCGCGCAGCCCCCACCTCTACAGGTTTGCATGAAGCGCATGCACGTTGACTGACAGCCCACAATTCGGAAATTTGAATTTTATTTATTTATTATTAATTAATTAATGTTTACTTATTTACTTTATCGAAAATGTTCGCCGGTCAGAACAAATTCAAAGGGGTCTATAGGAGGAAGGACGGTCTTCATCAGAATAACAAATGTTGTGGAACTCTACCCATAGATCATAGTTTAGACCTGAAATATCATTTAAAACATTTAGAAAACTTTGATACAGAGAAAAATAATCCTCATATCTGCTCAAAGTTAAAATTGAAGCTGTAAGAACTACTTCCCCTCCTACCAGCAATCAGATGTAAACGTTCAATTGAAACACTGAACACAGTTTGTAGTTTCCACCCTTCCATTGTGCTTTGGGCTTTTTATTGACACGTGCAGGTAGAGTTTATAGGAGGCTTTTATAGGATGGTCTCATCCTTGGACAAAAAACAAAAACCTCACAAGTAACCACATTTTCTACGTGCAATCAGCCTTCAGGGCTGAAATACTGTCACTCATGGCCTGAGCAAAAACTGAGGTCACAAAATGGAGTTGGGCTTTTATACATTTACTTGAGCCTTACCCTGAACCACTACATTTCACTCCAAACACACTGGATGTTGCTACAGATTGAGCAGAGTACTAATTCACTAGACAGGAAGTACTGTATGTAATTGTTCTTCACCAACCTGATCATGCAGCCAATGCTTAGCACAAAAAAGAAAATAATAATGCATTGGATATATATAGCGCCTTTTAGGACACTCAAAGCGCTTCACAGAAGTTGCATTGTTCATTCACACTCTGGTGGTGGTAAACTACGACTAACATCTGTAGTCACAGCTGACCTGGGGCAGTCTGACAGAGGCGAGGCTACCATTCTGCACCATCGGCCCCTCTGACCACCAACATTCACACAGGCAAGTTGGGTGAAGTGTCTTGCTCAAGGACACAACAACAATGTAACCCAGACGGAGCTGGGGATCGAACCAGCGACCCTCCGGTTGCCAGACCAGCTCCAGCCACCCAGCCTCTGATAAAACTGGTGCTGGTCTGTATCCACCTGGAGCATCTCTCCAGGCTGTAACTCTTTAGAGCACAGCTC
Source organism: Callopanchax toddi (assembly GCA_006937965.1). Taxonomy (NCBI): domain Eukaryota; kingdom Metazoa; phylum Chordata; class Actinopteri; order Cyprinodontiformes; family Nothobranchiidae; genus Callopanchax; species Callopanchax toddi. Next base: position 102,735 of record SSNR01000413.1, on the reverse strand, counting down.
AGATTTTTCTAAACCTAACGGCCGTGTGGTTCATCCACTGTGATAGGTCAGGAGATTTATTGCCAGGAATTTCTGATCATTTCAGTGTCATGGTGTTTTCAGACAGATGAGTCTACTTGCAGACTCTAGCTTCAAGCTCCGCCATCTTGAATTGCGCCCCTCACACAGCTTACAAAATTAGGATGTGCACGACTGTCCAAAACAACACAACCCAGACACTGCTGTGACACCAGATTTGGCACAAGGCAAACCATAAATGACCTTAATGCTCTCCTATCTTTGTAGGGACTCCTTGAGGCAAAACTATTTTTCCATGAGGTTCTGTTGTTTCTCTAGTGATGTCATCTCAAATGGTTAACACATTAATTATGAAGCATTATTCTTTATGTCAGCATTAATTTGATCTCAACTTGATCAAGGAGGGGACTATTTAATGCAGTTTTGAAGCAAAATGTTTACTCTTTTAGATGATATGCGGAGATACTTCTTGGACCTACTTTATGCAACTGACCAGCTAAAAGTGCAAATTTCATCTTGTTGGTTTTGTAAAGTCAGAGAAATGAAAACATCAGATGTTTAAATTCACCTTCAGTTAGACTTACCAGATGGGTCTTGTACGGTTGATTGTGGTACGGAGGCGGGGCTTGACGTAGTCATAGTAACCCTGGTTCTTATGTTCTTCCTGACACCAGACCAGATCAGCATTCAGGTAGTGATCAGCCTCTGCTTTCACCAGGTCAAAGGGGAATGGAGACAGCTGTAAAAACAACAACAACAAAAGACCACTTTAAATTCACGTATCGTAACTTCCACGATAAACGAGGTAACACTGTAAATAAAAATATTATTGTTTTCAGACCCTTTTCAACTAACAATGATAATGGCATAAATGCAAGTACACCCTCTCAAACAATGAACTTTAATGTCTAAAGAACATTTAACACAGGAACTGGGATATATTTTAAATCCAAAGTACCCATACTCATTTCCCAGGTGATTCCTACTAGGTGTCAAATGTTTGCAGCATTTTTTTGAAATTCTGGCTTTTCAACGTTATCAAAGGGCAGCATCTCTTTAGCGATGAAGCAAACGACACCGTCTGTGAGTGTGCACCATGTTACACTACCCTCTTTGTGTTTATCAGTGTGTAAATCACCACCAGTGTGAGGTGCTGGAAAATCTTCAAAACTCATTTAGAACTGCTTGAATTTGACGTTGACATTTGTGTATGAATAAGTGAATCATAATGTAAAAATAAAGATAATAATTACCCTAAAATGTGATAAACTAATAATGTTTAATTTTCTATTGAAACATCCTCAGATTTTTTTTAGATTTTTTATTTTCATTTAAGTCCAAAACATGGTTTAAGCTATAGGAACTAAAATGTGCTCTACCAGGTGTTTGAGCTGCCAGTTGAGAGTTGGTAATCACCTGTTCAATACGGACAACAGCAACAGCATCTTCCATGTTTCTGTTCATGCGCTCCCGGATCAGTTCGTAGTAAATCTTGCCTGAGCAGAAAACCACTCTCTTCACTTCCCCTGGGTTGGCGGCTGCAGGGCCCTCATCAGGGATGACACGCATGAAGTGGGAACCTGCAGAATCAGAGACAAAAACAATACTAAATAAAATAACACAGAGAACTGGTACTTCCTTTTTTCATACAAACGGTTTCCTGCATTTTGGTTTTTTGCGTTTGTTATCTATTAGTTCTCACCAGGCAGCATGCCATCAAAGCTTGACTTGGCCTCTGGGTGGCGCAGAAGTGACTTTGGAGTAAACACAATGAGCTAGAGGATCAGAAATAAAAAGGGAATAAAGAATACGTTAAATGGTTTAAACAGCACGGTCTTGTAAAGGTCACGGCGTTGGTCATTTACAGGCTTCCTGAACGGCAGCAGGATCTGTCTGCGGAGAACATGGAAGTAGTTTGCAGGAGTTGAGCAGTTGACCACGATCCAGTTACAGTCATGAAGTTGATGAACTGCAAAGTCTTCTGGGAGTTTCTAAATGAATAGAGTTAAAATAAATCTGAATGAACAAATGCAAAGACCTCTTAAACTACTTAATGCCTTCATTCATGATCTGTCCTTAAAGCAGCTAGGAGGAGCATTTTCTATGTATCAAAGTTTTCTAAATGTTTTAAATGATATTTCAGGTCTAAACTATGATCTATGGGTTGAGTTCCACAACATCTGTCATTCTGATGAAGACCCTCCTTCCTCCTGGAGACCCCTTTTCATTATTTCTGGTCACCGACCTTTTTTAGCCAATAAGGTTCAAATTTCTGCATTGTCGGCATTCTCTCAACATGCACGCGCATCGAGCAAACCTGTATCAGTAGGGGGCGCTCTCGTACAGGACGCTCCGTGTGTTTCTCTGTTTGCCGTCTCAGCCGTTCATGGAGGAGTCAGAGCTCATTTCTACTAAAAACCTACCCATTCTCCAGCTAAAGAAGGATTTTTTTTTTTAAACCTTTCACCTCACAGAATGGCAAGGCTTGCCAAGGATACGTGTTTATTTTGGTCAAAAAGTTCATCCAGGGCCGAGTCATGTTCAGCTTCAGATCACCACAGCAGCTCGCTGCTAACAGAGCTAAGTATCAGAAGCAGCAGAGACAGACAGCATTCATCTGGTACAGTGCTGGAATAAGATTTGTGAACTGTGAGTGATTAAACCTACACTTTGAGCTGCACAGTTTATGCCCAGCAACGTAATGCGCTGTGTGCACACTCGCGCGTGTCCGAGGTGTTTTGAGGAGGAGCTGTTGGACATTATATTCAAGAACTGCTCCTTGATGAAATAATCCACAATCAGTCCCTCCAGGAAGTTGCGGGGATTTTTTGTGATTGTTGCGATCTAAAATGACTGATTTCGCGGCACATTTTTCTAAAAGTTGCGGTCAAAGTTGCGATTTTTTTTCAATCATTTTTAAAATTTCTTTAAGGTTTTATTTAGTTTATATGCACACACAGTTAACCTCTTTACACACACACACTGTATGCGCTGTTTCATGATCAAATAAAGACTACAAGATGATGTAATCTCCATGACAGAACAGCTGACAGCCTGTCTTAGCGTCACTCAGACGTTACAGCGTGAGCGGCTTTACTTTCACTTCCAGAGATTCACCTCAAAGGTTCACTAATTCAGCAGAATAAGTTTAGAAAAGACAAGCGGTTCCTCGTGTACACTGAATACAAACGTCACGTGGTTAATCGCGTGTTTAAAAAATAAACAACGTTCAAAGGAATTCACGTTAACGCTGATGGTCCGATTTAGTTAAAATACTTTTCACAGAATAGCAAATCCGCCAACTCAGCACACAGTTTAGGACACAGATCAGTTCTTTTTAAATATAGTTTCTCACATTGTCCAGATACGGACATTAAACAGAACTCACCTCGTCCCTTTCAGCACTCGTATCAGATCCCAACCCCCGTCTGCTCCTCCTTTCAGCTAATCTCCTCCATGTTTTGCGGTCAAAAAGTTTTTGTCAAGCGACGATTTTCATGTCTAATCCACCACGACGTTGTGTTTGGTTCAGAACAGCTTTCCACCACTCTGGTGTAATACTTTAGGAAATTGATTTGCTCGTATTTTAGCCGAAATATCTGATGGAAACCGACTGGAGTTTAGCGGCTCTGAGCTCAAAAACCGGAAGCAAACACAGCTGGAGGCAACGGGATTGGTCAAAACTTATCAGAGTGGCTCTGATTGGTCAAAGAAGATGACGAAATCCAACAAAAACAAAGATGATTGGTCAAATTTGCGGAAAAGTTGCGGTGATTGGTGAAAATTGCAAGGCCGCAACAAAGTTGCGGCAAATGGTTGAATTTGCGTTAATAGTTGCGATCGCAACATCACAACTTCCTGGAGGGTCTGCACAATGCGGCTTTAACTGCTCATTCAAGTTGTGGAGTACCACAGGGATCAGTTTTTGGTCTCTATTCACTATTTACAAACATTCGTCTTGGCCAGCTCATTCAGAACCATACTACTGTATATCCACTGCTATGCAGATGACACTCAACTTCACATGCCTAAAAACACAAAACTTCTTTCTGACAATATTTTCTGGGAGATTTTTTTTTCTAATTCATTGATTAGTCAGAGGTCATTCTGTTCGTTCTTGAAATTCTTTCAGTCTTCTTGGCTCCATATTGGCAGTCTATCAGGTAATACCACCAAAGTTCTGTAGAAACCAGGATTAATACTTGAACACTTCATTTTCATACATTTTAGTAGTCCTTTCACAGCTTTTCATAGTAGCTCATAAGAGCTATCCATAGTGCACGTACTTCAGTGCAACCAAATTTTAATTAAACAAGTGTCTACAAATAAAACAAAACATTGTTACAGCTAAAAGACTCTATGCTATGATTTTCACTCAAAATTAATTATCTTATGTCTAACTTGGATGTGAGTTTTTGATCATTACCGTAAAAGTTAGTTCAGTTTTGTCTACTAGCAGCTCAGGTTAACATTGTAAACACATGATTGATCAAGTTTTTGAACTAAGTTAAAATATGCCATGTATTTCATCTGATTATATTTGAATGAAGAATTTATGGCACAAACTCACAGGAAAAACATCTGGGTCATCATTACACATCTGTAGAAACCTTTCAGGACGGGCAGATGAGTGTTCTGGACCCTGAGAAAAACAGAGAAATGTGCCAATAAATAGCTGAATAAGCATCTTCACCCCTCTCTACTGTTGCTCCTCCACCACAGCTAAGGACTTCACATTATTATTATTATTACCATCCCCTCCATGCCATGAGGGAGCAGCAGCACGATGCCGTTCTGTCTGACCCACTTGGCCTGTCCTGAGCTGATAAACTGGTCAATGATGCATTGAGCCGTGTTATGAAAATCTCCAAACTGGGCCTCCCACAAAACCAGAGCATTGGGACTGGCCATGGCGAAGCCTAACTCAAAACCTGCAGAAAACATAAAAAGTCCAATAATATGCACAGTTTTAATCAATAAACAGGTGCAATTATCTCCATGGAAACATGGTAGTTAACTATCATGAAGAAGAGATGACGATGATCAGTTTGCTTTCCTGCTTTAGAGGAAGATAATGTTCAAATCTGACATATCTGCAAAATAATCACTTACTGGTTTCAAGGTATACTGAAGTTTAAAAAAACTTTTAAAACCACTATTTTTCTGTTATACCGTTCCAACAGTTTAAATACCTCTTCAACACTGTCCAAAAACTGGCATCGCAAAAAACTCTGCTGAGCTGAGAACAGTTCCCTCTCATGATGCTGACATGTTAGCAGCTACAAGGTAGGGCTGCAATGATTGGTCAATGTAAATGATGACTTCAACAAAATCACTGAGGCAGAGCTTCCAATAGAGAGCTCCTCCCACAAAGGTCCACATACTGATTTTTGTGATTACATGACCTCTAGGGGCAGTATAAGACTGCACACAGCCTTTCCAGTGAAGAAGAACGTAGAGCGAGCAAGCACAAATGTTTGCACAATGCTAAATTGGACAGGAGAGGTAAAAAGAAATGCAAAAATTAAAAAATTAAAAAATCTATAAGCTGGAAGAATGATATCTGAGGAAGTGGCTGGAGAGACGACCGTCTGGGCTTCCTTACCGCAAGTCGGACCTGGATAAGTGATTGAAGATTATTATGAGTACCCATACTTTCCAAAGTGTGGGAGCGCTTCTCCATAAAATAATAAATACAAAATTACATTTTATTTTGTTTATACCTTCATGTTATTTATGTAATCATCCCATTATTGTCAGCCTTCTTTTGTATTTTTGCTGTCAGAGAGCATGTATGTGTTTATGTAAAGAAAACAAATGAGTGCACTTACAGTCACTTTCTTTTTATGAAATAATATTAAAGTAACTAAAGTACACAACAACAAAAGTCATTTTGTTGTATTGTGTCTTCTGGGCCGTCCGTCCAACTATTTCTGTGACCGCTTTATTCCTTCACTGAGGGTTGCAGCCAGAGTGCTGCTGGTATCTTCAGGGTCAGGGACACCCTGGACCAGTCCCCAGTCCAGAACCACATAGAGACAAACAACCCACCCTGGGACAATTTAGAGACACCAATTGACCTAACCCGCATGTTTTTGGACTGTGGGAGGAAACCCATGCATGCACAGGGAGAACGTGCTAAATCCATGCAGAGAGGCTGCAGAGCCGGGATGCAAACCCACAACCTCCATGTGTAAAGTATAAAAACATTATTTATAGAAAATATTTAATGAATGATCTGTGATATTTATTGTTGTAATATCTAGGCTCCATTATGAGACGGCCTTTGTTTTAAATTTTTGTCACAAATAATTTATCTTTTGTTTAATTTATTACATTTTATCTGATATTTTAAATAATCTGTTTGCTGTTTAAAACTAAATCAGTGTTCAGTGGAAAACACATTTCTTTGTGCTGCCATTTCAAAAACAGACTTTGTCATTGCGCTGTACCGTGAAACTGGTCATTTTTCTAGATATGCCATCAGAATCTCATATGTCATGCCTACAGCAGCGTTTTCATGGCTCACCCAGAACTCCGTACTCAGACAAAGAGCTGTTGCAGACAGTGTAAGGAGCCTGATCAGAGGAGATGTAGTTCATTGGGATGCAGACCCTTTTATCTACATTCTGGTCGTGAAGAACGTGGTGTCGATGGCTGTAAGACAAATAAAAAACAAGCTGCTGTTTTTTACAGGTATGTCCTTGCAAAGCACAAACACAACTGGAGACAAGACAAGTGTACAATAACTGCTACAGGAAAATTAAATCAGTTGGTTAAGAGAACAAAAATCACACATCTCAAAACTACTGTAGAGTAAAGAAAAAAGTCAAATCAAGTATGTGACACAGAGATGGGGACTCGACTCTGACACGGACTGGAGTCAAAACTAAGTGACTTAAACAAGGATCCATGACTTGACTTGGACTCGCCTTCTAATGACTCTAGACTTGACTTGGACTTGAGGTTTGAGACTAGAATCTTATGAATAAACTTTATGTTATGTAATCAGAAGTTTAATGCTCCATGGTTGATCAAATAGATAGGTGGAGCAGCATGTTTCTAAGTAATTGCACTAATAAAATCTGACTCATTTATCTGTTGTAATGAAATGTTTGCAGGTAGGATCAGTTTTTCTGGGACGCCTGCTGTTTAGGAGGAGAACTGCAGCAGTGTCAGTGAACCCTGGTGTGGGCATTTGGTTTTTCCAGCATCTGAATCACATACAGAAATAAATTTCACATCATTTGCAATGTTTTATTTTTTGTACACCGACGTTTCTGTGGTGGGTTTATTTTGCACTAGGGCTCATTTTTGTGTTTAATTGTGAGTCAGGTTTTTTTAAAAGTGTATTTTGTTTTGAAAACACTGTTTGTCAGTGGTTGTTTTACCTGAATGTGCCCCTCTCTACATCTTGTCCACTCAGACGCACATGAACCCCGTCTTTCAGCAGAGAACCGAAGGCCATGTATTCTCCAAGAGCCCAGTCACACACCCGCTGGCTCACCATGTTTGCACGTCCCTTCAGGATACGACTCAACCCTGCAGCAGGACCACACCAGCAGAAACCGATTCAACAGAAATCAGAGGATTTTCAGAACCGCCTGAGGAGGAAGATGGAGCTCACCTCCATGTATAGTGAAGTCCTCCACCGGGACGGAGGCTGCAATGTTTCCTATGTGAGTGAGCTGATCTTCACTGATGCCCGTCGAAGGACAGCTCATACTTTTAGGTTGACCCTCTAGAGTGAAAAAACCTAAATATACAGACACAAAGATTATTTCTCCACACAACCCAAAGAGAACATCTTGTCCCAGCTGTTAAAAACTCAGAGAGTAAAATGAACTAATCAGTCAGCAGTTACCTGGCCAGGGCGAGTCCAGCCAGTGCTTGATGTGGAGGATCTTCTCATCCTTGGAGCGAGAGTAAGCATCCTCACAGATTTTATCGTACCTGACGACTTCCTCCTGAAAGTCAGCAGCAGAGTCAGAATCAGAACGACAACATGCTGTTAGCTTCTAACCACTTTAGCTTTCAGGTTTTGGCGCTCAGTATTTATTAAGTTTTCATTTGAATTTTTGTGAATTGTTTAAATAAATTCCATAGCTTTCTTGATATTTACTTGAATATTTTTAGAGTTGTAAAACGAGTCTTATCTTGAAGAAATTCAAGTTTATACAAGTGTTAAGAAAACTGGAATTTGTGTTTGTTTAGAAATATTTTTTCAGATTTCTATATAAAGTTACAAGGTGACATAAGACACTATAAATGTAGAAGTGTAGTTGTGAACTAAACAGACATTTTAATGTCAAAGTCAGTGCTCAAAATGATCAATTCACCTACTTTGACCTAAAATAATTAAATATTAAATATTTATTTAGGCCTCTGGACGTCTGGGGCCTGGACCTCCTCCGTGTCCTCCGTGGGCCTTGGGGGCGGGTCTGTGGCTCCTCGAACTTATTATTGAATGTTTTAATAGAGAAACCTTACATACACAAGCACGCATATATACACACAGGTGATCACAAGGTGTTCACATAAAGACGGACTCAGGTGTTTTCAGACACATTGACTGGGGCTGTGGTTGACACTGAACTCTCTTGAACTGGTGTATACGTATACATTTGAAGAATATCACAACTGTTGTGTATTCATATGCTGTTTGTTGCTGTTGTATCTTTTCTCCCTGTTTTGCTTGCTTGTTTGTGTTTTATTTGCAGGTCTAGAAGTGGATTCTTCACGTCTCTTGTTCTCTTCTTTTTCTGTTCACTTTCTCCCCCATCCCTCTTTCTGTACCCTTCCCTTCACTTTCAGGCTCCGTGTCCAATCAACCATAAAAATATTCTAATAAAGATTTTGGGGGTTATATTTAAGGCTGCATGGTGGCGCAGCTGGTTAGCACTGTTGCCTCGCAGCAAGGAGGTCGTGGGTTCGCGTCCCGGCTCTGCGGCCTCTCTGCGTGGAGTTTGCATGTTCTCCCCGTGCATGCGTGGGTTTCCTCCGGGTTCTCCGGTTTCCTCCCACAGTCCAAAAACATGACTGTCAGGCTAATTGGGCTGGTAAATTGTCCTTAGGTGTGAGTGGGTGTGTGGTTGTTTGTCTCGTTCGTCTCTGTGTGGCCCTGCGATGGACTGGCGACCCATCCAGGGTGTCCCCCACCTCTCGCCCCTTGACCGCTGGAGATAGGCACCAGCTGCCCCGCGACCCTCTGTGGAGGAATAAGCGGCTACAGAAAATGGATGGATGGATGGGTTATATTTAAACAAAAATCAGGAGGAGTTTTATAGCAGTGGCTGTAACCTCTCACCTGAAACAGCAACACTGTTGGGCTTGTTTTTGGCACTCAGACATTATTCTGTTTGCTCCACAGCCGGACAGGACACGAGGTTAAAAATATACATATATATAATATATATATAATATATATATATATATATATATATACAGAAACCAACTGGCGGGGGTGGGCGTGACCGACCCAGCAGACCTGACAGATCTGGGTCGGTCACGCCCATCGGACAAACAGCTGATAAAGACGTGTCACACAAACATCAGTGACACTTCTGATGAAGACCTGAGCAGTGGGTCGAAACATGTCAAGCAAAAGGTAAATAAGACTTACCAAATATTACATGTCTGCATTAAAAGAACCTTAACTATTAAAATCTGGACCTTGTCTTATATTTTTATAAATTACATAAAATAATTAAAATATCCAAACAAGAAAACACAGACTATATTTTTTAAATGGTAAAGTGAAATGAGTATTTTCATTTCAGAGAATACCGAAGTTAGGAAAGAACTTGGCGAGTGAAGTCATTAACAACAGAGTCTAACACCTGGACAGAGTTTTTTTTTGTTTTTTTTTTGTGAAACTTCTTCAGAAGAAATATGTGGGGGTGGAGACACCTGCTGGAGAAATAGTGGGACTTCTGATGCTAACAACACATGCTGGAATTGTCAAGTGATTTAACCTTACTGGAGATAAATTAAAACAAACAAATAGAAAGAGAATTTGGGGTCAAAGTTCTGTGATACTGAGACAGACAACTGGAACTCCACTGAGAGAAAGGTGCTCAGTATATTGTTGGCAGCTAGCAAAACAACTGGCTGTGAAGCTGTTTCACCTCGTAGTGTTGAGTTGTAACGACTCCTTCAGCGATAAGCTTCTCTGCAAACTTCTGCAAGACTCCCTGCTGCTTTTTGATCTGCTTGTACATCAGCGGCTGGGTAAACATGGGCTCATCCATCTCATTATGGCCATTACGTCTGTAACACACCTGAAAACATAACAAAACAATGACCCTTCCTCAGCATCGTGTCTCGCAGGTCTTTCTGAAATTTGTAGACATTGTGAAAAATTGAAAAGGGCTAGTCATCTAGTATCTAGATCTAGTTATCTAGTTAGGGCTAGTTATCGCCTTTTGTATGTCTGCTTTCTTCAATCTAGCCCCATATTTTCACCATTAGTGATCCAATTTTGTGCATTTCAGAAAAAATAATACTTACTTTTTCAAATTTTCCACACTGCTGTTTGTTGTTAAATCCTCAAGACCAATCAGAGATTATTATAGTTAAAGGAGGCAAAAAGTCAGAAAATTTGATTTAAAATAGTTTCAGTTTCCAACTGGATTTGGGGTTTTTTGGCATCAGATTAAGCAAACTTTTCATAATTATTTTTTCATGCGAATATCATTTTAAATAACTTAAGGGCTTTCTTATAATTAAAGCGGCACTCCGGAGGATTTCATCAGGAGAGCAGTTTTTGACTCTAGCGTCCAAAGGCTCCTCCTCAAAACATCTCGACACACGCGTCCGGTCGCGTGTGCGCGCGTGCACGCGGCGCATATACTTCGGACATGAACTGTACAGCTCAATGTGTAGGGTTTAATCACTCACAGTTCACAACTCTTATTCCAACAATACTACGAGGGTCTGATGAGCCCTCTCTGTCCCTGCTGCTTCTGATATTAGCTCTGTTAGCAGAGAGCTGCTGCTGGACTCTGAAGCTGAACTTGACTCGGCCCTGGATGAACTTTCTGACCAAAATAAACGCGTAACCCTGTCAAGCCTTGCCATTCTGTGAGGTGAAAGGTTTAAAAATAAAAATAAACCCGTCTTTAGCTGGAGAATGGGTAGGTTTTTAGTAGGAATGAGCTGTGAGTCCTCAGTGAACGGCTGAGACGGCAGAGAAACACACGGAGCGTCCTGTACGACAGCGCCCCCTACTGGTACAGGTTTGGTCGATGCGCGTGCATGTTGAGAGAATGCAGACATTTGAATTTCATTGGCTGAAAAATGTCGGCGGCAAGAAATAATGGAAAGGGGTCTCTAGGAGGAAGGAGGGTCTTCATCAGAATGACAGATGTTGTGGAACTCAACCCATAGATCATAGTTTAGACCTGAAATATCATTTAGAACATTTAGAAAACTTTGATACAGAGAAAAATGCTCCAGAGTGCCGCTTTAAGGATGGGATACAGTTGATGAATATAACTTTAACTCCTTGTAGACTAGTGTTGCAAATTTACCTCAAACCACTTCTGACCAAAAAGAGTATCAGGATTAGTGCTTCATATATGTGTCTACTGCCTCCTGGTGGAGGATCTACAAATAGAAATGGTCAACTTTATTCCTTTATTACTATTTATAGTTTTACATAATTATATAAAAGAGATTATTATTTTGATATTCGACAATAAAGAGTTCAGTTTTAATAGGCTAGATTTATAAATAGGGTTGCACCGTCCACCGCCTGTAATGGACTGACATGGTGGTTTAAATATCAGCGCCTGGTATTCACTGGAGTACCTCATTGACAATATTATGTGCACCCCTGGTTAAAAATGATTATTAGTTGGTGTTTCAGGCTTTTAAGGGTTAAATCATGACTCTGAATGGACCAAAAAGCAAGAATTTGCTTGTTTGTAAACCTACTGTGTTGTAGTGCAGTCATAGTGAATCTTTCGTTTAATCTGTCCTAAAAGTTAAAGCTTAAACCACTTCATCCTGCTTAAGAATTTATCGTTTGAAGTGTTTGGCTACTACTCTGAAAACAGATTAAGAATGAGTGGAACTGAGTTCTTAGGAAGAGTAAGAACTGTCAGAATAAAGATGAGAACACTTCTGATCCTTTAGAGCACGTTCAACCAGAAAAACCACTGAGGATTTGATCTCTTGTGAGATAACATCAGATAGGACTCTTTTCATGGTTAGACCGCCTGCATCTCTGTAAAACTTCCACCAAAGAACATGTCTCATACAGCATTACTGCAACATTTCTGTCCTTAAAGGTATTACTGTGTCAAAAGCAGGTATTTTTCATCAGGTGTTTGTTTACCAGGTCAACGACGACATCTTTATGGAACGTGTTCCTCCACTCTGCTGCCACGTTGCACACATACATCACAGCCTCTGGGTCATCTGCATTGACGTGGAAGATGGGAGCGTTGACCACTCGAGCGACGTCTGTCGGGTACGGAGAAGATCGCGCCATCCTGGGATCTGTGGTGAATCCAATCTGTGCAGGGAAGAGAAGTCTGTCAAAGTCCTGTCACTTTGACCAGTGAATAAAGATGTCTACCTTTTCAGTTTGTCCCACAGGTTGTACCAAAACTGTGAAAAAATACCGAACAATACCAAAAATATCAAACATACATTTCAATTTAATTTATTAGCACTCGCTAGCTTTTATATGCTGTTGTATCCATATTATACTAATAGTAATTGTTAGTGACAGGAGAAAACTCCTAATTATTTGTAAAAATCTTATGTTTATTGCCGTAATTTCCTACGTTGGTCACTAACAGCTACCTAAGCACCATTATTATGTTTTCAACACTTTTCTTATGATGTCTTCCACCCTATTGTCGACCATAGTTGCTAAAGGAACTAGTAGTTACAATCCAAGTCTGAAACTAAATGCAAACAGTCAGGAATCATTTCAGTGTGACACAGGGACAATGGATTACCTGATTCTGGAGGATACTGGCACTCAAACAATTTGCCAAAATGCCATTTTAACCAGATTCCCTATGAATATTTCATCATTATCTATTTTTGTAATTCATCACGATGCTGTATAATTACAAACAAATTGTGACAGTTATGCAACTCTCATTCAAGTTGCATATAATATAATACATAATAGACTAACTGTTGTGTGTCTCGTGTCTCTGTGTGGACCCTTTAATGGACTGGTGTCCTGTCCAGTTGAACCTCTACCCCTTTGCTGGTGCTTATACTGGTACAAACATGGCTTATCTCTAAAGTGGACATTATCTAACAGTTCCAGTGTTCTACCTATCAGTCAGCATTATAACTGAATACCTGGTTGTTGACCACCACATGGATGGTGCCGTGGGTTGTGTAGGACGGCAGGTCTGACAGGTGAAAGGTCTCGTACACGATACCCTGACCTGCAAACGCAGCATCGCCATGAAGAAGAATAGACATCACCTGTAAAACAAAGAGACACATTTAGAAACCATCAGAGAGACATTAAAGGTCATCAGTTTGTTAGTCAGTGTACCCGTTTGCCCTCAGTGTCTCCAGAGTAAAACTGCTCAGCTTTGGTCTTCCCCTGCACCACAGGGTCCACAGCCTCCAGGTGGGATGGGTTCGCCATGAGAGACATGGTGATGTACCTGTCACTGACCCGGTTCATCCTCCTGTGACACATCCCCAAGTGATATTTCACATCACCTGAACCCTGAAAACAGAAGTAAAAATGTCCAGCTGACGTGTTTATGCCATGATTAGACTCTTACTCCACCACTGTTGTAAAATAGGAATTTACATATACAGAGCCAAGAAAGATCTGTGTGTTTGAGGTCTGTTTACACAAATATAGTCACATAGAGCCACTTATTCATCAGTACTTTGGATATTTATGTCAGTGCAAATAACTACGTTTAAGGTGCCATTGTTGAATGGTGCTATAATTTAACCCTGGGTAGCTAGAAGGAATATCTAAACAGTTGGAGCCTTTCAAGTCAGTTTTGTTCAGATTTGCACAAATCAAAGCAGGTGATGTTCAGACCTCATCTGCAGCCTCCAACTTGGAGTCAAACTGGCAAAAGATCTGGTCCAGATCCTTCCTGATCACATTAGCCAGCACATTCAGCCTGCCTCTGAAGATAGACAGTATAAAGAACTCGTTTTATGATATGTATGTTACAGGTGGAGTCAACAGGAATTCATTTACCTGTGAGACATTCCCATGATTACGCTCTCCACCCCACTCTGGCTGGACTTGTCGATGATGGTCTTAAGGGCTGGGATGAGAGACTCACAGCCTTCCAGACCAAAACGTTTCTCTGAAGACCACTTCCTCTGAAGGAACTCCTCAAACCTGTAAAAGTTGCAGGTGCTACTGCTTTACAAAGCTCAGACCTGTGTGTGTGTGTGTGTGTGTGTGTGTGTGTGTGTGTGTGTGTGTGTGTGTGTGTGTGTGTGT